>OU744338.1:38438997-39038997 GCA_916610165.2 Gymnosoma rotundatum
TTATTAAAAACACAACAAAAGTTTGCTAATAACTCAAGAATAGTTCATTGTTTATTATATTACGTTTTTGTTAGGGTTTTTTTAAGTCATACAGGAGAGAAATTTAAAAATTCTATTCGTTAAGCAAATAGATTTTTAAAATTAATAAATAGGTATAAAAGCAATACGAGTAATTTTATTTAACGAAATAAAATATGTAAACTAAAAACTTTATTTTATTTATTATTATTTATGAGGTCTATGTCTATTCAGTCAATGCAATATTACATCTGCGTATATACAGTTTTGTTAAAACTAAAAAAATGAAGTAATTTTCCTTTTATTCACCGATTCATTTTATCATTTTGTTTTCCTAAATACCGTTAGTAGCACGTTTATGACAACAAGGCGCATAAACTGAAAATTATTGTTCATAAAAAACAGCAACAAAATAAGTATACCTGCTTTAAATAGTGTACAAAAGCTGTGCCTTTAAGCGGTTTTTATTGCATTTTATTCATTAAATATGTGTTGTATTTCATACCTATGAAAACGGTTGTAGTCTGTTTTTCTGCTTATAATGTTTAAGCAATAGATTTGATCAAATTTTGTTTTTTTTTTATTGTTTTTAAATAGATCTGCATACAATGCAGTATTTCATAAAACGGCAGTAAAAAGCTTCTATAGGGTAAAAATGTGGCAACGTTGCTTACAAATAAAGAGAATTAAAAAATTCTTGCGTACGAGTATAAAAAATACTTAAAATTCTGATTGCGATATTTTTGATACTCGTTTTTACAGGAATGGGTAAAATAAACACCGCAACTTTATATCGCTATCACCTTATAATTAATTCGCCTTGGTGGTAGCCAAGGCGAATAAATTACCAGGTGGCAGCGTAGGCGAATTCATTAATTTTCGCCGTGTACAGTTCTGTCAAACTCCATATATAAAAAATCTGTTTACCGTTTTTTTATATGAAGTTTAACATTCGTTTCACCAGCAAAAAATAATAAATTTTCTAACGCTAATTCGCTTGATTCGCCTTGGTGGTAGCAGTATCAAATTCATGGCAAAATAATACTAGGTGGCCGCGATGTCAAACTCCATATAAAAAAAATATGCATAACAGTTTAATGTATGGCGTTTGATATTTAGCGTTTAGGGCGAAAGTAATGAATTCGCCCTAAACGAGGGCGAGACCACCTGTATTATTTCGCCATGTTTCTTATATTGCGTTTGACATTTAGCGTTTACGGTATTATTTCGCCATGGTGAAATATGAAATATGTATAAATTTTCTTATATGGTGTTTGTCAATTAGCATTTGCGGCGAAAACTAATGAATTCGCCATTGCGGCAATCTGGTATTATATCGCCATGGGTCAAACTCCATTTATAAAAAATTAGCGTCATATTTTGTATATGAAGTTTGACGTTTCCTGCACCGGCGAAAATGTAGAAATTCACCATTGCACCTAATACACCATTGTATTTTATTTCTTCTTTTTGACACGCACAGGCCAGCAAGAAAAAATTAATTCGCCTTGCATGCACTTTGCATATTAATGTTGGTATAATAATCATTGAGTCCTACGATTTTTGTAGGTAAAAACATAATATGAATTATTTTTACTTGATTTTGTAAAAAATTAATTTTTACTTTTTGCTAAATTTTAACGAAAATAAACTACGAAATAAAAAATTGCAAAAACTTAAAGAAAGTTTGAGTAATTATTAAGTCACCCTGTATTAAACAGTTATAACGGTTAAGACAAAATATGACTATTTAACTTGTTTGCTTTATTTCTCTTTATTTAGTATTCAGTTAAAATTGTGTTTGATTTTTAATATAGTAAGATGCGCGTACATTTTAAGATAAGTATACTGAAAATAAAAAATAATACAATGCCTCTTAATAATCAAAAATGTGTTGAAGTTCCTAACTTTCGTGGAGCTTGTGAAGTACAGCAATATTTGGCGGAAACATCTGTGCTACATTCAGAAATTGTTTGGGATGTGTATGTTTTTTGTGACAGTAATTATATTAAACTAAATAATTTAAATGTTTTTCAATATTTTTTTCACAGTTTTAGTAAATCATATTTAAATTTTGAAGTCTAATTATCTTTTAATTATATGTTATAATAGATAATGATTCCTCAGAATTGTAATAAGAATTTTATTCGTTTTGGATTCAAAAAGGTGATTAAAAGTATATTTCTAGAGTGTATAAATTAAAAGCTAGCCGCAAATATTGTTATCCCCCACCGATTTATTCCAAAACTAATGAAAAACATCGGAAAACCCATATCTTGCTTTCATTAATTAATTTGAGGGATAGTCGTAAAATCTTCGAACAAGGAACAAGATCATGGCTTCTTCCCCAAACTTGATACATACAAAAAAATAATCACGGATACCAGGCGTATGTATCATTACCATGTGTTCGCGATGGGTAATCCATCTATTTTCTCAAAAACGTTAAATGTCAAACTCCATGGCGAAATAATACAGGTGGTCTCGAAGGCGAATTCATTAATTTTCAAACACCATAAAAAAAATTAAACATATATTTTATATATGGAGTTGACGACGACGATTACGACGAAATTAATTAATTCGCCATCGCGACCAACTTGTATTATTACGCCATGGTATATTTTTTTATATGGTGTTTGACATTTAACGTTTACGGCTAAAATTAATCAATTCGCCATCGAGGCCATGAACAAATATATGTACGTCAGATGTAGAATCTACGTAAGAAAATCTCTATCTACGTAAGAATAATAAAGACATGGGAGTTGTTTGCAAATACTGGTTTTACAAATCGTATGTCACTTTTCTATATGTAAGTTTAAACACGTTGTGTGTTTACCACAAACATACATATGTATATGATATTTTTAAAATAATGCAAGTTTCAAGAGGAATCAATTACCAGGTGATAAAAATGGCGAATTTATCAATTTTTGCCGAAAACCTAAATATCAAACTGATTTGATGAGATGTCTCATTAAAACACTCTCATCATTACTATCATGACAATGCAATGAGAGTAATTTGAGGTCAATACGGAAAAATCGCTGGGGTTAAATTTATCGTTTGTAAATATATCAGATCTCATTCCAAATGTAGATCGTTTGTTACAATTACACGTTTAAAAGCAAAAATTATAAACTATATACATATATGTAAAACGCTGGTTTTGATACACACATGAAATTATATACACATGGATTACAAAGACAAGTCATACAACAAATACACATCGTATAATATAAAAAATAATTGGATTTCAAGCTTAAATATATACTATTATTAATATACTTATCTTTATACGAGTCTTGAAAATAATTTTGGCAATGTTTTTCCTCCTTAGGTTAGGACCCGATCAATCTGAACTATTAGTTAAAAAACTAGAATATTTGTTTCCTGATGATAAGCGAGTTTATACCTCAAAAATCGATATAAGAAAAGCTAACAAGCATAATAAAAATGTTAAGCAAATAAGAGAAAAGTTATTTAATAACATTTGGAAACAAAGTGAGTATAAGTCAAGGCGAATCAAATTTTAGGAGGTAGCGATGGCGAATTTAATCACTTTTTTACATAGAGTTTGGCAGTTAGGTTACCGTCGAAAACATGGCGAAATAATACAGGTGGTCTCGATGGTGAATTCATTAATTTCCGCCATAAACACTAATTGTCAAACACCATATAAAAAAAATATACATATTGTGTATATATATGGAGTTTGAAATTTAGCATTTGCAGCGAAATTAATGAATTCGCGACATCGCGACCACCTTGTATTATTTCGCCATGGTCAAGGTCGAAAATAAGTGATTTCTCCATCGCTACCACCTTTTAAATAATTTGCCTTGGTGTAAGTTTTTAAAACGTATACATGTATCATTATAAAAGACGCCCAATTGTTTTCAACATTTTTATTAAAAATAATTAACTGGATGTAAATCCTTTAACATTAGTTGCAATATTATTTTTAATGAATATTGATTAATATTCATTAATAACATTAGCATAAAGAACAAATTGTAATGTAAAATGCAAGGGGAATGAAACTAATGCAGCCTGCAGATTATTAAAGCTAATGCTAGGAACACGCCTTGAGGTGTAACCATACCTTGCTTTGTCCTTTTAATTCGTATGTAATCCACTTTATTTAATAATTATATTCTTTTTTTCAAATAATATTCAATATTACCGCCCACAAAAAGGGGCGGGACTAGAATGGCATTTTAGAATCTCTTGAGTCCAACTATAAGTTTTAAAACGTTCTTTGACCTTAAATGTCGTAATTACTAAACAAAATTACGGGAAAATTTAAAAAGAACCATTTTTAAGAGGTGACATTAGTTCTTCTAAGGGGAACTTTTTTCCTTTAAACGATTTTTCTTGTTTTCTAGGTTTAACAGCCTATGACAATAAAAGGTTTTTGTGCCTAGTTTCATTAATCTAGAGCCAATATAAGCTAAAAAAAAGTAATATCCGGCTAGATTGGCAAAATACCCCTAGTGCGTTGGCCATTAACTAAGATGTTCAATTCCATCCTTACTTTTTTTGTCCACGAAGTGAATGTTGATACCTAAGACTTTGAAAGTAATAGCTGAAATTTACCCCTCTGCGAAAACTGCTTTACAAACCGAAAGTTTAGTAACTGCCATCCCTAAATTAGCGCGTAAAGCCCAAGATAACTGTCAAAATTTCTCATGTACATACAAAATGTATGAAGCATCCCTAAATAGCTTGGCGTCAACGCTTAGCAATTGGAAAATCCAATTTTGACAGTGCGTTAGGAAGTGAAGTTTGCTGTTTGTTGGTTTGTTTTGTTTTGTTATGGTTGAAAAGTAGTGACAATTTAGTAATTTTCAAGGCAATCTAGCGGTTTTATCTCTTCTTTATTCTTATACAGCGGGTTTTATGAAATAAAATGAGTTAACATTACTTTTAACGACAGAAAGTTAACGCTGTTATTTAGGGATAACATTTCAGCGCAAAAGCTATGAATTACATTGCTTTGCGTCTTACGCGCTAATTTAGGGATGTCAGTAACAGCCATACCTAAACAAGAGCGGAAAGCGTTTTTTTGCTGTCAAAAGTTCTGATGCTAGTACATTTTGTATGGAGCATACCGAAATAACGCGGCGGCAACGATTTGCAATTGGAAAATCCGATTTTGACAAGGCGTTTAATAATAAAAAAAAAATAAAAATAAACAAAAACAAAACAAATTTGGGTTTTTATTTATAAAATTTTCAATTTACACAACATAAGCAGCAGAATTGTTATTCTTTTTAAAATATTTAGGGAATTTATATATAATTTTGGAAAAATCTACTGCAGAAATAAAAAAATTGTGTCCGGGGTGTAAAATTTTAAGTGAAAATTTTGGAGTCGACCTTTAGCTTCGGAGTTACGGACCTCCAACGTTTGTATGTATAATATGGTACATATCGAGTATTTAATGGGGAATGGGACAATATGGGATTCATATGAAAGGTAATTTTTTGCTTAGATTTTCATTTACACCCCGTAGGCAGCTTTATATTATTTTTGAGGTGCGTCCGTTAACTAGACTTAAGCCTTAATGTTTTTAATAACCCTTTTTTTTATCATTTTGACAAACCGTTGCCGCTTTTGTTTAGGTATGGCATTCAGCGACAAAGCTATGCGGAAGAAAACGTTCCGCTTTCCGTTTTTATTTAGGTATGGCTGTAAGTGTTGGTATAGCCGCTTTGTCTATGGAACTCTAAAAATTAATTGTAAATTTCTTTTCTATTTTTACATAAAAATATCATTATTTCGTTGTTTTATCTCAATGAAATTTAAAGTGTATTTTAAATATTTGTTTCAGCCAAAAAATTCGACCATCAAACAAAAAATAACTTATGTGTTTTCTTTTTTTTTTAGGAAAATATACTAACGGAGCACTGTTGCATTCCATTTTCTATATTGTATTTACTCCAGAAGTTAATGTGGAAGAGGCAAAATGTTCACATAATTATTCAATTCATCCAGTATTTCGTACAAGACGTTGCTTAAGTAAGTGTTTAATAAAATTATGAGAGTAATACGGCTTCAGCTTAGAGGGGATGTTTATGTTGGTTATGTTTTGTTTAAAAAAACGAATATTGCGCTGCAACTTATATGGACTAAGTGTACAACTCTTTGAAAGTTGTTTGTTTTATTGTGTTTTTTTTTTTTTTTTTTTTTTTTTGTGGTAACACATTTGTTCATTTGGTTTTCAAATGCTGTATTATAAAAATATACATATATTTTTTCCACCGGGTTAGTTGTAATAAGAAATGATTATTTTAATTCAAATCTTTGCGGAGCCTTAGAGAAAAAAGATATAGACAGACATCTTTTTGATAACAAAAAGATCGTGATTTCAAATCTCTTCAGATTGTATGTATTTTATTTATTTAATCTTCAAAATGCATTGAACTACCAATATGTTCTCAAATCTTAATCCAAAACAATAATCAATAAAGTCCAGTCAGTACCAGTCAATAAATTTTGAATTCATTAACAGCAGTTATTAAATTTTCACGTTCGTCTGCCGCTTGCACCAAAGCGGCAGTGTCTCTTTATTTCAAAGTTTAAGATGTTGCTAGCTAGCGGATTTGGGTGTAGTTCAAGTTTTCTAAAGTATGTACCTGCATACTTAGCAGCTTCAACTTTAACCATTGGCACACTTAGATCTCTGTGAATGTTCGAGTTCTTGATATACTAGGGAGCGGTTTTTATCATACGTAAAATTTTATTTTGTCGCCTTTCAATTATCTCTACGTTTGAAGCTGAGACAGTGCCCAGAGCTGAATTCCATAGCCAATTATGGGTTTTAAAAACGAGTTGTAAAGCAAAAGTTTACAGTCTAAAATAAGTAAAGAGTTTTGACCAATCAGCCAGTGTAGTTGGGCTTGGTGTTTGACTTGCATGGATTAAGGCACCACTTTTCTATTTATTCGAACAGTTGGACATGATTCCTTTCGTAGTGCGAATGTTATATGTGTATATTTCTGTTCATTTACTATAATTTTCATTCGAGCCAACCAAGTTTCTAACTGATGGATATATTTCTGTAAATTTCAGGAAGCTTCTTGGGGGCTTTCGTGCGTGCTAATGAAAGCAAAATTGAAGTATGTATTAAAAAACCTGTTGGCATATCTACGGTGTACAACAAATATAGAAGTGGACCTAAGGCGCTGCTCTGGGGAACTCCTGCCTTAATCGGTTGGGGGGAGCTTACGTAATCACCCTTTCTGATGGCGAGTTATCGATCTGTTATATAATTATTTAGTACTTGATAGACATTAAAGGGCAGGGCTTTAGATACGTCGATAAAAAGCGCCGAAAAATTTTATTTTTTCAGATGCGTCTCTTATAATCTGCACTAATCTATGCGTTTGCTCAATAGTGCTATGTTGTCTTCGGAAACCAAACTGATGAACTGGAATACACGAATACACGGGGTCAGTTTTGTAACGAACATTTTTTTCGAATAAGTCAGACATTGTAGACAATAAGCTTATAGGCCTGTAGGACTCTACTTTACTGTGATCTTTTCCAATTTTTTTAAATCATGGTTACCAGTGATATCTTTCACGCCGCAGGATAGTATTCAAGACCCAAAATTACATTAATCATAAAAAGTATTAATTAAAAATTAAATAATATAAATTAAACTTTAGTATTAAATATTAAATAATATTAATAATATAAATTAATATTAAATAATATAAATTAAACTTTAGTATTATTCTTTTTATACCAGGTGCTTTACAAGGCTTAAGTTCCTTAATAAATTTAACAATATCTCGAAACTGAAACCTGATTTGTGCAGGGGCTCTGGGGACTAGAGGCGCCAGTTCGTCTATGTCCTCAATTATATTTGGAGTAAAAACATATTTAAGGTCATTAACAAACAGGTTCCCTTTTTCTGTGGCATCTCGTGCAATATTAAAATTTAATTATTTTATTTGCTATTAAATGAACCCCTACTACGTCTGAAAAGAAAAAATATCAAAAAAAATCAACTTGAGGCTCAAATAACATCTAGTTTTTTAATACAAAGTACAAATAAAACTACAGCTGCATCTCTGAGTTCTTTTTAAGATCCCCCCCTATAAAGGGTATTTTTATAGACGTATGTATAAAGCTTTGAATTAGAATAAAATAAAGTTAATTTTTTTGGAGTTGAAATTTACTTTATTCGAAAGATTATCATCTGGCATTATAATTTGAATATGTTATGTTAAATCGCACTATTTTGGAGGCCAATTTACGAGTTCGAAACGTGAAACTCCGCCAACACAAGCTGTATGATATGTTGCGTTGTCCTCTTGCATCTACAGCTCCTTTACATCACGAATTTTTAATTGATAAACGAAAAAGCCAATAATCATGGTTTTATAGCTGTCACCATTGTCTGTAACATCAACCCACAAAGCACACTAAACAGTTAGAGTTTTTTGATGCAACGGTATCTCAACATACACTTGAGTATTATTATGACTTCACGGCAGTTGTGTTTATTGACGTATTCGTTCAACCAAAGGTAAGCTTCATCGCTAAACAAAATTCGCTTATAAAATTCAAAATCAAAAGTAATCGTGTGGCCTTAACTGTTGTAAGCACGCAATCGAAGATCCTTCCGCAAAATCTTCTATAAAGTGGTGGACACATATCCAATTTCTGTGCACGATGGCGGATACACTGATTTGGATCTTCCACTACGCCTGGCGGTTGTACATATTGTGCTCAGTGGTATAATTTTTCAAGTTTTTGTTCTAAAGTTTTACATTTAAAGATTCTTTACAACCTGCGCTCTTAAAAAATTTGGATCTAATTTGTTGTTAAATTTTTGTTAGAAAGAAATTGTGAAAACTTTGAGTTACAACGCACAGAGGTGATTGGCAATAGCCTGACATTTTGAGAAATTATAATTTGAGAATTTATATACGCATAACAAAATTCTGCATCGTTTACTGAATTTTCAAGGGTTTTGCTTGAGATTTGTCGTTTTGGGTCACTGTTACAGTCAGGAAAGTTGGAAAATCGTGTTGAATTTTTCCTGTAAAAGGCTATATTTGCCGCTACTTGTATCAATTTTTAGAAATTTTTTTATTTAACATTTTAAAGATAAAACATTTCGTATCAAATTAAAAAAATCCTTTTTTTTAATTTTTTTGTCAAAAAAGTGAATACGTTCTCTAGAGTGATCTCCATCGCGGTCGTAAAAATGTTATATATCGCTATAAAATTTACGATCTCTACTTTTATACTGTAGAATAAGTATATGACCTACTACTCCTTCTTTCATGCTTCCACCTGTACTTAACGCTGAGTAGGATTCAGATTCGGAAGAGGTCTTTGAAGAATAATACGAAGAAGAACCATGGTATTTATAATCACCTTATTGCAAGGGAGAAGTTTTTTTAAATAAATTAATTGTGACAATATTAAATAAAATTCACCGTTACAATCATAGATAATTTATATTATGAATAAATTTATTTTTTTTTTTTTTTTTGTACAATAAATTTTCTGTCTAAAAAAGATTTTTAGAAATTAAAAATAAATGAACTTAAGCCAAAATAATTTCTATTCATTTAAATTTATTATTTTCAGATAAATAAAATACCATAAAGTAACAAATCACAAAATTATCATTTTAATAATATTCTTAGGAGGCGGGGATTTTTAAGGCATTGGAAAGATAAATAATAAATACTTTTAGGAATTTCGCAAAAAAAAAATTTTTTCATAGGGACGTTTTTGGGGCTGTGATTGGGGCTGCCCATATAAATTTATGTCTATTGTTTTGAGGCGTATGTAATCCACTTCATTTAATAATTACATTCTTTTTTCAAAAAACATTTTATTTCACCGCCCACAAAAAGGGGCGGGACAAAACTTTTATTTTAGAATCTCTTGAGTCCAAGTAATTGCTAAACAAAATGACATGAAAACTAAAAAAAACTGGCATTTTTAAGAGGCAGAATTAAATCTTCTAAAGGGAAATTTTTTCTCCTTGGTCCGATTTTGCTTGTTTTCTAGCTTTAATAGCCAATGAACATAAAAAATTTTTTTTGCCAAGTTTCATTAATCTATGTGCACTCAGTGGAGCCAATATAAGCTAAAAGAAAGTAATGTCCAGCTAGATTGGCAAAATACTCGTACCCCTATGTGCGACGGTATTTAATTTAAGTCAATTTTGTATTTAATAACTTCAATCAATTATTTACATTTTTAATAAAGATACTAACAGCAGTGCTGGCTGCTGCATGATATTTATTGATGAACAATCACGCATATATCAAAACTGGAAAGATTTAGTGGAAAACATTGAATTACCCAAAGGTATGATGATAGCACCGATGAATGGTTGCTATGCATTGGATAATAAAAATAAGGTAACATACATTCATACATATTTCATTAATTATATACATAATCTAAAATTTTTTAAAGAATTATTAAAATATATTTAAGTTTTTTTTTATAAAAGTCCCCGTCCACACTTTGCAACTTTTGTTGCGAAATTCTTGAGTTTGTAGGTGGCAGAAGAAAAACGAATAGAAAAGGTTACACTGTTTCATAAACTTGCAATTCTCTTTTGTTTTGTCATTCGTAATTTAAGCAAAAGCAAAATCCAAGCAATCAAGGCCGAAATTGTAGAAACAAAATTTTAATGTGTGGACACGAATTAAATTGCAAAAACAGATTCAAGAAAATTGCAGAAACAAAAATTGCAAGTCTGGACAAGGACAAAGTTTAATCAACACAATTTGTTTGCACTTTATTTTTCATAAAAATAAAAAAGTAACATTTTTTGTAATATTTTTATTTAGGTGATCTTGGAATATACTCTTACGCCCGCTTACTATTATCACTCACTGAGTATGACGGATAATTTGATTTCAGTTGCTTCTGTTGTCAGCAAAACAGCAACAATTTTTAATCCAATTTTTTCTGTTGTTGCGATCGGAACACAAACTTATGAAACGGTGCGTAATTTTCAAAAAATGTCTGATAAAGTAAAAAAGGGCACAACTACAAATCTTAAAGCCAGTTTATGTTTAACTGGTGATATTGTGAACTTAACGTCATCAGTTGCTACTTTTGGAGCGTATATGAGCGTGCGTTCTGGAAATACGCTTTCAACTGTAAGTAAAATATTATTTATTTTATTAAATTTTTGTTTTTAAAATAAAAAATCATGTAACTAACAAAAAATTTCATTTCAAGATTTAAAATAATTTTTCACTTGTGACAACGGCTTTTTGATCTTCTAGCTTAAGCTTGTCAAATTTTACTCTGCAAAACACGAATTATTACTTGTGTAAAAGTCGGATGACAAAGTCTGAACAGCAGTTTTATTCTTTAATTCTCGTAGCTAAATTTAAACCTCGATCGCTAAAAAACTAAAAACAAATTACGAAAAAAGTGTTACAGAATAGCTGTAGATTCAAAACTTTTTTTATTGAATGATGAAGTTTACTTTTAGTTCAATAAAAATTTAAGGGCGTTCTCATGTAACACATATCAGTTAATATGTCTATTGAACCGTAATGGACACCCACATAGAATTTGAACAAAGTTGGCATCACTGTAGCTTTCAACAATATCAAGTAATAAAAAAATCTATGGTGACACCCTATATTATTGGCCTTATGTAGGCCTATCGTTTGAACCGTTAGACTCAAACGTTTAAACATTACACGGAATGTATACCAAGGCGAATTAATTATAAGGTGATAACGATGGCGAATTCAGTCATTTTAGTCGGTCGGTATCCTAACTGTCAAACTCCATTAATAAAAAATCTGTATAATTTATCTAACTGTTACACAGATTTTTTATATATGGAGTTTGACAGTTAGAATACCGGCGAAAATAATTGAATTCGCCACCGCTATCACCTTATAATTAATTCGCCTTGATGTATTCTGTCCGTAATAACAAGATATTTTTAATCATCAATTTGTATTTCATATACGATTACACCCTGCCCATCTTTCTATTTTAAAGTCAGTTTTTTTTTATATTTAGATTTATTTGCATTTAATAAAAACAACTTAATCGCATTTTATATCATTTTTAGGCCACTGGAATGACCTTGCAAACAATAAACACAGCTGCAACAATGATTAATTCCACTAAATTAATACTCACAGTCTACGATCTTTTTACCGTAAGTAAAATTTATTTAATTTTTTCCCATAACACTTTAAATGGAAGTATAATGTACGAGGGATAGTTTAGATATTTCATCTGTAAACGACGGTAAAAAAATTATATTAAAAAATAACTTTAAAAAAATATTTTAACTTCTGGCGATTTAGTAGCGAATTTGTACTGATGATGTGCAAGAATTTTTTCCTCTGAATATACTTAAAATATTATCTGATTACTGATGTTTTCCTGCATTATTGCACTTCAGTAAAAAGTTAAACTCTTGTCAGTCAGTCAATTGGTTAGACACTACCAGGGAGAAAAGTCCTTGCGCCCGCCTAGGGGCCAAACATTCGGAAAGGTTTTGTAGGAGCAAAAAATGTCGTGTGTACATAAGATGAGCAGCTACAAATTAAAAAAAAATATTCTAGGGAAATGAAATTTAGCATTCTAGTTAATATTCGCAAACGATAGTCAGAGCTAAAATTTAGCTTACATTTACACCAGTTTTCACATACTTGCCTTATATTCTAAACGTAAGAACTGCAGTAGAACGAGGAATTTCATAAATTCTCGCTCAACATCGACCGGCTGCCGCGAAAAGGAGAATTCCTTTGATTTGGACCACTTGGCAGGAAAAGCGTTCTTTTTAGGTCGTTTGGCCGGCTTATTACCGTAGGTATCAGCAACGTGTGCAACATCATCAACGTCGCTTAAAACTAGCTTGTTTTCGTCGATATCTTCTATATCGCTTAGTTCATCTACTCTATCCGGCGGCAACATCACTAGGTCAACACTATTGGCATTATGAATAAGTGTTGCGGTTTCATCCTCATCACTACTTTCGTTGACCAATCTGCTTGCGTGATATATTCCTGCCGATACATTTTTTAACTTAAAAGTTTGCGAACACTTAAATATCTAGCGGGACATAAGCTACTTGATGTTTAGGTTTAGTAAACATGCGGTTTTAACTAGCACAGCCATCTAAACTAAAACATCCTGTAAAAAGAATACATAAATCTAAGTTTGACATTCCGTTTGTAATTTCTATAATATCCATTTCCGACCCCATAGAGTATATATATTCTGAGCGAAGTCGATTGAGCGATGTCCGTCTGTCCGTACGTGTTAGTGTTGAAATCAAGTTTGCCAAGGCAATAGACCAGCTAGAGAAAATTTAAATACGCCAATCGATCAGACATAGTTTCGAAAATTTTACTATTGAAAATCATCAAGATCGGTCCATGTCATTCGAGGCAGAGGGCAAAACACCACGACTGTTTCTTATTTGTCCATATTATTTAGAACAATAAAGTAACTTCAATCAAAAAAAAAATATATGGATCGATAGAGAAGTAAAAAATAAGAAAAAAATAACAAGTGAAAAAATTGGCGCTCGCCTATATTTTATGGACCATGAGTTACGGGCCTTCGAAATTTCAATTTTTATTTTTAAATTAATATGGGTATCATTTAAAAGCTTTTGATGCGATCTCTAAGGAAATACCAAAATTTTTTTTAAATGCTTAACTTATTACAAGCCGATGACATTTTTATATAAAATTATATATACGAGGGCTGCTATATATATTTCTGGCCTGGCAACACTGAGTGCTGCCAAGTGCAATCTGACATTTCCATTGGAAAGTTTGTCATTTTTAAGCATAATCGTACCCAAAACGTTTTGACGTACGACCATTATTTGTGTTGTTTACAGTGACTTGAAAAAAATAATATAGAAAAAAATGGAATTAACTCGTGAACATTTTCGTGCCATCATTTTTCACAACTTTCGACGTGGATTATCACGACAAGAGTGCATTGATGAACTTAAATCTTTGTATGGCGATGAAGCACCATCCTATAGCACTGTGAAAAATTGGTATAATGAATTAAATCGTGGACGAAGCTCGCTCAAAGACAAATTCCGTGAAGGTCGTCCAAAAACGGCTGTTGTGCCAGAGAACATTGATGCCGTGCGTGAACTCATAATGCAAGATCGCCATGCGACATACCGAGAGATAGAGACATCCTTGGACATTTCTTCCACCAACATACATTCGATACTGCATGAACACCTGGCCGTAAAAAAGGTTTGTTCTCGTTGGATCCCGCACAATTTGAAAGTCGCTCAAAAAAAGGCTCGTGTCGATTGGTGCAAAGAAATGTTGCAAAAATACGATTGCGGTGCTTCAAAAGACGTTTATAAGATCGTCACAGGTGACGAATCATGGATCTATGCGTATGAGCCCGAAACGAAACAACAATCGACCGTGTGGGTCTTCAAAGACGAGCAAAATCCAACGAAAGTTGTTCGTGGAAGAAGCACTTCGAAGCAAATGGTCGCCTGTTTCTTCGGCAAAACTGGTCATGTGGCGACTGTTCCGCTTGAGCAACGTAGGACGGTCACTTCTGAGTGGTACACTACAATTTGTTTGCCTGAAGTCATCGGAGAAATTCGAAAAACCAACAAGAGAAGACGAATCATTGTTCACCACGACAATGCGAGCTCTCACACATCGGCTCAAACCAGAACGTTTTTTACCGGCCAAAACGTCGAATTAATGGGTCATCCGCCGTACAGCCCTGACTTGGCACCTAATGACTCCTTCTTGTTTCCGCACATCAAGAAAAAAATGCGTGGTCAACGATTTTCGTCGCCAGAAGAAGCTGTTGAAATGTTCAAAAACCATGTTTAAGAGGTGTCTCAATCGGAGTGGAAAAAGTGCTTCGACAACTGGTTTGAGCGCATGCAGAAGTGTATAAATCATGCTGGAGAATACTTTGAAAAACAATAAAACCATTTTTGATTATAAATATTCGCATTTTCACTATTAGGTCAGAAATATATAGAGCAGCCCTCGTACATATTGTTACGAAAAGTAAGATCTGGTAACCCCTGTTGTTGTTAACAGTATGAGAGTGGTGAATAAAGTTACTTCTACTAATGGTGTGTATATAGAATAATATTACAATTAGCTAACAAAAGCTGAGCAATCTCGTTGCGTTGGTAGAGGTGCGTGCTGTAAAACAGAAGATCGTGAGTTCGATCCCGCCTTCGGACATGCGTACAACGGAAAATAATAATTGTTGTAATGCAATTAAAAATTAAGAGAAGCAAAAGACAATTACTGTGTGAAGTCATGGGAGTTAATTTAGTGAAGATGTCCAATTTAATCTAATAGTAAAAGATAATTATCAAGAAGCCCTTTATAATAAAAAGTAAGAACGGTAGCGGTTAGCGCAGGGAAGAGTAACAGCATAATAACAATGTATGGTAGACGTGTGTTGTGGCTTTTGGATTAAAAGGAGATGGCTGGCTTGGATTAAAGGAGTAGTGGAAATGTCAGTGGATGGTTAAGGTTACTAAGCCAGGCATCGAGCAGTTCATGTCTTGCCGGAGTAACACAGAAGTGTAGCGTGGATGGCTGCGTTTGTAATAATAACTCATGTTTAGTAAATACGAGAACATGCGATTCACAAGACCGAAAGGATCAAGAAGTATAGCCAGAGAAAGCCATAAAGTAAGAATATAGAATTTTTAATGAGCCACAGTGGTATTTGCAATCAAAAGAATCCGTACGTTTGTTCTAAAAGGGAAAAACGTATTAAATTTTCTGTCACCCCAAAAATTGTTTTTTTTTTGGAGTAACTTCACTAAACTAGATTTACATACGTAGTGAAGGGTATATAAGATTCGGCATAGCCAAATATAGCACTCTTACTTGCTTTATTTTTAATGCACGTGTTAACAACGACTGACTTTAAAGCTTATTTTTAGCTTATCCGAGTTAAAAATAAAAAAAGCAAGAATTACTGCTACCTATAATATTCTTGTTTCAAATTTCCTTACAATCGGTTCAGCCGTTTCACCGTGATTGACGCACCAACAAACTTGCAAAAAGATTTTTTAAAAATAAATATTGGATTCGATTAGAAGAGTTTTTTCTAGGGTTAATATAAGGAATAATTTAATTTTAATTAAGTTTATTTATTTTGATTTATTGCCACTAATGCCAAATTTATTTTTTAGAAATATTTTCTCGATGACGAAAATCTAGTTTTTTCGGATATTTTGGCATTTGGTTCTTCGTTACTCTTATTTACCAACTCGGTAAATAATATTGCGATAACAGCACAAATTGGAAAAGTTGATGGTAATACATTGCGAAGCTTGTTACAGTCGAAAATTAAGTAAGTTAAAAAATATATTACAATATTTCACAGTTCATTTTATATCCTTCAAAATTCCAATTTCAGAGCTGGCCTTGCTTTAGTATCAGGAGAAGTGATAAAGTTGGGTGATCCAAATGCTAGTAGTTTTGATATGTTGCGTTTGGCCAATGATATACCATACAAGGATATACTTTGCAATATGCATTCGATTTATTTAAATCTTACACGATCTGGTTTTCTGATGACACTGTCAACTTTAGGTGCCGTGGCAATGGAAGTAACACCGGGCCTACTTGTCAATGTTGTCAATAAAGAAATCGCTGAATTAGATTTAAAAGAATTATCGAAACATTATGGTTTAAAGTTTGTTCAACATATTGCAAATTCTGATAATTTAACTGATGTTTTTAACGGTATTGGAATATATTTTTCAGCAACTGTTGTTAAATTTTTATTAAATCAAACACGTTTATTTATTGAAACAACAGTAGATAAGATTGATTTAGAACAAAGATGTTTTATAACCACCGAGATGATTTTATATAAACTTTTTGGTCTCATAATTAAAAATTACAAAAATTATACATATGAGTTTTTAGAGATGAAGAAAGATGAGATTTTGTTAGGCCTTACAAATTTATTCAAATATTTAGATCCAATAACAGCAAATAAAAGTGCTAAAAAATATATCTGTGATGTTTGTGGTGGCTATTTTTATTTAGTTGATTAACATTTATTATATTTTTTTTTTAAATTTGGAATATTAAACTTAAGTTTTTTATTTAAATATTTGTTTGTAATTAATTTGCTGCATACTTGCCGTGATGACGCAAATTAAAAGAATTTTTAAATAATGTGAAATTGTAATCTAGTTTAAAGCAATTATATTTTATATGTGCAAGAAAAAAAATGATAAAATTTAAGTTTTTAACTTTATTTGAAAATATGAAATTTAATTAACACATGGTAGATTAAAAAAGAAAGAAGATTGAGATTCCCACAAAGAAAATTTTTCATAACTAATAAAAGTTCAGGAAAAAGAAAAATGGTTTTAATCGCTCGCAATTAGTTGAACGACGCTTTTTAAGTAGATTTCGAAACAAAGAACAAACTATCTCAGCTAATAGTACATCAATTCAAAAATCCCACATGCAACCGATTAAAATTATAGATAATTCAATTTCTTTCTCTTCAAGCAATATGGCTGACTTCCAAAACGTCATGGTACTAAATGTTTACAATGCACACCATTTTAAAATGTCGCAGACAAGTATTAAAAATGTTTCAACCGAGCAACTAGCGCATCATTCTCTAAATTGAAGCTTTGTTTCGCAACTTTGTATTTGTAGAAGATCTAAATACCGCAGCTAAACTGTATACAAACTTTTTTTTTTACATTTTGGAAGTCAGCCTACATACGTATGATAAGCAAAATTTAATAGAGAAAAAATGAGTTTCGAATGCACATGAAAATAATGTTTTGTTTTATTAAATTAATCATCCCTATCGTAAATAACAAGTGAAAATCATGTTCCCAATGGAAACTTCCCACTAAATTTTCATTTACCTCGAAGTGAAAACTGGTATCATGGATTTCCAGTAAAATATTTATTCTCTTCGAAGAACAGCTTTTCAAAATAAATAAGCTATCAGTGCCATATTCTGCTTTGCCGAATCTTATATACCCTTCACAATCTTATAAATCCAGTTAGTAAAGTAACTCCAATTAAAAAAGCAAATATATGTGGTGACAGAGATTAAAAAATAAAATTAAATTTGTAACTGCATATTTATTATTTTAGATAAAAATGACATCGGCTCTTAATGGGTTAAGCATTACTAAAAAATTTAAGAATTTCTTTAAAGATTTCTTTACAATAATATCCATATTGATATTTTAAATAATTTGAAAATTTCAGACCCCCGTAACTCGGAAAATATGGGAAAGCGCCAATTTTCCACTTGGTGTTTTTTCTTATTTTTTTATTCTCTATCGCCCTATATATTTAAATTTTTGATTGGAGTTACTTTATTGTTTCAAATGACATGAAAAAATTAGAGTCGTGCTGTTTTGCCTGCCTGCTGCCTCGAAGGACATATACCGATCATGCTGATTTCCAATAGCACCTCTTTCGACACTATATCTGATCGATTCGCAAACTTGATTTAAACACTACCACGGACGGTCAGACAGAAATCGTTCGTTGCTATGCACGGGCACTTTGCAAATTATTAAATTAAATCATGGGAATCTTTTACTAAATTAATATATGTACGTATTTGAATAAATGAATTTACATAGATATAAAATATAAATTTTTATTGCTAGAAAATATTTAAATGTATTTGGTACTTAAGATAATCTTGAACTCCCGGTTTTCTTTGTTTGTACGAGCTTGGTTTGCTTTAGTATTTCTGTCAAAGCGAATACCATTAAAAAACAAAAACTCAAGGATCTTTTGATAGTAATACGTCCATAATAGACGTAAAAACACGTATGTTGTATGGAGACTACCTTTGTTTTTTAATAATCACCCCTATCGTGAACAAAATGTGAAATTTTTGTTCCCATGATATTTTCATTCCCCATGAAGGGAAAATTGCTATCGTGAGTTTCATGGGAACGTTTGTTCCCGCTATCAATTCGTACTGAATACAAATTAGAAAGAAGAAAATATTAATAGGAAAAAAATATTCAATTTTTTTTACAGTTGAAAAAAATTTGGAAATTTCAATGATGATACTACAACAGAGAACAATTTCATTTCAAGAGCGTGACGTCCAAGACGCTTAAAAGCCCTTGTTACCTTGACACAAAAGGTCCAATCAATGGACTCAAGTGGGCTGTGGCAACACGGCTGCCTGCCTAACATACCCTAGACATTGGTTCTGACCCATTTCAATAAAATTAATTTTTGTATCGGATCATTTAAAACATATTTTTTTAATAAAAAATCTTAAATTTATAACCAATAGATAAATCTCTTTGTTTTGCATCTTGACGAGCATAATGTCAGTCTGCACTGCACTAACTGATGTTGAATTAAAAAAATGTGTTATTGATGTAAATATTCTAATTAAAACTTATAAAAACTTGCATAATGTAAGCAGTTCCCCAGCAAAATTTAAGTGAACAAATCTAAGGGAAAAGGGAAGTAGTTTCGAGGGAAAAAAACAATCCCGATAAGGGGAATTTTTGTTTAAAGCCTGGTACTCTGTTCAAATTTGTGAAAATTGTTGAGAAACATTGAATATTTCATGTGGAATATTTGACATTTAAAGTGTGGTATCATTGTTTTAAAAATGTATGTAAAAGACATACGATCAGCTGTTGTTTAAAAAATTCCACATGAAATAATGCCTATTTGCTTTATTTCACAGCTTTGATAAAATGTTGCCAGAAACATTTCACATGTTTTTCCACAGCAGCGTTGCCGCTTTGGTCCAATCGGACCAAACTTGGTAGTTTTTCGTTTTTAAAAAACAGTTTGGTAGTTTGGTTGGTTTGTTGTATTTTTTTAAATTTTTGGTAGGTTTTCCTCCTGTAGCAATTTTTTAGCATAGCAAATTTTTCATCTTAAAAGTTCAGAACATAAAATTAAAAAAAATGTAACTTTTAATAAAATAAACAATAACTTTGATAGTGTTACCACTATTTTCAAAAACTGTTTTGGGTGTACTAAAAAACATCTCTGCTTTTTTGCATAGAAATGATTAAAGCTATAACCATCTCTGGTTTAAGAAACGCGAACTATTTTATGAAATTGAAATTAACAATATTTTTAAGTGAAGGTTTATTTTCAAGTGTATGTATTAAAAAATTAAGAGACAAAATGGAAAAGTAATTAAACTTTATTAATTCTAAATATGTATCTATTAATTACATAAATATTTACTAATATTGCATGTATTTTTTTCAGATTTTTATCAAAAACTCCAAAATTAAATGAAAATAATATAATAATATAATTGCAGAAACGACATTCCATCAACCAGGTAGAACCACTTTTAAAATTTTTGTTTTAAAACATTTTTAAATAATATAATCTTTTTAGTGAACATTGTAAAGAAACAGTCAAAAGAAAATTTAGAACCGAATGGTTGAGCGAATTTGATTGGCTCCAGGAAAGGGATGGGTGTTAATTCTGCATAGTATGCTCTAAAACTATTTTGAAACCAATGAATTATATGTGATATTTTTTGTATTTTAAATTCCTTTTGTTTTTTTCTGCATATACATTTTGTATACACATCCATACATCCGTTATTTTAAATGAAATATTGCTTTAACCCTTTCGCGGACACTGACGTCTATAGACGTCAAAACAAAGACTTCTGGTGGGACATGACGTGTATAGACGTCAAAAAATGTTTCGGCTACAAATTCTTTGCAAATGAATTTTTCTATGAGAAACTTAGCTTTTATGATGTGTGCAACTATTATGCATATAACAACATGTTAGGCAATAATGTTGCATGTTCATAACAAAAAAATATAAACCAACACTAAAAGCCGTTACAAAATCGCATTATTTTTTTTTTGGGGGGTTTCCCATAGACACATGACGTGTATAGACGTCTTGTTTCTATGAGATTTCCTTCAGTAGTTAAAAGTGTGTGTTTATGAGTAGACGCATGAAAAAGTAATGGATATTTTGTAACTTTTATGCTGGCGAAATCTACTGAAAAATTTTATTTTTTATATGAAAGGCATTAAAAATGTCATATGAAAATCAAAAGAAAAAATTAGAGAAGTTGTTTGCTGAAGCAGACTCTACTGAAAGCTTCTCTGAGATAGACTCAGATTCATCTGATTCATTTGCAGATGACGGAGAATATTCTGGGAAAGATCCAAATTACATACCAGAAAGGCGAAGCTCAGGCACCTTTTGTATTAGTTCAAAAGAAGAGGAATTTGTTGAACCATCTAAAGAAACCGCTTTTTCTGGTGGGGAAGTAAATTTAGATAAAAATAAAAAAGTGTTGAAAATGCAGATAAAGATAATTGGACTTCTGATACTGAAAGTATCCCAGATTTTAAATTTTATAAAAGTCAAACAGATACACAAATTTCATTAACTGAAAATCCATCACCAGTCGAAGTATTTTTTAATACTCCTGACATCGTTTCAACTTTCGTTGAATGTACCAACAAATATGGGCAAGCCTTGTTTCAAAACTTAGGAAAAAGGAAAAGAAATTCACGTTATAAATTATTTGAAGAAACAAATGAAACAGAAATTGGAAACTTTTTTGCGCTATGTTTACTGCAAGGGCATCACAAGACGGAAAATGCTTTCCAAAGATCCCTTGTACTATCACCAAGTATTTTCTTCTGTTTTGTCTGGAAGAAGTGAAACTGATAAGCTATCCAAAGTATCCGAATTGATAAATATCTTATTGAATAATTTTTCAAAAGCTTACTATCCTGAAGAAGCTCTTTCTCTAGTTGTGTCGCTATTACTTTTCAAACGACGACCTTTTTGTCGTCAATACTTGAAAGGAAAGTAAGCAAAATATGGTTTAAATTTTACGAGCTGTGCACATCAGATGAGTATACACTTTTGGGAATCAACATGTCTTTGTTGAGGGCAACTACCCAATTAAGACCTGCTGATTCAATACCTCGATTAAGTGAATACCAACATTCTCAAGAAAAGAATCGATGTAATGCAAACAAAAAGAAATCTAATTTCTTACGATGCAGATAGTGTACGACGGAAAATATTCGACGAGAAACCTCATACCGTTGCAAGACCTGTGACGAAAAACCTCCACTTTGTTCAGGTTCGTGCTTCGAAAAATGGCATATTAATTTAAATTGTTTTTATTGAATTTCTTGTATTTTGGGTTTTATAAGTTTTATATATTTTTTTTACTTTGTGAGACTAAATTTTAAGAATTTATGGTTGCTTTTTAGGTAGTTTTATATTTTATGAAAGCCTGAATTTAAAAAATTAAATTTGTTTTATTTTTTAACTTAAAATTTTGTTTTATTTTCTAAAAGACAATAAAAAAGATAAAACTGCTTTCGACGTATATGAACGTCATGTGCAGCATCATACAACTTTTTTTTGCATATATCAGCAATGACGTCTATATCCGTCTGACGTCTAATGACGTCATGACGCAGCACATCAATTCCAGAATACAAGCAGAGTCACGACGTTTATGAACGTCAAAAATTAAACACTGTTTTTATTCTATAGATCGATTTATTTTTCAATTTCCAGTAATTTGGTGTTTTCAGAATTTTTCTATCTTTCCAAATAAGGAAGATACTGCAAGTGTCCCACGAGAAGTCCTCTTAAAAATAAGGTGTCCGCGAAAGGGTTAATGTTGTTATTTTAGGTATATTTTTATGTTTTTTATAAAAACTGGAATTTTTTATTATATTACTATATAAGCCAAAATAAAAATTTTGATTTTATTGAAGAATTGCATTTTAAAATTTTTGGTAGGCTGTTAACGATTTTGGTAGGATTTTTGAAAATTATTGGTAGGAAGTAAATTTCTTGTGTGGCAACGCTGTTCCACAGTAAAAACAGAGTACTACTTCTGCAACATTTTTTCATGACTTTTTCATACAAATTTTTTATGTATGTAGTTTGACAGCATTCCGCGTGAAAAACAGAACAGAGTACCAGGCTTAAGTTAAAAATTGTTCACGTGAATTATTCACGATTGCAATTTGGGGAAAAGGGAAAAAATTTAGAGTGAATATATATTTATTTTAGGGGTGATTATGTACTGTTTTTAAAACAAGATTAATCCCTAAACATAACCTTTCAAATAAAGACAAAATTTTTTTATCGGTTCAGGAATAACTGAGTTCTGCGAGCACAAATATAAATAATAGCAACATTCAGACCAATTGATAACTTACTTTTTTAAGACTGTTATATTAAAGGAAATATATTTTTAATTCATATGGTACCACAATTTTATATGTGTGATATGACAGAAACCTTATTTCTGACAGATATTAAATCTCTATTTTTCTGATCTCCGTGAAGATAACAAACTAAAATAACAAACTAAACTTGTTTCACTCAAATCAAAGAGAGGAAAATTAAATATGGCTTCCTTAGTCTCTCACACGCATAAAAAAATGAGTGCTTTACATTAAATTGAGTGCTACCAAGTTGAAATCCAACAAAATGTACTTAGATTTTATAAATTATATGGCAACATCTACATAAAGTACGCACTTAACAATGAATATCAGCTCTTCTTCTTTTATTTTTCATGGGAGAGGATTTTTAAGTTAACAAACTAACTTAACAAACCGGAAATGAAAAGTTTTATCAATTAAACAAATTTAATAAATTATTCAAATTTTAAAGCAATAAATTAAATAAAAATGGATATTTTATGAACAAAAACAAACCTTTTGTAAAAAAAAAATAAAAATACGTTACAACTGCAACTACTACTTGCGCTATCTCTCATACTACATATGGGCTTATATCTCGAAAACTAAGAGTTGTTCCTGGATGGGACCAATTGTGGATGAAAGCCACATATATTGCCTATAATTTGGTATATATGTGTTATTCGTTGAGCATATTTTCTTGAACCAAGTTTTAAAAAAAAGAAATTTTCAACTTTCACTCATAATACATATGGGATTATATCTCGAAAACTAAGAGTTGTTCCTGGATGGGACCAATTGTGGATGAAAGCCACATATATTGCCTATAATTTGGCATATATGTGTTATTCGTTGAGCATATTTTCTTGAACCAAGTTTAAAAAAAAAGAAATTTTCAACTTTCACTCATACTACATATGGCCTTATATCCCGAAAACTAAGAGTTGTTCCTAGATGGGACCAATTGTGGATGAAAGCCACATATATTGCCTATAATTTAGCATATATGTGTTATTCGTTGAGCATATTTTCTTGAACCAAGTTTAAAAAAAAAAGAAATTTTCAACTTTCACTCATACTACATATGGCCTTATATCCCGAAAACTAAGAGTTGTTCCTGGATGGGACCAATTGTGGATGAAAGCCACATATATTGCCTATAATTTGGCATATATGTGTTATTCGTTGAGCATATTTTCTTGAACCAAGTTTAAAAAAAAAAGAAATTTTCAACTTTCACTCATACTACATATGGCCTTATATCCCGAAAACTAAGAGTTGTTCCTGGATGGGACCAATTGTGGATGAAAGCCACATATATTGCCTATAATTTGGCATATATGTGTTATTCGTTGAGCATATTTTCTTGAACCAAGTTTAAAAAAAAAGAAATTTTGAACTTTCACTCATACTACATATGGCCTTATATCCCGACAACTAAGAGTTGTTCCTGGATGGGACCAATTGTGGATGAAAGCCACATATATTGCCTATAATTTAGCATATATGTGTTATTCGTTGAGCATATTTTCTTGAACCAAGTTTAAAAAAAAAAGAAATTTTCAACTTTCACTCATACTACATATGGCCTTATATCCCGAAAACTAAGCGTTGTTCCTGGATGGGACCAATTGTGGATGAAAGCCACATATATTGCCTATAATTTGGCATATATGTGTTATTCGTTGAGCATATTTTCTTGAACCAAGTTTAAAAAAAAAAGAAATTTTCAACTTTCACTCATACTACATATGGCCTTATATCCCGAAAACTAAGAGTTGTTCCTGGATGGGACCAATTGTGGATGAAAGCCACATATATTGCCTATAATTTAGCATATATGTGTTATTCGTTGAGCATATTTTCTTGAACCAAGTTTAAAAAAAAAAGAAATTTTCAACTTTCACTCATACTACATATGGCCTTATATCCCGAAAACTAAGAGTTGTTCCTGGATGGGACCAATTGTGGATGAAAGCCACATATATTGCCTATAATCTAGCATATATGTGTTATTCGTTGAGCATATTTTCTTGAACCAAGTTTAAAAAAAAAGAAATTTTCAACTTTCACTCATACTACATATGGCCTTATATCCCGAAAACTAAGAGTTGTTCCTGGATGGGACCAATTGTGGATGAAAGCCACATATATTGCCTATAATTTGGCATATATGTGTTATTCGTTGAGCATATTTTCTTGAACCAAGTTTAAAAAAAAAAGAAATTTTCAACTTTCACTCATACTACATATGGCCTTATATCCCGACAACTAAGAGTTGTTCCTGGATGGGACCAATTGTGGATGAAAGCCACATATATTGCCTATAATTTGGCATATATGTGTTATTCGTTGAGCATATTTTCTTGAACCAAGTTTAAAAAAAAAAGAAATTTTCAACTTTCACTCATACTACATATGGCCTTATATCCCGAAAACTAAGAGTTGTTCCTGGATGGGACCAATTGTGGATGAAAGCCACATATATTGCCTATAATTTGGCATATATGTGTTATTCGTTGAGCATATTTTCTTGAACCAAGTTTAAAAAAAAAAGAAATTTTCAACTTTCACTCATACTACATATGGCCTTATATCCCGAAAACTAAGAGTTGTTCCTGGATGGGACCAATTGTGGATGAAAGCCACATATATTGCCTATAATTTGGCATATATGTGTTATTCGTTGAGCATATTTTCTTGAACCAAGTTTAAAAAAAAAAGAAATTTTCAACTTTCACTCATACTACATATGGCCTTATATCCCGAAAACTAAGAGTTGTTCCTGGATGGGACCAGTTGTGGATGAAAGCCACATATATTGCCTATAATTTGGCATATATGTGTTATTCGTTGAGCATATTTTCTTGAACCAAGTTTTAAAAAAAAAGAAATTTTCAACTTTCACTCATATATGGCCTTATATCCCGATTCTAAATTTATTGCACTAATCTGCCAAAATAGTTTAAATTAATTTTATTCATTTACAAAAATAATAATTTACTAAATATTATAAATTAATAATTATAATTTACTAAATATCACCCCAATAAAATATTATTAATTATTATAATAAAAATATCTATAAAATTTTAATAATTTAAATATAAAGATTTATAGGGTCTTCTCGTCTTTTAAATAAATTTTAGCTTTTTTACTAAAAAATAAAATTTTAACAAAAATTTTTATGAAACAGTTAATATTTCGTCCATCCTTTCATACCAGCCTTCAATTAAAAGACTAATGATTATGCTACCTTTGCACAGTTAAAATACTGCGGCCATTTAAAAAAATCAGTGGGCAGGTTAGACTTTTTATAAAAACAAAAAGACATGTTTTTGTTAAACAGGCGAACATTATTTTTGCCGAATTCTTTATAAAAACTTATCAATCATAAGTATCTTCACAATATACTAATTATACTAATTTTTCATTAATAAAATTAAAATGAATACTTTAATAAATATTTAAAATTATATAATAAATAATAATTTACATATAAAAATAAATTATAACACTTTTATTAATAATAGCTATTTCTAAGCTTACATTTATTAATAATTTATTTAAATTTTTAAAAATTAATTCTACAGCTTATCCCATAGAATATTAAAATTAAATAATTTTTTTATTAATTAATTTTATTAAATAATATAAAATTTCTAAATTCAATTTATTTCTTAAAGAACCAGATACCTTTAAAAACGAATAACATTTCATTTCCAATATATTATTATAAATAATTTTATAACATTAACTTAAATAATATATTAATTATATATTAAAATCGAGAAAATTAGTTAATTAATCTTTTTTTAATAAACCCTGATACACAAGGTACAATAAATTAAAATTTCTTTTATAATAAAAATTTTTAAATTTATTTCAATTTTCTTTTACAATACTATTAAACTATAATTAATATTATTTATTTTTATTTGCATTATTCGTATAACCGCGACTGCTGGCACAAATTTAGTCAATACTCTTTAATATTACTATTTCAAAATTTCTTAAATTAATAATACTAATTATAGCGAATATTTAAAAATTTATTAATTATTTAAATACATAAAATATCATACAAAAATTTACATATAAATTAAATTAATAATAAATTTATAAGCCAAAATAAAACTTTATATTTACAATATATTTATAATTTATAATATTTATATAAAAAATTTTTTTTTTTAAATAAATATTTATAGTATTAAATTACAATTGTAAAAATTATCTAGATATGATTTTATTTATAAAATAAAATGACTAATTTTTAATTTATTAATAAATTTATTTTAAAATTACATTAATAACTAATAAAATAATAAAAATTTAATGCTCTAACATTAAAAATATTAAAAATTTAAATACAAATTTATTCATAATATATATATATATATATATATATATATATATATATATATATATATATGTACTTATATATACTTAGTTTATACATCATTATTTCTAAATATCTATAAAGAGTACTATATGTAAAAAGTAACTTTTATGAAAAACTCCCTGAAAAAAATACTACCAATAAAGTACCTTCTAAATAAACTAAGTTTTTTAAATAGTGCCCTTTATTAAAACTACCTTAGAAACATTTCTCTTTTATAGAAAAGAAAATTTTATAAAAAGTACGCATTAGAAAAATTCCGACAACTTTTTTTACACTGCCTTTTAATCAGGTACCTATTGAACAAGATTCATTTTCATAAAAATTGTTTTCCAAAGTAGTAACTTCAGATAAGTCTATTACATGAACTTTTATTCTAAAATAACTTAAAAAATATATATTTGTAAAAAAGTAACCTTGAGAGAAATTGAATTTTAAAAAATTACTTTCCTATGCAAACAATTACTTTCAATTTTGTAAAACATAACCGTTTATAAGAAAATTTCTTTCAAAAAAGTAGTGTTAAAAATGTAATTTTTTTAAATCATTTGGTATAAAAAAGTACCTTTTTGAAAAAAAATATTTTATAAAAAGTACCATTAAGAAAAAAGGAACTTTAATCTATAATTGCTTTTATAACCATTTGGTATTATATTTTATTTAAAATTACTTTTTATTAAAAAAATATTAAAAAAAGTAACGTTTAAAAAGTGTATTTTTTTAATAATTTGGTATAAAAAAGTAAATTAAAAAAAATATTTTATAAAAAGTAAGAAAAAAGAAACTTTAAAAGCAATACTTTACAAATACTGCAATAATAATAACAAAATAAAAACTTTTAGAAAAAGTACCTTTTTATACAAAGTATCTTATTATTAAAAAAATAACAATTAAGTTATAGTAGAGGAATTTATATTTATCTATTTTGTTTTTAGTTTTAGAGAAATTTATAATTTCTTTATTTTTTATGTTATTTATGTGCTGTTTCCATATTACGGGCGATCAACACGTCTAGAAAATTTATATGAAAATAACTCAAAAAACTGAGTGCTTTTCATACAAATTTTTTAGACGTGTTGATCGCCCGTAATATGGAAACAGCACATTACTTTTATTAATTTTGATTTTTGTATAAAGAAGTTTTATAATTTATTAAAAAAATATGCATTAACATATATATTTTATTGTATGTAAATTAATTACGTTTGTCTGTGGTGTTAAAATATAGTTAAGTTTATCTTTTGTGGTTAAAAAATTCCCTAAGTCTATTGTTGTTAGATAACGTTATGATGGCTGATTTGGTCTTAAAAAGTGCAATTTAGATTCAATTGAAATGGTTAGTACCAAAATCCCAACCAGTCCATGTTACAAAGGCCCAATTGCAAACTTTATTGTCCTCTGATATTTTTGGTAACATTAAATGGCGACCTGTTAATTCCATGCGCAACCATTCCTGAAACATTTATTTATATTATTAATTTCAGTATATAATAAATCAAATTTAAACAGATAAAATTTATCTTGTTTATTTATTTTAAAATATAAATGTTTTAATACTTGGTTCAAGAAAATATGCTCAACGAATAACACATATATACCAAATTATAGGCAATATATGTGGCTTTCATCCACAATTGGTCCCATCCAGGAACAACTCTTAGTTTTCGGGATAAAAGGCCATATGTAGTATGAGTGAAAGTTGAAAATTTCTTTTTTTTTAAAACTTGGTTCAAGAAAATATGCTCAACGAATAACACATATATGCCAAATTATAGGCAATAAATGTGGCTTTCATCCACAGTTGGTCCCATCCAGGAACAACTCTTAGTTTTCGAGATATAATCCCATATGTATTATGAGTGAAAGTTGAAAATTTCTTTTTTTTTTAAACTTGGTTCAAGAAAATATGCTCAACGAATAACACATATATACCAAATTATAGGCAATATATGTGGCTTTCATCCGCAATTGGTCCCATCCAGCAACAACTCTTAGTTTTCGAGATATAATCCCATATGTATTATGAGTGAAAGTTGAAAATTTCTTTTTTTTTAAAACTTGGTTCAAGAAAATATGCTCAACGAATAACACATATATGCCAAATTATAGGCAATATATGTGGCTTTCATCCACAATTGGTCCCATTCAGGAACAACTCTTAGTTTTCGGGATATAAGGCCATATGTAGTATGAGTGAAAGTTCAAAATTTCTTTTTTTTTAAAACTTGGTTCAAGAAAATATGCTCAACGAATAACACATATATACCAAATTATAGGCAATATATGTGGCTTTCATCCACAATTGGTCCCATCCAGGAACAACTCTTAGTTTTCGAGATATAAGCCCATATGTAGTATGAGTGAAAGTTGAAAATTTCTTTTTTTTTTAAACTTGGTTCAAGAAAATATGCTCAACGAATAACACATATATGCTAAATTATAGGCAATATATGTGGCTTTCATCCACAATTGGTCCCATCCAGGAACAACTCTTAGTTTTCGGGATATAAGGCCATATGTAGTATGAGTGAAAGTTGAAAATTCTTTTTTTTTTAAAACTTAGTTCAAGAAAATATGCTCAACGAATAACACATATATGCCAAATTATAGGCAATATATGTGGCTTTCATCCACAGTTGGTCCCATCCAGGAACAACTCTTAGTTTTCGGGATATAAGGCCATATGTAGTATGAGTGAAAGTTGAAAATTTCTTTTTTTTTTAAACTTGGTTCAAGAAAATATGCTCAACGAATAACACTTATATGCTAAATTATAGGCAATATATGTGGCTTCCATCCACAATTGGTCCCATCCAGGAACAACTCTTAGTTTTCGGGATATAAGCCCATACGTAGTATGAGTGAAAGTTGAAAATTTCTTTTTTTTTTAAACTTGGTTCAAGAAAATATGCTCAACGAATAACACATATATGCCAAATTATAGGCAATAAATGTGGCTTTCATCCACAGTAGGTCCCATCCAGGAACAACTCTTAGTTTTCGAGATATAATCCCATATGTATTATGAGTGAAAGTTGAAAATTTCTTTTTTTTTTAAACTTGGTTCAAGAAAATATGCTCAACGAATAACACATATATGCTAAATTATAGGCAATATATGTGGCTTTCATCCACAATTGGTCCCATCCAGGAACAACTCTTAGTTTTCGGGATATAAGGCCATATGTAGTATGAGTGAAAGTTGAAAATTTCTTTTTTTTTTAAACTTGGTTCAAGAAAATATGCTCAACGAATAACACATATATGCTAAATTATAGGCAATATATGTGGCTTTCATCCACAATTGGTCCCATCCAGGAACAACTTCTAGTTTTCGGGATATAAGCCCACATGTAGTATGAGTGAAAGTTCATTTCTTTTTTTTAAAACTTGGTTCAAGAAAATATGCTCAACGAATAACACATATATACCAAATTATAGGCAATATATGTGGCTTTCATCCACAATTGGTCCCATCTAGGAACAACTCTTAGTTTTCGGGATATAAGCCCATATGTAGTACGCGGGAAAGCCCATATATAGTAGTTGTAAAGTATTATAGTCTTTTTTATAAAACCTTTTTTTTTTCTAAAATATAGATTTTTATTTAATTTATTGCTTTAACTTTTGAATAATTTATTAACATTGTTAAATATTATAAAACTTTTTATTTCCGGTTTGTTAAGTTAGTTTGTTAACTTGAAAATCCTCTCTCAAAATAAAAAAAGAAGAAGAGCTGATATTCATTATTTATTTCGTAATAGAAGTTGCCATATAATTTATAAAATTAGCTACCTTTAAGGCCTATTAGACACGCGTACTTGTCTTACGACATGTACGATGGCGTACCAAATCTCACCGTGTAATAGCATGTACGTCGAGTATGTGAGACATGTACGTTGGTTTTCAAAAATTTTTGATTTTCTAAAGTCTGTCGCATACCAACATACTCGTCTAATTGCGTGTACGACGTACTTCATACAAAAATTCAGTTTGCTTTTTGCCGCTGTTGGGTGCATATCGGAAATTTAAAAATTGTCTTTTTCTAATATTATTTTCTGGGAAGAGTTTATTGATAAATATAAAAGCTTTCCACAATTGTGGCAAATAAAATCAGATGTGTACCACAACAAACAATTGAAAATTAACGCATACAATGAATTAAAAGAAAAATTATGTGAAATAGAAAAAAATGCAACTTTCCGTTTCATTGCCATGTTTTCGCTTCAAAAATTTTTGTGTACTGAAGTATGCCGACAATGTTCGATAGTGTAATAGCTAAACACAAAGTACGTCATCGTACATGTCGTAAGACATGTATGCGTGTCTAATAGGCCTTTTTTGGTGAATTAAAACCTGGCAGCCAGGCCTGCCATATTAGACGATTTATCGGTATTTTGCCGATTTTTCGCCTTAAATTTATCAAAGTGCCGATTCGCCGATTTTGGCTCTAAAAATGCCGATTTTTTGATAAACACCGGAACAAGGTAACTTAATTGTTTTACAATAATTTATAACTTTATTTATTATTTGGGCAACACTAGAATACTTGTAACATTAGAAAGAGACAACAATAAGTCAGCACTTCTATTTGCTGTTATAAAAAAAGTCGTTGGAAAAAACAGTTCTTAACTGTATGTAAGCTATTAAAAATTAAAAAGGCCTCGCTCTTGTGAATGATCAACAGATCTATGCAACACCAAGTCATTGTGTTTGGTTGTACGTAAATTTAAAATATAATAATGCGTTTCCATTGACGTGATTTTGTCTAAAACACTTGATTTGCTCAAATCAAGTGTTTTGTTACTTGATTTTCCATACATTTTACATGCTAGAAAAACCACTTAAATCACTTGATTTGTTTGAAATCATGTCGAAAATTTATTTTTTCGAACTAATTTTGCCTTTGCAACACTGTGATGTGTCTAGGATATTCAAGTTCAACTCCGAGTTATCTATTCATATTGGATGTTTTTATCGAAAAAGTGACAAATACTTTTAAATGTTTGAAAGCAATAATGTTTTTCGTTAAAAAAAAGTGTTAAAAAAATATAAGAAGAAAAATATGTAAAAACAAAAATTAATTTAACAATAAAAACTATTTTTTACAAAAAAATAACACAGTTTTTTTTCTTTTACGCAAAAATATGTCAGTGTATCGTCATAAATTCGAATTTAAAAAACACTTCAGCTCAATGGAAACACTTCGAAGTGTTTTTCTCAAACCTAGTTGATTTCAAGGCAGTGGAAACGCAGTATAAGACTATTTCATCCGATTGTTAAAAGTAGAAAAGTTGAAAAAGATTAATGCTATGCTATGGTTTCTACAAATTGTATACAAAATCACAAGAACTACAAGTCACATTTGATAGGATTAGGCGCTGCCGTTATGACGGGCTCTAATAATGATATTCCAAATTTATCTGTTAGAAAATGTGTTTGGCACTCACTTTCATTACGTGCATTAAATACTTGTCTTTAATTAAATTCCGAATTTAAAACTCTACTTAGAGATATTTACAATTACGTATCAAATAGTCCAGAAAGACTTTATTAATTTTAATAATATTCAAAAACACCTAAAAATAAAACCAAACAATTACTGCACCAAAGTCAAACCAGATGGCTGGCGCGTGAAGCAGTAGTTGTTTGAATACTAGATTTGTATGAGGCGTTGAACATTTACTTTTCATTTGCTGGTTATGTTGATCAAATCGATACAGCGAAAACAATGATAAAAAATTTAAACCAACCAAATAAAATATATATATCCTTTTTAAATATATTCTTGAGTGAGTCAAATGATGTACAAAACTTAAGCAGCCAAATGGAAAGGCTTCTAAGAACTGTACTAAGTAATTTAAAAAAATCTATGAAATTTATTTAGTGGAATTTTGGAAATTTGGTGAGGCGTATTTGGTCTCATTGGATAAAGAGTTAATATAAGAATCAGAACATAACAAAAACGAAATAAGCTAAATAAATAAAAAAGTGTATTAATTTTTATATAGAACTTACAATTCAAATATTAAAAAGATTTTGATTTTGAACATAAGTCTTAATATAAATTATGTTTATTTTAAATAAAATTATGTTTTATTGTATCCAAAATGTGTTTTTTAACTTTTTAATTATTTGCCGATTTTTTAAAATTAAAGAGCCGATAAAGCCGATTTTTGTGTGCAAAAGTGCCGATTTCTTATCAAAATTCCCTGGCACCCCTGCTGGCAGCACTTAATTATATCAAAGCTCCCATTTTTTTATATCGACACCTGAGAATTGTTTTGGTCCAATAGCCACTTAAAAAATTAGTTAGGTATGGAATATATACTTGAATATACTATTTCTGACTTAAGTTAGTTTAATATTGTTTTGCCCCTAAAAGCAATGATTAGACTATAAGGCAATATCGTACAAGAAAACATGATAATAAACAAAATTATTATTTTGCCTTATTACATACATAAAATTTAAGTTAGAACTGCAAATACCCTTATTTTATTTGGAATGGTTATTTTATGTGGAACATCGTTTCTTTAAGAAAAAGTTTGATTTATGTATATGTTTTGACAATAAGTGCAAAAAAGAAAACATAAGAGAAGGACTGCAAAATTTTTTGATTTAAAAAAATGTAAGTTAAAATTTTTTTTACGTGTTTACTAATTTTATGTTTTAGTATTATGTATTTTTATGTTTCTTGAAGTATGTACTCGTTCATATGTATGTACAATTATAAAATGTATTAAGCAAGTATAATAGTAAGTCTCTTGACTTTATGCATTTTTTAATAAAGTAATAAATAAAAATAAATGGAAGTTGCTACAAACACTGCACTTTCTCCGCCAAATAACATTAACATTTCATTTTAGTCATAATTTTAGAAAGGAAAAAAATTTAAACTTTATATGGATGTGAACAGAGCTAAATTAAAAAAAAAATTGATAAGAAGCACAAAACAATAATTTTTATCATATCCAAACGTATAAAAACGTTCTTATTCGTAAAAAATATGTCTAGAAATTTATTTTTTATAAAAAAGATTGATCGGTTATATTTTGAGAAATTCTAATGTTAGTATTTTTGTCGTTTCTTGCTTTTTAAACATTCCTGAAGTGACGATATTATTAATATAATGGCCACACCTTTGGTTTGTAATTTTTTTCTGGCAACTATAGTTATGCGAATAAAAAAGTTTGTGTCTGGCAGCCTACATTAAGAAAAAGAGTTATCACTCATTTTGCTTCTCAATATAAAGAGAGAGAAAGAGAGCAATTCTCTCTTCATATTGAGTCAAAATTTTAGTTTGTTACATTTAGTTTGTTATCTTCTCGCCCGCATTTTTCTGACATGGCAAGAATTTTTGACAAACGTATCTTTTACACTATTAAATATAAAAATATTTCATTTTCGTACGTATAATGTTAAATCGGTTGAAGAGACTTATAATTTTACTATTAATAATTTTAGTAAACTCAGTGCTTTGTAGCGTCACTTATTTTGTTATAGAACAATGCCCTGGCACGGATGTCGACAATATAAGGCATCAAACGGAGTACAATGAAATTTCTTTAATATTCTATTACACTCAATGGAGTGATGAAAGTTTAGAGGCGCTTCAGCAATTCAATGATATAGCAGCATATTTTGGTGATAAGATTTATTTTGCTGCTGTAGATTGTTGGCATTTAGCATGTAATTGTTCAAAAACTTTATCAACAACAGCAGGATCTGGCTCTCCTCACAAATGGCCAACATTGATGGTGCATTATGGAAAGCTTGGTCAATTAAAAATACAATATAATGGATTGTATACATTTAGGTATTTAGTACAATTTGTATTAAATGTGATGCAGCCATTAGAACGTATAGAGGGAAAAGAAGACTTGGAACAAATTAAAGATTTTACAGATGCGATTGTAATGGGAAATTTTAGAAGCCCAAAGGATTTGGAATATATACAATATTTAATGGCAGCATTGAAATGGTTAGAACATGACCCCTTACGAACGTTTCGCTTTACTGTCACATTCACTGAAAACAAAGAAAACTTGAACGAAAACAGAGTAAAAGAACCAAGTTTATTACTACTTAGAGACAAAATCACAAAATCTTTTACTGAAAATGAATTCAAATTTAAAACTATTATTGATAGTGATATCAAATGGAATGCTAGCAACATATTGCATTGGTTACGCGAAGAACTCAACGATGCCTCTAGTACGCTGCATGGTTATAGTACACCAATAAGGATTGGACAAAAAATTAAAAAACAACCAGTATTGGCTATTTTTGTTAACGAACCTCCAAAATTCTTTTCATACATAGAAAAATATGTAGATTATCACCAAGCCCTTGCAAAGACTCTTTTAGCCTGTAATAGTTTTAGGAAAAGAAAATCAATTACGAAAAATTGGAAGAAGTCTCTACATATTCCTGAGATCATGCATAATTTTAATAGTTTTAGCGATAGTGAAAAATGCCATTATTATAACAAAGATATTATATTAAGGAATCTTAACTTGTATTACGAAATTAACCATTATTTTGAACTTTATCATAAACACACCAGTTCTGCAAAATCCAGTTTAAATTTTACACCAAATTTGGAAGTTCAAGAACTGCTAGACTTTTTTCAATCCAATGCATGTTTGCAAAATAAAGATCTCGCTTTGCATTCTCCTTTGCATATAAGTGTTGTAAAACGATTGGAAGGCTATTTAGCAAAGGAACAAAATGCCAAAAGTAGCAATCGCTCTTTAGCTGTAATTCTTCTAGATACCCAACGCTATAAAGATTTTCTGGAAAATATTGATTTATCTCCAACCTCTGACAGTATGGCTACAGTCTTTATTATCGATAACGACAAGGAAAATATGTACGTGATGGAGGATCGCTTTTCCATAAAAAGTTTGTTAGAATTTGCGAAACAGTTTTACTCAAATAATTTAAATAATTATAACAAAAATAAAGAAAACATTCCAGATCCAAATTCTTCATCGTTATTTCCTAATTATGATATTGAATTGAAACAACTTAATCGGAATTTATTTTTAAATAATTTGCAATACACTCACAATCAAACTCTTATAATGCTAATCTATTCCCCTGATTGCGCTCTTTGTGGAAACATTCAACATTCGTTTTTGCAATTATCACTGTTACTACGTCATATTGGGAATTTAAAATTTATACGCATTAACTCAATGGAAAATGATCTTCCTTGGCAGTTTAATATGCCTTTTCTGCCCGCATTATTGGTGTTTCCCGAAAATCGCTTTTCTGAATCACGTCTATTTCCAGCATATCTTAAACCAGACATTCGTAACGTCTTTGGTTTTATTATAAGTCGACTACCTGCACACCAACAGGTTAAAATTATATTAGCCGTGTGTCAAAGTGAAACTTTACCAAAGAGCCATAAGCAAAGCTGTTGGCATTTTGCTAAAACAATATTAATGCAAAATATAGGAAAGCATTTACATTATTGGGAAATGTTTGAAGCCGAGCGCAGTCTTATACTGGAACGTTTAAGTGCCTTAAAGGATATGAGTTTAGATATACAACGTAATTTAGGACTGTAGTACGATTTTGCATAAACCCTCTAATTCTGTTTTAATTCATTTTAAACTTAGTCTAACTCTATAATAAAACAAACATGAATAAATTGATTTATGTAATAATAATTATATATTTTAAATATATAGGTTGTTAACAATATATAAAATATTTAAAGAAAATAAAGAAAACATTAATCCATTTTCATTTGTATATAATTTCTAAGCGAAATTCATTTGTTTGAAAGAAGGGAATCATATTTTTCTCGAGCATTTTTTAAAGCTTCTAACACCTGTGAAAATATGTCACGAACACCATCGTAATCTAAAATGCCAATACAACTAATAGACGCCTTCTTAAAGATAAAATAAGCCATTTCACGTCTTCGGAATGCAAACACTACTGGTATGTTTTTATCATTGCATGTTGTTTTAATAGTTTCAATGGTGTCATCCAAACTAACTGCATGAATTAAATGAAAAATAATTATAAATTTGGTTGCAAAATTATTAAAAAATTAATACCCTTTTCTCCTTCGCTACGCTCACAATCCGTTGCTATAATCACTAATTTTATTTTATTAATATTTAAATAAGACTGAACTTGACGAAATCCAACCACAAAACGTTTATGAGCTCGGGCTTTAATTTCATTTTGAGCGTATGCTCGCCGCTGAAAATTATATAATTCTCTTATAAGTTGTTCGGAATACTTTCTTAAATCAGCGTTTTTGCAACAATTACAGTATCTACAAAAGTAAAAAAATAAGGTGCTTTTGTTAATATATATTTGAATTAGTTTATTCCGCAAAAGCTTAGGGTAATAATCAATTATAGACTTTGATACCTGGTAACAACAAATTATTTATACACGCTACTAATTAATCTGAAATTACACTTTTTATATCTCTTTTGCGACTAGTTTATCTTTGTTTACCAATTTTGTTTGGTGTTTTGTTAATTTTTCCCTACAATTTGGATATAATCAGATATGTGATGAAAATCAACTGAACTCAAAGCGATCGCTTTTTAAGGGTGTGATGAATATCGACTAGTTTTAAGCACAAAACAAAAATAATTATTGTTTTCAATTTTAGCTTAAATTCGTTAATAATAATGATAAATTATAAAGAGAATAGCAAAATAGTTGTATAAAAAAATTTACGACTGATAACTACCTTGTAAATAGATATGAAGAATGCTGGCAAAAAAGAAAAATTTATATTTCTCTATATGTATCTAAATTTTTCTGCTCTCCTACAATTTATCACCGTTTTTCAGAATCATTCGTTATATTTCATTTCAATAATCGTCGCCACCTAACAACGGTCATAGAATTATTTATGTGTACAGGAATCGTTCTGGTGAAAATGGAAAATTCCATGGCCTGTATGCTGTATACAATCCAACGTCATGTAATGGCAAAGTGCTAACTCTGCGTCTTCCAGAGTAATAATTCGCGAGAATTTAGAAATGTTTATCACAATAGTTTTCATTAATATGTCGAACAATTTTTCCTAAGTAATAACGAACTTCAGTTAAAATTTAAAAAATAATTGGATAATTCACAAGATGTCTTATCATGTCTTACTGTCGTAAAATATTATAATTTTAAAATTGTTTAAAATATATTGTTGTTTTTTTATTTACAGCTGCGTGCATTAAAATAAGAGTAAAGTTACCCAATATTTTTTCTCTTAATTTAATACTCTGGTAACTTTATTATCATGTCATATTTTAACGGTAACTAGGTACACTGTTATTTAGTAAGTTAAACAGAAAGCAAATAGTATTGACGTTTGACGAAATTTAAAAAGAAATTTTAAAAATCAAGAAAAAACATATAAGAAAATTTAAGAACTCTTTATTGCTCGATCAAATCATCGCAAATGCCTTATCGTATAACAAAAAAACCGAATTTCGTGGGCCTAAACACAAATCTTCGATAGTAATTGATCGTTCAGCGTCGTCAAATAAGATTCCAAAGGAACTTGGTTTGTCTATTAGTACTTTAACACAGAATTTATTTGCAAAAAGTCCACGAAAGATTCCATTGTTGACTAAGAAACAGGCAGCTGCATGTTTGGAATTTGCCCAAGAGCATACCATCTGGGCAAAAGAACAGTCAAAAAACATACTGTGGACTGACGACAGTAAAATCGTTTTATTTCATGGAACTGGTTCTAGACACTATATCCGATGACCTTGCAATACAGTATATGCCAAAAAATATACGAGGAAAATTCTAAAATAATGGTAATAATGGCCTTTTCTTACAACGGAGTTAGTCCACTTTACGAAATAAAAGGCATCATGAATAAACTTTGTGGTATAATGGAAAATGTTATGCTACTGTATGCAGAGTGGAATATGCCACTAAGTATGTCTACCAACGGGATAATGACCCAAAGCATATGATCAAATTGGCATAGGAGTGGTTTAAAAACAAGTTTGATGTTATGTCGTAGCCTGCTCAGTCTCCTGACCTTAAGCCCATAGAACATCTATAGAGGGAAATTAAAAAAATCGTTTCAGAAAAGAGGCCGTGAAACCCGACTGAGTTGGAATGTTGCACGAGTTGCGTGGCTACAAAATTTCTTAGATCGATCAAGTTGAAATAAAGGCTACTCAACCAAATACTGATTAGTTTTGTTTTAAAAAAATATATTATTTTTCTACTGTTATTCGCTTCATTTGCCATGATATAGTTCAATACTCCTAGAATTGTGAACAGCAGATTTGGACATGCTTTTTGTTAAATACATATACTTATTGAAATAACTTAATAATACATTAGAAATTTAAGAAATATTCAATTAGTTGAATAGAATAGATTTTTTTTTTTTCAATCCTACAAATTCTTTTTTTCACTCTTGTTTTTATGCAGACAACTGTATTTTTACGTATTCAAATTTATTATTATTTTTTGTTTAGCAGCTTTAATTTAAAATAACACACTAAGTTATGAGAAGTTGTTAACAACAATCATATTTTTTCTTGTTATCATATTAAGACAATAAAGGTACAGTCAAGTACTTGATCAAAAAGATGTATCCACTAAATTATGAAAAATGAATTTTGTCCTTTTCAAATACTTATTAAGAAATAAAAGATCATACTCAGTATAAAAGGTAACATGTCGCATCTATACATATAATAAAAAGACTGTAACAGGATAATTATTACATGTACTAAACATGTAATATTTTTTGAAAATTTTGTTGTTGGTGTACATAGTAATCGATGTGGAATACAAAACACATATTTATGGAATTTCTGTCATTCAGTCTGTGTTCCCATCACGTAAAAACTGCTGGATGGATTTAAATAAAAATTTGGGAAGAAGTCCTTAAACAGTTGTCAAACATTTTATTTTTTGTAGATGGAAAAATTTTAACACTGTTTACTGAACTCTACAATCAATATTAATAAAAACACATTATTTAAGATTTGAATTTTAAGAAAATTAGAAATGACTCGCTGATGAACTCGTTAATTAACTAGTAATTACATTAAAAATCGTCATTCGTACTACTACGTGTAAGGAAAAATTAAATAAACATTTGTAAAAATAGTGGTTATCCTTTTTTGATAAAAATTTAACTAAACTGACTGTACCTTAAGACTTTTTGAAGCCGTGTTAATTCTCTAAAAAATTAATTTTGAAAATAATGTTTAAATAACAGAAAGTCTAAAATTCATATCAAAAATTAAAATTCTTTAAAACCAAAACGAGTTTAAAATTGATAGTTTTTAAGCCGATGGATTTCGATTATATTAATTATTTTTATATGTGAAATAAAAAAAAACAAGAAAAAGTAGACACACGCAAACTATGAATACCACACCAGGAAAAAATTATGCTTAAATATATATTACGGACGCAGCTAAGAATGAAAAAAAGTTGTCTACGGGGTGTAAAATGCAATTTTAATTAAAAAATGTTAAGTGAAAATTTGGGGTATCAGCCCCATGCTAAGGAAGGATGCAGCAATGAAGAAAATTCATTACACTCTGCTAGTATGACTTTTTCTACTCTCGTCATTTTATAAAAAACAGCGTAAGCAATCTTCTGCATAAAGATCGCAAAAGAACTGCTTTTCTGCTGATGAAATTCATCGGTTCAATCACTTTAAATGGGCTTCGGGAATTCATTCTTTTCCATTATCAAATAGAACTTACTCTCTAAATGTACTTGAATGTATACCAGGGACTAGACTCTTTTCGTTCTGTTTACTATCGCCTAATTCCAAGATTTTTAATTCATTTTCAGATTGCTCTGAATGCTTTTCCATCTGTGCTTGCTCCCGTTTCTTTTGGCGGTATTGCAAAATCGACTTTTTTAATCGAGTGGGCTTCTTTACACTATTCTCTCTCTTTTTGCCCTTATTCTTTTTCGCAACAATACGTGTATCTATAACACGTTTCCGTATTTGTCCTTTCTTTTTTAATCCTTGTTTTTGTGGTTTAACTTTTGCAATCTGCATGAGATTGAAATTGTTTGCAGCAGACATTCGTTTGTATTTAGAATTACGAATTTTTGGGGCCATTGTTGTTGACACACGACTGCCGCTTTGCTGCATCCTTTCAAATGTGGCATGGTCGATAACTTTAACTTTGTCAGACATTTTTATTTAGATAAAATATTGGAATATTTATGTAAGTTGTTAGGAAGCATTAATTGCCATACAAAACCAAAATGTAATTCTATGCAGAATAAAAATACAATTCGAACAGCTGCTTGCACTGTTGCACTTAATGATTACATATGATATTCATCTGAAAATGATACCCTTCGTTATTAGGTAGATCGTGTACGTCTGTTATTTGTAATTTTGAAAAATTACTATAGTTCACCACAAAAAGTGAAGGCTTAAAGCAAAGTTACGCGCACTGCTCCAAAAGAAAAAAATGCCTACGGGGTATAAAATGCAATTCTAAGCAAAAAATGTTAAGTGAAAAGTACAGCGCCAACCCTATACTGCTTTTCCATTGAAATCAATTAGTTTTAAGAAAAACACTTCCAAGCGTTTCCATTGTGCTGAAGTGTCTTGTAAATTCGAATTTGTGACGTAACACTGACATTTTTTGTGTAAAAGAAAAAAAAACTATTAGAATAACTATGTAAAAAATCGTTTTTATTGTTAATTTAATTTATGTTTTTTTTTTTATTATATATTTTTTAACACTTTTTTTTTTTGTAATAAAAAAGATTATTGTTTTGATTAATTTACTTTATTCGTGCTTGATTCCTTCAAATATAAATATTTAATGATATTCTCATGAAATATTTATTATTTAAACTAAACTACAAAATGAAATGTATTACTGCGGGGAAAGCATATCCATATGGCCATTTCACTACTGCTCAAATAGCTCATCAGTGGATTTTACCCAAGGCGAATTAAATACAAGGTGATAGCGGTGGCGAATTCAATTCTTTTACCATGTATTCTAACTGTCAAACTCCATACATAAAAAATTTATCTAACTGTTATACAGATTTTTTATATATGGAGTTTGACAGTTAGAATAGCAGGGAAAAGAATTGAATTCGCCACCGCTATCACCTTGTATTTAATTCGCCTTGGATTTTACCCAAATTTTGTATAGAAAAACAGAAAGTCTTATATCAAAAGCCAAATTGATTACATGAGAACTCCATTGAATCAATAAGACAGAAGACAATAACAACTCAAAAATGTTCTACACAAAAACACAGCAAACATTTAGTAACTATTTTTATTTTTTCTTTCATTTTTCTACATAAGTGTGGTAACACAACAGACGACGGTAACGGAACGTTTTATCGTTGCTGAGAGTAAGTAAACAAAATAACGACGATTCTCTGACGGCATTAATTAAGCATGGAGGCACTAAGCACTAAGCATTGAAGTCGATACGATGTCAAGAAAGAGATGCATAGAAAAAACGAGACGACTATAGTCTCGTGCAGCGTTGCCGCTTTGGTCCAATCGGACCAAACTTGGTAGTTTTTCGTTTTTAAAAAACAGTTTGGTAGTTTGGTTGGTTTGTTGCTTTTTTTTTTAATTTTTGGTAGGTTTTCCTCCTCTAGCAATTTTTTAGCAATAGTAAATTTTTCACCTTAAAATTTCAGAACATAAAAAGAAATGTAACTTTGAATTAAATAAACAATAACTTTGAATAGTGCTACCACTGTCTTCAAAAACTGTTTTAGGTGCAATAAAAACATCTCTGCTTTTTTGTATAGAGATGATTAAAGCTATAACCATCTCTGGTTTAAGAAACGCGAACAATATTATGAAATTGAAATTAACAATACTTTTGAGTGAAGGTTAATTTTCAGTGTATTAAAAAAATTAACAGACAAAATGGAAAAGTAAGTAAACTTTTTTAATTGTAAACAGGTACCTATTTATTACATAAATATTTACTAATATTGCATGTAAAGAAACAGTCAAAAGAATTTGATTGGCGCCAGGAAAGGGATGGGTGTTCCTTCTGCATGGTATTCTCTAAAACTATTTTAAATCATAACACCCATCTTAAAAATCACCAAAAGACAAACTTCCATCTCAACAATTACAAGAAAAAAAAAACCAAGTGAGTATAACAGAGTTTATATGCAAGAACGGCATTTTTAAATTTTTGGTAGGCTGTGAACGATTTTGGTAGGATTTTTCAGAATTATTGGTAGGAAGTAAATTTCTTGTGTGGCAACGCTGGTCTCGTGACACCTCTGTATACTCGGTGATGGAGTTCTCATTTATTCAATGCCCGGCTATGCATGAAATCTTTAGAAAGCGAAGCCGACGTTGGTCATACCATAGAGAAGAAATCTTTAGAAAGCGCTGTCGCAAAAATAACTACATAAAATTTTTTGTTTAAATTACATTTTGCACCCTCTAGATAACTTTTTTTTAGAAAGTATTCCTATTAAACTTAATAATTTTGAGTAAAGTTGTTTATAAAAAAAAAAATCTGTTTTTGAACCCTACCAGATTTTGTTAATTTTTTACTTTTTTCGTGTTTAATTGAATAGGCCCTTAAATAACATTTCCAATGATACCCATATTGTCCTATTATGCCGTAAAAAACTTGATATATGCCATATTAAACATAAAAACTTCGGAAGCCCGTAACACCAGAACTAAGGGTTGGCACCAAATTTTTCACTTAACATTTTTTGCTTAGAATTGCATTTTACACACCGTAGGGAACTGTTTTTCTTTTGGAGCGGTGCCCGTAAACTGGAGTTGTTCCAGTATATATGCATATCGAAGTCGATTGAGCAATGTCCGTCTTTGTTAGTGTTGAAATCAAGTTTTCCGAGGCACTACATCAGCTAGAGAAAATTAAAATATGCCAATCGATCAAACATAGAAATAGGTCGAAATAGGTGCTATTGGAAATCAGCATAAGCGGGCCATGTCCTTCGAGGCAGCGCCTACCTCTAATTTTTTCATATCATTTGCAACAATGGAGTAACTCCAAAAAAAACAAATATATGGGGCGATAGAGGATTATAAAATAAGAAAAAAAACATTAAGTGAAAAAAGTGGCGCTCGCCCACATTTTCCGAGTCACGGGCCTCTGAAATTTTCAAATTTTTTTAAATATCAATATGGGCATCATTTAAAAGCTTTGAAGAGATCTTTAAGAAAATACTAAAATTGTATAAAAATGCTTAACCCATTAAGAGCCGATGACATTTTTATGTAAAATTATATATATGTAGTACTTAATTTTTATTTTTTAATTGGAGTTACTTCACTAAACTAGAAGGTGAAGGGTATATAAGATTCGGCATAGCCAAATGTACCACTTTTACATATTTACTGGGTATTTACTCACTGTACGAAATTTACTGTTGGCTCCCCTTTCTGATCATTATATAATAGCTTCCCATTACGAAAACCACCAGAAAAGTTTTAAAATGGGTCGAGTTGCACGTAAGAAGCCTTCCATTAGCGCAAAAATCAAAATATGCAGTCTCAACTTCACTGTAGAACACGATTCCAAAGACGCATCGATTTGGAATGCAGTTATCTTAACCGATAAATCCAAATTTAATAAATTCCGCTCCGATGATAAGTCCTACGTATGGAAAAAACCTAACACCGAGCTTAATAAAGAATATTTAAAGGCAACAGGTAAGCATGGTGGTGGCAGCGTCATGATTTGGGCCTGTATGTCGACTGTTGGTACTGAGAGTTTAGAGTTTATTGAAACAACCATTGACAAAATAAGTAAATTCAAATTTTAAAGGACAATTTGTTGCAAAATGCAAAGAATCTGGGTATAAGATCAAATTTTCGATTTTATCAGGATAACGATCCGAAACATAAATCGGGAATTGTAAAGTTTTGGGCAATTTATAACTACCCTTACTTGATGATTACGCCACCTCAGTCACCAATCCTCAATGTCATTAAAAATCTATGGTCCATTTTGGAAGAAACATAAGGCAACACGAGTTTTTAAGCAAAAATAGCCTAAAAGAATTGGAGTGATAGAATATTTCGCCCAATTCATCGCGAAAACTAGTTGCATCTATACCAAACCGTCTTAAGCCTGTTATAGACAATAAAGTGTATCAGACAAAGTATTAAAAATATAAATTAGCAAACACAACTTGAAAGTTTTCAATACTTAAGGTTACCGCATAAAATAAGCTGTGATATGAAAAAAGCTGTATTTTTTATTTGTTTTACTTTTAGGATAATTAAATCTTAATTTTTTAAAAATTGAAGTTTTCTTGTTAAATTAAGCCCTTTTATCTATTAAATGATACCAATTTCTTTTTTTAATTCTTACTGGTTTTAATGTTACAGGACTTAAAAAATTAAAATATGCAGTGCATAAAATATGCTGTGAGCCACTGTACATAAATACTGGGCTATGTTGAAGATAACTTTCCATGCCCCGGCCGCAAGAAATTTTGAAATTTTTGCTTTGGAAATTTTACTTGCTGGACAATTATTAGGCATTTTCAACATACATATATACTATGAAAGGCGTATTAATAAGGTTTCTGCGAAAATTAATGAATTCGCCACTGCGACCAACTGGCATTGATAAGCCTTGATACCAAATCAATTACTAGGTGGCACTACTATCAAAATCTGTGTACTATTTTTTATATATGAAGTTTGACATTCGTTTCTACCAGCAAAAAATAATAAATTCTCTAACGCTGCCACCTGGTAATTGATTCGCCTTGCTATGCAAGGCAGATTAATATACTAGGTAGCAAGGCAAATTGAATACTAGGTAAAATTAATACGGCAGGTGATCGAATTCGCTTTACACATTTATCCGAAGCAGCGTCAAAATTGGTTTACATTTTGTTGACGCGCCATTTAAAAAACGAAAAATTTTCAATTTCAAAATCGAAAAAATCAAGGCGAATTAAATACAAGGTGATAGCGGTGGCGAATTCAATTCTTTTCCCTGGTATTCTAACTGTCAAACTCCATATATAAAAAATCTGTATAACAGTTAGATAAATTTTTTGTATATGGAGTTTGACAGTTAGAATACATGGGAAAAGAATTGAATTCGCCACCGCTATCACCTTGTATTTAATTCGCCTTGGAAAAAATATTATTAACATGGCGAAATAATACAGGTGGTCTCGATAGCGAATTCATTAATTTCGCCGTAAACTCTAAATGTCAAACTCCATATATAAAAAATTTATCTAACTGTTATACACATTTATTATATATGGATTTTGACATTTAGAGTTTACGGCGAAATTAATGAATTCGCTATCGAGACCACATGGTATTATTTCGCCATGATTATTAAGTAATTATTTTGTTGATAAAACAGTGAATTTCCAAATTAAACGTTATGTGAAAAGTGTGTGTGTCTGGTGTCCAAGAAGTGAATATAAATATAATATAAAATAAACAAAACACAACTTTTTAAAAAAGAAAACGTTTCTTTGAGAAACATTTTTAAAAGTTTAAAAAAAAATATTTGAAAAATTTGTCATTGTGCGTCTTGCGACAATAAACAACGTGCCTAAATATTTTTTCACTTATTGGAGTCTATGGTGTGCAAATTATTAGATGTAAATTCACTTTTTATAAAATTTCTTTTTTTTTGTATTTTTTTAGTATTTTTCCTCTCTGTTGAGAAACACATACACCAAGGCGAATTAATACAGGTGAACGCACGGCTACAACCATGGCGAAATAATACCAGGTGGTCGCAATGGCGAATTCATAATTTTTGCCGAAAACGTGAAATGTCAAACTCCATACAATAAACTGTTATACATATTTTTTATATATGGAGTTTGACATTTAGAGTTTACGGCGAAATTCATGAATTCGCCATTGCGGCCACCTGGTATATTTTCGCCATGGCTACAACCAAGGCGAATTAAATACAAGGTGATAGCGGTGGCGAATTCAATTCTTTTCTCTGGTATTCTAACTGTCCAAGGCGAATTAAATACAAGGTGATAGCGGTGGCGAATTCAATTCTTTTCCCATGTATTCTAACTGTCAAACTCCATATACAAAAAATTTATCTAACTGTTATACAGATTTTTTATATATGGAGTTTGACAGTTAGAATACCAGGGAAAAGAATTGAATTCGCCACCGCTCTCACCTTGTATTTAATTCGCCTTGTAACTGTCAAACTCCATATATAAAAAACTGTATAACAGTTAGATAAATTTTTTATATATGGTGTTTGACAGTTAGAATACCGGGGAAAAGAATTGAATTCGCCACCGCTATCACCTTATACTTAATTCGCCTTGGCTACAACACTCCAACACATGGCGAAATAATACAAATTTTTTTTGAAAACTGTAATGTATACAGCAAGGCGAATCAATTATCAGGTGGCAGCGTTAGAAAATTTATTATTTTTTGCTGGTGAAACGAATGTCAAACTTCATATAAAAAAAATGGTAAACAGATTTTTTATATATGGAGTTTGACAGTAGTGTACACGGCGAAAATTAATGAATTCGCCTGCGCTGCCACCTGGTAATTGATTCGCCTTGGTATACAGCTGATGGGCTTTTTCGCCCGTGCGTTCACCTGTATTATTTCGCCATGATATACACGTAAATTTACACTAACAAAATATATGCGTTTTTTTGTTTTTGTATTAATGCATGGCGAAATAATACAGTTTACGGCGAAATTAATGAATTCGCTATCGAGACCACCTGTATTATTTCGCCATGAACCATGGCGAAATAATACCAGGTGGCCGCAATGGCGAATTCAATAATTTCGCCGTAAACTCTAAATGTCAAACTCCATATATAAAAAATATGTATAACAGTTTATTGTATGGAGTTTGACATTTCACGTTTACGGCGAAAATTATGAATTCGCCATTGCGACCACCTGGTATATTTTCGCCATGCCATGAACTGACTATTCCAAGGCGAATTGAATACTAGGTAATCGCATGAGTACAAAAACAAAAAACCCGTATATTTTGTTAGTGTAAATTTACGTGTATGTGTTTTTCAACAGAGAGGAAAAATACTAAAAAAAAACCGAAGAAAAAGAAATTTCATAAAAAGTAAATTTACATATAATAATTTGCACACCATAGACTCCAATAAACGAAAAGAAATTTTCAAAATTCAAAATATTATTTCGCAAGCCGCACAATAAGAAAATTTTCAAATATTTTTTTATAAACTTTTAAAAATGTTTCTTAAAGAAACGTTTTCTTTTTTTAAAAAGTTGTGTTTTGTTTATTTTATATATGCACTTCTTGGACACACACACACACTTTTCACATAACGTTTAATTCGCAAATTCACTGTTTTATCAACAAAATAATTATTTAATAATATTTTCTCGATTTTGAAATTGAAATTTTTTTTCGTTTTTTAAATGGCGCGTCAACAAAATGTAAACAAATTTTGACGCTGCTTCGGAAAAATGTGTAAAGCGATTTCGATCACCTGCCGTATTAGTTTTACCTAGTATTCAATTTGCCTTGGACTATTCCTACAAAATTTTGAAGTAATATAGCTAAAAGAGTTTTTAATCAAATGGTGAAATAAAGTTTATTTTTTTTTTTTTGTTTTAACATATAAATTCATAAAAAAATTGTTTTTTTTACAAAAGAGGCCTTAATTAATCACGGGGCTGTCAAATCCTTTTTGGAGTATGTAGCCAAAATTTGGAGACTTACCGTTAACCTTTTTTAATTGGTGCTTTGCACTCCAAGGAATACTACAATAATTTTAAAATTTTGTTCCAAAATTGGCAATGTTGGAAAGGACTGGAGGGAGAACGGTTATAATGGTTGACCTAATTTTGCTTTTATTCGCAATTGCTATAGTTCGTCTTTAAAATTGTTTAAAAAAATTTGCTAGTATTGACACAATTTCTTTCATTTCTGAACTAGATTTATTCAAAAAATATGCATAACTTCCCTATAGTTTAAAAAAGAATAAATTTATAAAAAAAAATTGTTTTGTTTTTGTACATTTTTTATTGTTAAACGCCTTGGCCAAATCGAATTTTCCAATTGCAAAGCGTTGCCGCTACGTTATTTCGGTATGCTCCATACAAAATGTACAGGCATTAGAACTTTTGACAGCAAAAAAGCGCTCCAGCCTTGTTTAGGTATGGCTGCAATACTTGTTTGTCAAGACAGATCATTAGGAAACCTTTATCCCCAGATAACTGGAAAACCTCCCATATTCCAAATTTTTGTTTTTAGTATTTCAAACAAATCAAGTTAAAAAAACGTAGAATTTTCCTTTTATCAGTTTTTTTTATTGGAAATAATTATTTCTTTAACTTTATATACATACATATATAATTATTTGTTGTAAAAGTTAATTGTAAAGTCGTTCATTCCTCTGTATCTTTAACCGGTGTTTGATTTTTATCCAGTCTGTTTTTGCCCTCTTTAGCTTGCTGAGCTGCTAAATTAAATTGTATTAAAATTATTAGATAGCTTGTTATGCCTCCGCTGATCTAAACAAAGATAAAAAAGCCATAAGAAATAGAAGAACAATTTGAATTTTGTAAGCAATACCCCGTATAAAGTTTCCATATTTAGGGAGAAGAATCCACAAGCCGAAAAATCTACTGTATGGTTCAAAAGCTTCAAGGACAAATGATTGATCTGTATTGAAAATATTTTTTTTAATAAAAAAAAGTATGTGTATTTAAAAACAAAAAAAATACTTTTACCGTTTCATAAAAGTCACTGTTATCGACTACAACCCCACATTTATGTAAATAGATGCCTGTGCCTTTGGATTCTATAGATGTTTTCCAACTAAGATATATTAAATACACACATTTTCCAGCTATATAAGTTAAAAATATTGCCGTAATAAAAGCATTTTTTGCTGACAAAAATAGTGATGGTATGTTCTAACATTAAAAAAAAGAAATATTAACTAATGTGCTGTTTCTGTATTACAGGCTATCTGGAAAATTTATGTGAAAATATTTGGGTATATACCAGTTTTGCCAGGAAAAGATAGGATTTTTCTTAAAAAATGTTAAATTATTTCATTAAAAGTTACATTTTGAAATTTTTCTTAAATAAATAGCAGAGTTCAGAAAAGTACACTCACTGTACAAAATTCTCGTACATAAATTAAAAACAAACAACTAAAACCAACCCGAACATTTTTTTTTCATAACAATTATGTGTGTTACTAAATTTTGAAATTTTTCGTACACAACCACGAATGTGTACTATTAAAACATTTTTTGCGTACGCGTACGCGAATGTTTCACTAAAGCTATTGTTTGCATACGCGTACTCTACTTTTAGTACGCCTTCCGAAAAAAAATTCATTGAAAAAGTAAAATAACTTCGTGGTTGAAAAAATAGTACAATGAAAAAGTAAAATAACTTCGTGGTTGAAAAAATAGTACAATGAAAATGTAAAATAACCTAGTGGTTGAAAAAAGAGTACATTGAAAATAACTTCGAGGTTGAAAGAAAAGTACATTGAAAATAACTTCGAGGTTGAAAGAAGAGTACATTGTTTGTTTAAATTTATATATAATATAGTCGTTAAAAGGTCATTCTTTTACTTTTTTATAATAATTAAGTAAAATTAATATTAATTTTTTAGTTAGAAAAATTATAAAATGTTACCCACTTTGCCGTCTCTGAACTGTTTTTTGACATAATACATGAAATGTTGTATTTGTTGTAGACTTGCATGTACTTAATATAAATATACTTTGGAATTAAACAAAGTTAAACTTGTGCAACGTTATATTTTGTTTATTTCAAACTAATTTTTTATGTGGAATTTTGATATCATTTGCAGGTAGCCTTTGTTATAAAAATCGAATTAATTTTTTAAGAAAGGTTGATATGTTAAGAGAGATTCTTAGCGCAAATAATAAAACAAGTACTCTTTCAGTGATATTACCAGTGTTGCCAAAACTATCGAACCATTTCCCGCTAGATATTAGTTTAAAAACCGCTAGTCGAAAAAAAAGCTGTCATAAACCGCTAAAAAATTTCTTGAACAATTTATTTTAATACCCTTCACCGAGGCTAACTTGGTTTCACCAAAAAAAATATATATATGTCAATCGATCAGATATAGTGTCGAAAGAGGTGCTATTGGAAATCAGCATTATCGGTCCATGTCCTTCGAGGCAGCAGGCAAAACACCACGCCTACCTCGATTTTTTTCCATGTCATTTGGAACAATGAATTAACTCCAATTAAAAAAATTAATATATGGGGTGATAGATAATTAAAGGTAAGAAAGAAACATTAAGTGATAAAATTGGCGCTCACCCATTATAATTCCCTGTAACCCCAATACTTGGTTTTTTTTATTGCAGTTACTTCACTAAGCTAAATTTACATGGTGAGGGATATATAAGATTCGGCATAGCCGAAAATATCACTTTTACTTGTTTAATACTGTTTTTAAATACTAACTGCCGTATTCATAGAATTAACTTATATTATTTTTTATGAATATGGCAATAATTGTTCATCTCTAGTTAAGATTTTGATCATCTATACATATAAGTTTCGTTTTGAGAACTCAAATAAATATTAGAGTTTCCCATTAAGTTTAGAAATTTTTTCAGAACCTTGTTATCATAGCAGTATTTGTTATGCCGACGTAGACCATATCTAAAGCAACAAAGTAATTATAAAGATGCAAATAAAAAAATTGAGGAATTGACATACTTAACGGTTAAAATAGCATTAACTATATTGGTTTGCAATCGATTTCTGAACTTTAATTTAGCTATATTAAGTTGACTAAAAACTCGTTGCACTTCTGCATTAGACCACGGCATGCAAAATAATCGCAAGGCTAACTCGTCTAGCTCTTTGAAAATTTTATTTCCAGCCGAATTTTGCTATTTAAAAACTTCGTAACAAAAATATGTAGTATCCATTAGATTATTCCATTTTATATCATTAATGTACATTATTAAGCTGATTTAAAATTGTTTCGATTATTTCCGAGCTATAATCCAGTTGTTCAAATATTGAGTTATTTGCTGATAATTTATCAGTTTTTTCTAAAATGTCCCGATTTTCTGGTAATCTAAACTGACAGCTTCCATTAGTTAGAAAAAGTTTTTATTGGCCTAATTAAAATATATCTCGTTATTTACTTTTGGATTAATTGTTTTAACAGTTTAAAAAACAAGGAAGAGATGGAAAATCTATATATTTATATAAACTTGTAGCTAAAAAAACGCTAAAAACCTGCCGTTTAAAATTTTCCCCGTTAAAAAAACCACTTAGCGGTTTTTTTTCAAACTTCCCGCTTTTGATAGCAAAAAACCACCAGATCTAGCGGGAAAACCGCCGTTTTGCCAACACTGGATATTACAGTAATTCGTAACTGTACGAAAATTAGGCCAAATATAACAAAATTATGAATGTTACGTAAAGCTTTCAAAAGTTACAAAGAATTTAAACAAACGGCAACACTGATATATACTATAGTTCGTGAAAATGAAAGCAATACTTTTCTCTCTTGTGTTCTCTCTACGGGAACACAAAATCTAAATTTTAAACACCAAATAAATACTTAAAATATATCAACAAAAAGATATAAAAATTTATTTTTTATTTTGTTTGTGTTTTAATGCTGTTTCACAAATTTAAATAACTTGCACGAAGAAAAAGTTTGTGCTGTTTCGTGTAAGCAAAAACCGATCTCATTTACCCAATTTTGAAGTAAGGGAACAATTTTCGTGCAAATTGGTATTTTTTTTTTTTGATTTGAGCCTTTTTTTTTTAATTTAAACAATCAAATTGTTTTATTTTATTTATTTACTTTATTATTATTTTTTTTAATTTGAATTTTAAAAATTCAAAATTTTAAGTTTTCAGATATAAATAGTCTCTCCAGGAACTGCACCTTCGTATAGGAAGTGATAAATCCTGAACAGGATATTGAAGTATTATTGATTATATATTTTTTTGTACTATTTCTTAACACGAAGTCATTTTTATAAAAGACAGTTGAAAAAAACGTGCTCGTTGCGTCTTTGATTATAACCTCACTTTTTTGAAAAAGGAAAATCTGCTCTCACACAGATGTTCCCCCTTCGAGATAAAGTAATAAACTCATATTGAAGTATTATTGATTATATATTTTTTTGTGCTATTTCTTAACACGAAGTCATTTTTATAAAAGACAGTTGAAAAAAACGTGGGCGTTGCGTCTTTGATTATAACCTCACATTTTTGAAAAAGGAAAATCTGCTCTCACACAGATGTTCCTCCTTCGAGATAAAGTAATAATCTCAAATTGTTTTATTTTATTTTGGTTTTATTTTGAGTTGCTACTGTTTTGTTGATAAAATATGTTTCACTTTATAATCGACAAATTTCTGAAAAATGATATTACTCCAAAAATAGAGTTTTTTGCAATAATAGATAATAATAACAACTAACAATAATAGATAATAATAGATTCTCGAATTGAATTCGCTTACTATGATGTTTTTTGATTTTCAACTTTTCTTAAAATATAACCGCAAACAGAGTTTTTTTTACCTCTACTCAAAATTTGTTTATCAAGTGCGATATTGTAATATCATTTTTCTGAAATGTCTTGATTATTTTTTTGATTGTTTTGAGTTGTGATGCTTAAGTTGAAATTTTAATAAGATTCCAATTCTTTTTTGTTTCAACAAAACAGTATCCACTTAATCAGTTGCTATATCTGAATTGGAGAGAAATTTAAGAAGTGTATTTTTATTCTAAACACATTTCTACAATTTTTGAATAATTTAATTAATTTACTTTATTCGTGCTTGATTCCTTCAAATATAAATATTTCATGATATTTTCATGAAATATTTATTATTTTAAACTAAACTACAAAATGAAATGTATTACTGCGGGGAAAGCACATCCATATGGCCATTTCACTACTGCTCAAATAGCTCATCAGTGGATTTTACCCAAATATTGTATAGAAAAACAGAAAGTCTTATATCAAAAGCCAAATTAATTAAATGAGAACTTCATTGAATCAATAAGACAGAAGACAATAACAACTCAAAAATGTTCTACACAAAAACACAGCAAACATTTTGATTTTAGAATAATATTAATACGAGGGCTGCTCTATATATTTCTGGCCTAATAGTGAAAATGCGAATATTTATAATCAAAAATGGCTTTATTGTTTTTCAAAGTATTCTCCAGCATGATTTATACACTTTTGCATGCGCTCAACCCAGTTGTCGAAGCACTTTTTCCACTCCGATTGAGACACCTCTAAAACATGGTTTTTGAACACTTCAACAGCTTCTTCTGGCGGCAAAAACCGTTGACCACGCATTTTTTCTTGATGTGCGGAAACAAGAAGAAGTCATTAGGTGCCAAGTCAGGGCTGTACGGCGGATGACCCATAAATTCGACGTTTTGGCCGGTCTAAAACGCTCTGCTTTGACCCGATGTCGCATTGTCGTGGTGAACAATGATTCGTCTTCTCTTGTTGGTTTTTCGAATTTCTCCGATGACTTCAGGCAAACAAATTGTAGTGTACCACTCAGAAGTGACCGTCCTCCGTTGCTCAAGCGGAACAGTCGCCACATGACCAGTTTTACCGAACAAACAGGCGATCATTTGCTTCGAAGTGCTTCTTCCACGAACAACTTTCGTTGGATTTTCCTAGTCTTTGAAGACCCACACGGTCGATTGATGTTTCGTTTCGGGCTCATACGCATAGATCCGTGATTCGTCGCCTGTGACGATCTTTTAAACGTCTTTTGAAGCACCGCAATCGTATTTTTGCAACATTTCTTTGCACCAATCGACACGATCCTTTTTTTGAGCGACTTTCAAATTGTGCGGGATCGAACGAGAACAAACTTTTTTACGGCCAGGTGTTCATGCAGTATCGAATGTATGCTGGTGGAAGAAATGTCCAAGGATGTCTCTATCTCTCGGTATGTCGCATGTCGATCTTGCATTATGAGTTCACGCACGGCATCAATGTTCTCTGGCACAACAGCCGTTTTTGGACGACCTTCACGGAATTCATCTTTGAGCGAGCTTCGGCCACGATTAAATTCATTATACCAATTTTTCACAGTGCTATAGGATGGTGCTTCATCGCCATACAAAGATTTAAGTTCATCAATGCACTCTTGTCGTGATAATCCACGTCGAAAGTTGTGAAAAATGATGGCACGAGAATGTTCACGAGTTAATTCCATTTTTTTCTATATTAATTTTTTCAAGTCACTGTTAACAACACAAATAATGGTCGTACGTCAAAACGTTTTGAGTACGATTATGCTTAAAAATGACAAATTTTCTAATAGAAATTTCCGATTGCACTTGGCAGCACTCAGTGTTGCCAGGCCAGAAATATATATAGCAGCCCTCGTATCTTCTGTGAAACTGTTGATAACGATATTTTCTCTTACGAATGCACTTCTTTAAATTCATCTGTAATACTTACTTGACCTTGTGTTGCACAATATAGAAAATATAATTGTGCGGTGAAGATAAGAAAACCATATGCCATTAACATTAAAATCGGATAACTCCACAGCTCATTAAGCATTTTACCAATGTCACATAACTCATCATGTATTTGACAAAAATTATTTAGTTTCTCCTCTACTTTTATCAGATTGTTTAGTTGACTCTCATTAATGATCATCTCTGTCTTGTAGTTCTTATTGATTGGTAAACGCTTGAAGTTATTTAAAGATATAGCTGCTACTGCTGTCACCGGTGTTATTTGATTTTTACTCTTTTTATATCTCACAATTTCAGATTCTGAAGCTCCACTTAATTCTGCATATATAAAATTTAAATTCTCTTCTTCTTGAAAATCCTTTAATAAATCCGTTATAAGATTATCTTTTTTGTTTCCAGAGTTTCTGCACATTGAAGAAAATATCTTGTACTGTTCATGTTCATCTGCCATATCATTTAGTGCCTTATTAATGGCTGCGAAACGTTGCTTTAGTGCATAAAGTGTCCCTGCAAACCATATTTTGTCCAGTGAATTATAAAGCGTTGGAAAACAAGAAAAAATCCATAGTATTGCTCTCCATTGGGTATATTCAGTTAAAACCATAAAGCTTGATAGCGTAATAGCCGATTCGCATAGAAAAACCAACCCAATCATAATCGTTATACGTTTGCTCAAACTTGTATTATCGATATAGCAGCCTTCATGCAGAAGACGCTCATCAACTAAACGTATACGATCATAAAGTTGCCCTAAATGTTTTTGATTGCATATTGCAGTTAACTGATCGATGGCCATCATAGCAAGACCAATATAAGTAAGGAAGATTCCTATAGCATATGTGAGGGTACCTATAAAGATGTAAGTTTACATTAAAACAAGTAAGAGTACTATTACATTCGGCTATGCAAATATTATATACACTTAGTGAAGTAACTCCAATTAAAAAAACAAAAAAAAAAGTTTGAAAATTTTAGAGGTCCGTAACTCGGAAAATGTGGGCAATCGCCAAATTTTTCACATGATGTTTTACCTTATTTTTTAATTCTCTATCGCCCCATACATTTGTTTTTTATTGGAGTTACTTCACTGTTCCAAATAATATGAAAAACCTAAAGGCAGACGTGGTGTTGGGGCCGTTGCCTCGACATAAACCGATCTTGCTGATTTCAATAGCACCTCTCTCAAATCTATGCCTGATCGATTGGCGTATATAAATTCTCTATAGCTGTTCAAGTGCCTTGGCAAACTTTATTTCAACACTAACACCGACAGACGGACATCGCTCGATGCTATGCATAAGAACTCGGAATATATATACTTTATGGGGTCTGAAATAGACGTTGTAGAAATTACAAACGGAATGGCAAACTTTCACTTTTTGTGGTGAAGGGTTAAAAAATTGAAAACGGGTAAGTAAAGCTTTTTAGTTTTTCTTCAAATAATAATAAACTGATGGAACTAATTCCCGATACTGGACGAGGCAAGCCGTAATTTGAATATAGCTACTATATTTATCCTAGCTCCCATCAGTAAAATTGTAGTGCCTTACACAATTTCAATATCGGTGGTACTGCTGCCAACCGCACATAATTCCTTAACCCTTTCGGGACGGAGTTTTATTTTGTAACCAAATTATGTATGGTAAAATTTTTTTCATATTCTAAAAGGTATGATAAAAGTATTATGTTCTCCATACTTAAAAATTTTAAATTCGTCCTTTTATCCTGGGACATATAATCCCAACAAGTATTTTCATGGGGCATAAAATCCCAATCAGTGTTCTCGAAGAGCGATTCGAAATTAAAAAGATAACTAAAATATAAATATTATTAGATTTAGATAAAAGTTTACATTTATTTTTAACATTTTAGGAATGCAATTAGGTATTTTTTTGTGGAATGGCCCAAGACACTTGTAACATAAGGCGTTGTTACAACCTGAGCATATCATCTTTCTTCGCTTTTCTATGCCAAGTGAAGAACAGCGGACACAGCGACAACGCTTCTCTTGCTCTACTGGCAAGTGGTCTCCAATATTAATGCTATCCGTTTTTGGACGTTTGGGAGTTCTACCTCCCTGGCAATTGCGTTGAAAATAAAGAAAAAAGATAGTTTGAAAATTGCTGGGACGTATTATCCCAGTAGTCCCGAAAGGGTTAAATTAACTTTTATAGCCTCCAGTAAAGAGCAAAACCCTTATTTGCTTAGTCGAAAATAACTAATAAATCTATTAAAATTACTTCATTTTTGTAGTTATTACTCATTTTAAGCTCATTTATTTTTCCTTCTTTGCACTGGGTAGTTCAAGAGGATTGGACTCGTCACGAATTTTTCTTTCTTATACAAAGAACATCTTTATTAACGTCTTCGGACTCCTCACTAAATTAAATCAATATTACTATTCGTTTAAATAATTTTAATTGTAAACAAGTAATAGTGGTATATTCGGCTATGCCGAATCTTATATACCCTTCACCCTCTATGCAAACCCAGTTTAGTGAAGCAACTCCAATCAAAAAAAGAAATTCTGCATATACACATATAATGTTACATAAAAATTATATCGGCTCTTAATGGATTAAGCATTTTTTAAAAATTTTAGTATTTCCTTAGAGATCTCTTCAAAAGCTTCAAAATGATACCCATATTGATATGTTAAAAAATTTGAAAATTTTAGAGCCCCGTAACTCGGAAAATAGGGGCGAGCGCAAATTTTTTCACTTTACGTTTTTTGTTTTTTCTTATTTCTTGTTTTGGCAAACTTGATTTTAATACTAACACAGGCGGACAGATGGACAGACAGACATCGCCCAATCGATTTCGCTATGCACAAGAAGCAAAATATATTTATCACACACATAGTTCAAAAGTGACTGAACTCAAAATTAAATTAAATTGTTAATTATCTAGTGTATAAATATTAAACAAATGAAAAGAACTTTTTATATCATAATCGGTATGGATTTTCTACTAAATAGTCCAAAGTTTTTGTTTTTAACCATTTTTATTCAGGTAAAAAACAGTTTTTTTTTCGATTTCTGAAAAGTTAAAATTTTGAGTTGTGTCACTTTTGAACTAGGTGTGTTCAACTAAAGGGCTTCAGCTCAAAATGTTAAATTTTTCAGTAGAGACAAAAAACTGTTTATGATAATATTAAAGGAATATTTTTTTTATTTTATTGTTATATTTGCAATCTGTCTACTAAAAGACAATAAGCAAATGATATAAACACGTTACATAACAGGAGTTATGTAGTTTCAGCAAACTACATAACTATATAATAAACAAAAAAAAAATAATTATTGACAAGCTTCTGTAAGGCAAGTCTAATATATGTGCACGTTTAAGTCTTCTGGTTGCAGAGCTTTCGTCTAAGAGTAAAACAACTAAAGGATTTCTGTGATTACTTAATCTTCCAAGATAGTTTTCACTAAATTTTTGAATTTCTTCTCTTACTGAGGGCAAATTAAGATCTCTACGAATGCATTTGTTAGAGACAAACCATGGTGCTGCAGTGATTGGTCTTAAGGTTTTGGACTGATATCTCTCTAAAATATCAATTTTTGATTTGCTTGATGTTCCCCATAACATAATTCCGTATGTCCATACAGGTTTCAAAATAGCTTTGTAGATAGCGACTTTATTGTTTAAATTAAGTTCTGATTTTGGCCCTAACAGCCAATATAGTTTTCGAGTTTTAATATTTAATTGTTTTTGTTTAGCTTTAATATGTGGCTTCCAGGTTAATCTTCTATCTAAGGTGATTCCTAGATACTTAATTGCAGTTTCTTTTGGTATTTGTTCCTTATATATAGTCACACTTGAACAGTCCCCTCTCCGTAATGTAAAAGTAATATGTTTGGACTTATCTGAATTTACCTTAATGTTCCACTTAGTCAGCCAAGTTTCAAGGATATTAATTTGGATTTGGACAATCCGTGAAGCTTCTATCGGTGATTGGCTAGAAGCAGCTGTAGCTGTATCATCCGCATATGTTGCTACAAAGACATCATCTGTGATTGGAATATCAGCAGTAAAAATCGTGTACAATACTGGACCAAGAACACTTCCTTGGGGAATTCCTGCTTTGATTTCATAAATACTTGATCTTTCGTTCCCGTTTTTAACATAAAAATTTCTTTTGGAGAGATACGACTTAAAAAATCTATAAAATGGAGCTGGTAAAACTTTCTTTATTTTAAAAAGTAGTCCGTAGTGCCACACTCTATCAAATGCCTGCTGTATGTCAAGAAAAACAGCTGAAGAATAACGTTTGTTTTCAAGAGCATCAATAAATTCATTCACAATTCGATGACATTGCTCTAGTGTTCCATGTTTATGACGAAATCCAAACTGGTGGTTTGGAATAATATTCTGACTCTCTAGAACTGGCGGCAATCTAAGTAAAAATATTTTTTCAAATATTTTTCAGAAAATTGTTAGTAAACTTATTGGTCTATAGGATTACATCATCTCCGGTTTGTTTGGTTTAGGAATCATAATAATTTCAGCACACTTCCATTAGGATGGGAAATGGTCCAATCTCAGTATTGCATTGAAAATTAAAGTTAAAAATATTATACTTTTTTGAGACAAGTTATTCACAACGTTTGCAGTTATCAAATCATAACCAGGTGCTTTTTTTTCTATTCAACATTTTAATTTCTGTTTTTACCTCATTGAGATTAAAGGAATATAATAAAAAAATTATGGCCTCGTAAAAATAATTTGTTAACTTTAATATAACACTCGATTTCTTATTGTTTTGTTAAAACATGTAAATACAAGTAAAAATATATCTGTTTTGTTTATACAAAAGTAAGTACTCGGAAGACATGGTGAGTGACATAACGGTTTTTTTTAAAGTAGTCAAAAGAATGGGAAAAATTTACAGTGGTTAGAGTGGATCAATATATATCGTTTTTTAATAAAAACTGCAAAAACTAAAAATTTTGAGTTGACGCGCTTTAGTTGAACAGGTGCGATATATATATATATATATCTACTTTATGGGAATGACAAACTTACATATACCCTTTTTCCACTTTTTATGTTAAAGGGTATAAAAACACATTAAAAACTTTTCTTGCTTGAAAATTTTAATATAAGCTTGTCTTTATTCTGTCAAACTTGATACTTTAAATTATTAACGACGTAATGCAGTTGCATTTTATAATACTTAAAAAAGGGGTTTGGTTGTATGAAAGTTGAGTTGTCTCTCAGATGACCAAACTGAGTTGTAAACCATGAAATATAAAATAAAATATAAATTTTAGTTAATTATATTTTAATAAAGATGCAACAGGAAGTGCAGTTCCATTATATTTATCTGTGCAACGTAACTAACAAATAAATTTCAATATTTAATATCGTTCAAAATCGCAATGGATTTTTAACAAAAATTTAGAATTATATCGCCAGTAGTGTTTTAATAATTGATGTGGCTCCATCTAATTTTAAATGTAAGATTAGTGACCAAATATTATAGGGATATGAAACGACTAATGAAATTGTTTCCATGCATTAGAAAGCATGTAATAACAATAATCATTTTATCAAAGACAAAAACCAAACATTTTTGTTTTGTTATAGGTATCCGCTTTCTAGCTTTTACACTTTATTATTGTCCGCAAATTAAAAATGTTTTATATAGGGTTTAATTTGCTTGCTTAAAAATAACAACGCAGTAAAATTTTTGCTTTGCTTACATGTTTTTCAGCAAATAAAAAACTAAATGTCTCAGCATTTACAAAACATTTCATTGTAAACGAAGCAACAGCAAATGCAAAAAAGAGAAAGGAAAATGCATTTCTTTCTCTTTTTTGCTTAAGCTGACTATGCTTTTCTTTCTGCAGCAAAGCATTTAATTTGAAACGTTTGCTGTTGCTTAAGCAATAAGTTGATATTTGTTTCTTCTTTTGCTGTTGCTTTTTAAGAAAAAAACAAACACCATTTATTGGTGTAATAAAAACAACGTTTTTAAAATGTATTTTCTTACGTATTGAAAGTAATAAATACATAAATACGTTTTCACTGTTAAAAGAAATTAAAAGCAGCGAGTTACAGCAAGAAACACCTTTCATAGTAAAGAGTTAAGCAAAAATAAAAATAAAGTACAACTGTTTGCTTAAGCAACAGCAAACGTTTTCAAATTAATTGCTTTGCTGCAGAAAGAAACACATAGTCACCTAAAGCGAATGCGTTTGTTTTCTTTTTTTTTTTTTTTGCATTTGCTTTTGCCTTTGCTGCACATTTTTCCACAGCAAAAGCAACTACATATGCATTAAAATTGTGGAGAATTTTTAATCACTGGTTTTATATTTGTATTCTACTTACAGGTGCCCAAAACATAAAGCAAGCTCAAGTTAACAAAACTTCACAAATCTGGAGATAGAGATTTTTGAAAAATTTTATTCAGTGACAACTCAATATTTTACATATTTGAAAAATGAAATTCAGTTTTTAATGCTCTGAAAAGTATATGTACTCCAACAATTGATCAACAGTACTTTTCGAACAAAATAACTTCAACATGTTTTGCCACTACGTTGTAATGATTCATGTCGCTAATATAATAATTTCAAAGCTTTGCAACCAGTCAGTCATTTTTAGTTTTTGCAGCCATTTGCTTAGATATTAGAAATCTCATTGTTCAGCATCAAAAGAATGAAAATCGTTGCGTGAAATTTCTGAAATTGTTTAGCAATCAAAGTCTAATGTACAAGGAGTTTTAAGGAATTTTTTAAATAAATATTTTCATTTTTTAAAAATCATTTACTATAAAAAGTTTAAAAAAAAAATGCATTCTGTTAGAGGCTATGTAACGATCTCTGTGCCACTGTTATTAGATTAGATTTGTATTTAAAGTGGTGGGCTGCTGTAAATTTAATTATTATAATAATTGTGTGTAAATAATACGAACTTTTACTTACAAATATGAATTTTTTTTCAATTTGTAAGAACAATAGTTCTAAATATTATTAATTTTTTCGTAAAACTTCTAGATTGTTCTAAATTGTCATTAAAAAAAGTGAAAATTAAAATATACAGCCCAAATAGAAATAAACAAATTTTCCCCTCTTGATTGACTGCGGAAAGTGAAAAAAAAATTCTGGAAAAAAGGAGGTATTATGAATTATAAAATAAAATTAAATGTAAATAAACAAAATAACTATACTTTTTTATTATTTTGTTCCCACGGAATTCATAATTGGAGGAATCTTTTCTCGAGAAAAATTGTTTCCGTGGAAAAGAAATTCCGTGAGATTGGGCTGATAAAAAAAAAACAAAACTTACTTTGTGAGGTTTTGAATGCAGTGTCTTCTTCCGAAAACGAAAATATCAACAAATTATATAGAACTGCTATAACAATCAAAGCCAAAACTACACAAATTGTTCCGATTGTTGATTTTCTCAATTCGCCATATTGTTGAAATATTTGTAAATTTTGAGGATAAATACCGAAAATTTTACACAATAGAAATAATGAAGAAAAATTAAAAAGTATTGATTGCACCGTATTCTCTGTCATTGTGTCTCTGCTTTGGTAATATAACAAGAACTAAATTCTCACAACAGTAATTACTTAATACATATGTATGTATGTAAAAGTGACATTATACAACACTACGGTTATCGTATGAATAGTACTCAATTTAATTAAAATTATTTTTGTAGCAATGGAGTTAAAGAGATTTTTATCAAATTGTAATTAATGTAAATGAAATATATTTACATATACATACAGTTAAGGAAAAAAACTGTACATACACCCCCTATTTTGTGTTTTTAAGATATTCGTAAGGCAAATTAATAAAGCGTTTGCATTAATATTCAAAGTACCAAAAAGCAAAGTTTATTTACAAAACAAAAAGCTAATTCAAAAGCATAACAATAACAGAAATAACAAAAACAATAAAAATTCATGAGAAAAAAGTCTACATACAGTCTTAAAAATCGAATACGATATTCATTTCTTTTACATAAATAAAAGAATACAATATATTTTTAATATTTTGTAGGACCACCTTCCGCTTCAATAACCGCTTGAAGACGACGTGGCATAGACATCACCAAATTCTCCGTAATACTGGGCGCAATTTCCGACCATGCGCGAGTTAGGGCAGTTTTCAGGGTTTCACGATTTCTGATACCATGTTTGCACAAAGATTTTTCCAAAACGTCCCAAATATGCTCAATTGGATTGAGGTCTAGTGACTGGAGAGGTGTATTGAGCTGCCTTTGTGCATGAGCCAGTGTCGAACAATATGCGCAGTATGCTTGGGATCGCTATCTTGTTGGAAAATCCATTGGTTTCCCAGGCCCAAGCTTTCCACAGACGGCTTCAGATTTTGTTCCAATATTGTCTTATACTTATATCTGTCCATAACGTCTTCAATAAAGACCAATCGACCAACTCCAGATGCCGCCATAGCTCCCTACACCATAACACTGCCTCCACCATGTTTTACAGTAGGTATTATATTTTTGGGATCAAGTGCAGTGTTCGGTTTTCGCCAAACCTTGTTTCGGCCATCATTGCCGAAAATATTATATTTACTTTCATCGATAAATATAACTTTTTTCCAAAAATGCAATCCTTTCTGTAAATGTGCCTTAGCAAAGTCCAGGCGAAGTTGACAATTCTTGGCTGAAATAAATGGCTTTTTGTGTGCTGTTCTACTTTTAAAGCCGCTATCATGCAAAACTTTTATTACTGTTCTTGATAAAACAGTAATATTCAAACATCTTGCAAGGTGTTCGGCTAATTTTGGGGCACTTATTTTTGGATCTTTTTGTACTTCTTTAAGGACACTACTAATATCGCGTCTTCAAAGCATCTTCGGTCTTCCAGAACGTAGCTTGTTTTCGGTACTGTTGGTGTTTTTACAACAGTTTGCACTGTAGAACGACTTAATTGTACTATTTGAGCAATTTCTCCGTAAAATTTGTTTCCTTTTCGAAGGTTAACCACTAAATTTCGAACTGATTGTTGTATTTCTCTTCTATTTACCATTTTTAAAGTAAACACGTGTCTTATAAATCGCTTTCACAATTTAATTGATTGTAATGTTTGTAAAATAAAGCAATTCAGGAAAATTAACGGTTTTTTCCCTTTATCTTCTTCATTTTAAGAGTTGTATGTATGCTGTATGTAGACTTTATTCCCACGAATTTTTATGTTTATCGCCAATAGTTTATAAATTATCAATATATTCAAACTTTCTTTTCTTCCAACATTCTTAAATATTGATGACGTAAACATTGACGTCAAAATTATGTTTAATATTATCACTAGTTTTCTAAAAGTTCACAATAGTAGGGTGATGTAGAGTTTTTTTCCTTAACTGTATACGTACATATGTAAGTGTATTATAAATCTCTTTGTAAGTTTGTTTGTTTGTGTGTGCGTCAATCACAACTACTGAACTGATTCTAATGAAATTTAAAACACAGGTAGATATATATCTTCATTTAAAATAGGGTTTTTATATTTTATCACAAATTTTATATCCATTGTTGTTAAAATCGCGAAAAAGGGAGATATTAAAGATTGTTCTAACTGAAGAGGATATGTGTATTACCAACCGTTGCCAAAATAGTTGGAAAAATAATATTAAGCCGCATCAAATAACGCTTCGAGAAAACTATCAGCTCATGCCAAGCCGGCTTTCGCAGTAGCTCCTCTTGCGCTGATCATATTAACTCTTTGCGATTCATCATTGAACAGTGCGTTGAGTTCAATTCCAAACTGTATCTGCTCTTTATAGACTTCGAAAAAGTGTTTGACTCAATTAACCGAAAATGTATTTGGCTAGCCATGCGAAGAAGAAATATACCTGAGAAATTAATTGCTTTGATTAAAGAAAGCAATGACCATGCCAGGTGCTTTGTCCTTCATAAGGGAAATCTTTCTGATGCATTTATGATGAAGAGCGGAGTGCGCCAGGGTTGCATATTGTCACCTCTTTTATTCCTTGTGGTTATGGAAGATGCTCTCAAAGATATTGAGAATAAAAAGCAGGGGATACAATGGCAAATCAACAATCGATACCTCAACTACCTGGCTTATGCAGATGATATTTGCTTACTCTCACACAGGCTTATTGATCTTAAGCAAATAACTATAAAACTCCAGGAGAAGCTGCAATTCACAGGATTAACAATAAATGCAGCCAAAACAAAATCACTAAGCATCGTTACAACAACAGGTCCATTGCTCATTAACAACCAAACATTTGAGACTAGTGACCAATTCTGCTATCTACGGAGCGATATCACTGCAAATGGAGGAACCGAACTGGATGTAGTTGCGAGAATAAACAAGGCTAGATCATCTTTTCGCATATTAGCCCCAATCAGGCAAAGTAATAAAATCAGCCAATCCACAAAGCTGAGAAGTTTTGAAGCAAATGTTAAGTCAGTGCTCCTATATGGATGTTCAACCTGAAAGGTTACAAATGACATAACAAGGCCACATCAAGCTTTTATTAACCGCTGCTTAAGAAGAATATTACGCATCTTTTGACCTAGGACGATTTCAAATGCTGTGTTGCTAGGAAGGACAAATCAAATACAAGCAGCAACTAACAAACGTAAACGAAACTGACAATGAATAGGACACACACTTCGTCGAAAGGACAATGATGTTTCTAAACAAGCTCTTAGATGGAACCCATTTCACCACGCACATCATGGAGACGATCAACGGAGTTCGAAATGAACCAACTGGGTATATATTGGAATGAACTTAGGTCCATTGCACAAAACCCGGTCAGATTGAGAACTTTTGTTATTTGCGCCCTATGCTCCAGTGGGAATTAGAGAAATAAAATAGTATGTAAAATAGGGTATTTATATTTTGAAATAGCGGACCAGGAGGAGAGAAAAAGGAGAAGCCACAATTTTATGCATCTGAATCAATTTTAACAAAGTGTCGGCTAATCAATTTTAATGAAATTTGAAACATAGATAGATCCTCATCTATATCTGTCTCCGGAGCTAGGATCTAGATGAAAAAAAATGGGAAAAACGGGCATTTACGTCCATATAGATTACAATAAAATTTTAAACATGGTAATTTTGAAAAACAGAGGATAGGGGAGGGGAGTGGGTGAGAAGACATTGAATTTAGAAATTAAAGGGTATTCCCATAATTGATGTAATTTGTCCTATATGGCCCCATCTTTTAAACCGTTATGTACAAACATTTGACGGATATCTAATATAGACAGACGGATGATATTTACAAAGAACCTGTGTTACTAAGTCCGCTATAAGAGCATATATAAAATTTGGAATTGGAAATTAAAGGGTGTTCTATGTAATTTGATGATGTGGCCAAACTTTTGAACCGTTATAGACAGGCAGTTAAAATTTATAAGAAACCTAATTGCTAGGTCCGCTTGTTTTCTTTTTTGCAAGAATTGAGCCGTTTATTTTGAAAGTGGTATAAGTCACTTTGTTTTTAAGTCGAGATATTTAAGGGTTTACGTTTTAACACGTTTAAAAATATGGATGCTAACTATCGAGAAGATTTACTTGCATTTGTTATCTCATGATACTGTTACGTTTTTCATTTTTAGAACAAACGTACGGATACTTTTGATTGCAAATAACACAGTGGATCATTTTTAAATTTTTTATTCTTACTTTATGGCTCTCTCTGGCTATACTTCTTGATCCTACTGGTCTCTTGAATCCCATCGTTTCGTATTTACTAAACATGCGTTATTATTACAAACGCAGCCAACCACGCTACACTACTGTGTTACCCCGGCGAGACATAAACTACTCGATGCCTTGTTTAGTAACCTTAACCATCCACAGACATATCCACTACTCCTTTTATCCAAGCCAGTCATCCCCTTTAATCCATTAGCCACAACTCACATTTTTTATTTTTTTATTTTGATATTCATAAAGTACAAAAATATATACAGGCATGTTCTGACACTCGCAAGTTTTTAAAGTCGCATGTGATTTCAAAAACGCCAACTTTTGTTTTACATGTTCTGAAACTCACGCGCTTTGATTGCGATTTGCTCTTTCTCAAACTTATGTTCGAAAAGAAAAACTTATGTGTTTACGGTGCAAAACATAAATAAACGAAAGAAACGTACAACATACTGCCTGCAGCTGCCTAGCTTAGTTTCATTTCTTTAAAAAAAATATGCAATTTAAAAAAGAACGAATTAAAAAGCGGATGCTTAGAGATTGTAACAATTCAATGGATACTTCAATCCAATGTATATTTAATTATTTAAAAAATAATCCAAGCCAAGAAATATTTTGGCGACAAATGAATTTTCTATTAGTGATATTGCATTTAGCATCTTTGATGTAAAAGGTTACTTACGTTGTAAGTAATCAGTACTTGATAAGAATTTTTGGTTATTTTGTTAGTTACAACATGCACGTTTGCAACTCATATCGTCCAAAAGGTAATTTAAATAAATTTTTTAATGTCCCTTAACACTTTAATCGCACATTTTATAAGCACCGAATATTTTATAAAAATTGAAAATTAATATAACCACATATTTTTTTTACTATCGACTATACGTTTAACCGCAGTAGTACAAGTATATTTTCGAACATCAATTATAACAGCTGTTTGTATGAAATCGCCAGTACTCAACAAAACAATCAAAACAATCAAAACAAACAATTGATAGAACAAATAACAGATTTTAAATTAATTATTTGCGACTTTAATTGTGTAAAAATTAAAATAATTTCTATTAAAAATTAAAGAGAACATATTAATTTTCATTTGTGTATAATTTTATTGTTGCTTTAAAGTTTATTTTAAGTAAAATTTGCAACTTCACTTCAGTATGTGCTTGCGATTTGAAGTCGCCAAATTTCTTGCGATTGTGAACTACAGAACACCTTTTATGCGATTTCAACTCGCATCGCCAGTTTTAAGCGATTTGCGATTGTCAGAACATGCCTGATAGTTTATTTTATAATATTTCATATTATGTAAGTGTAAGTAATTAATGTGAAAATACATCAGTTTAGTTTCATTTTCTTCATCAATAGGAATGATTAAATCCTCAGAAATTGTGTTTTGCTTCAAATTTTTAAAATAACTGTCATGTCTTTGCATTTTGCTGAAGAGGACGAGATCCAGCATACAAAGGGATCTATTTGTGAATAACGTCTAGGTCTTCCTCTTTTTGTTGACAAATCCAAAGTTAGAAAATCATCGTTTTCATCCAAAGTTAGTTTATAAAACATTTTTTAGGAAATATTATGAAAGCCACCTAATTTCATAACTAAAATAAGAATGTTTTACCTGATTTGCTGTCTAATATCATCAAATAAAAGTGATTTTAATAAATAATACTAATTAGATGTCACTATATTATAATTTACAAAACTGCACTATTCTTTGCACTTATAAAAATAAGTCCAATGACCACAACTTTTTTAAAAATACTGAAAATAATTTAAAACAATACTTCTGACACATTTAGCACATGTTTCTATTTCTTTTACACAAAGCCCCGTTATTAATTTTCTGAGAAAAGCGACTTAAGCCACTTTTAAAATAAACGTGTTTTTTATACCGTTAATAACCATAACTTCTCTAAAACAAATCTGAATAGTTCTCAACTTATTGATTGCAATTTTTTTAAAAAAATAAAGTTACCGTTTAGTTTTTTACACTAAATTGCCACTAAATCGAAAAAGTGTCTTAGCCACTTTCAAAATAAATGGCTCAGTTATTGTTGACAATTAACAGTTATTTGTTTTGATTTTATTTAATGAAAAAAACTAATTGATTAATGTTATGATTCTCCCTAAAACAGGCAGTGTTTTGACTCATTCAGTTGTCGTTGATTCATATTTTTACAAGAGAGTGTTTAGTGTAAGTGATTGATTTAGACAAAACATACACGTGCGATTATTTCATACCATTTTTTTTTTCAATTCTGTTAAAAAAGTTTCAGCGAGTTTCATCGAATGCTTATACTACAAAATTTTTCATGGCATCGAAACATTTTGCACAAAGTGTAAACAAATCCCCTCAAAGTTAAAGCCTTCTTCTTTTACAAACAAAAATTTCATGAAACTAGTTTCATGCAAACTGCCATCGTGTAAAATATTTATGAGTGTTAGTTTAAAAACGAATGTACTCATGTAGATCCCAAGTATGTAATAAGAAATAAGAAGAAACATTTTTATTACCTTCTATAAATAAATTTCATAAAATTAGATTTATTAATTTTTTTAGTTTAACAATTAAGAGTTTCTTTTATAAATGTCAAAGAAATTCTGGTACATATCAGAATTTGTTATGAAAACAATTGGTTGAAATAAAAAAAAATTATATGGTTTAACAAAAAAATGTGTTATGTTATAAAAAGAAGGGTTCTTAAGAATTCACCACCACCTTTTTTGGAATTATTTAGCGGCGTTTACGTTCATTTTCGCGTTTACGTTCCTCCTGAAAATTAAAAAAAAAACACAAATAAAATGTTAAATAAGCGAATCTACAATTTTTAAAAGACTATTATTATATTTATAAGGTTTTTAAATTATTCAGAGACCGAACGTTATGACTATGATTGTTTTAACTTCAAACAATAATTACTATAGTCAAAGAATAGAAAGAATGAATGTATTAATTAATTAATGTGTTTTCAACGCAAAAAAACGTCGATTCCTTAATGAAATTGTTCAATTTAAGCGGTTTTGTCGCTCCCTCTACAAGGTTGTTCACAGCCCTTAATTGTGGAGCCAAATCTATAAATCCAAAACAAAACTCTAAAAAAAATTGTTAAATTTAATTTGATTCTTTTGAATTCCTGCAAACAGGTATTGTAGTTATATAGATATCTCTTGCTATGTATATAAAGGGTGTTTATTAGAACTTTACTTTGGCAACACTTTTTTTAACTGGCGGTCATTTTTACAGCTGCCAATTGATATATGTTTAGTTAGATTCAGTAAATTGGCCCAAAACAAGAACACAGATTTTGCTGGGTTGACAATCTTTGGCCGATAGGCTCGAGTACTGTTGATCTTGCTTTTTATAAGCAAATTTTGTTTAGCGATCAAGCTTACTTTTGTTTGAATGGATACGTCAATAAACAAAACTGCCATTTTTGGAGTGATAATAACCCTGAACTGGATGTTGAGACACCGTTACATCCAGAAACTCTGACTGTTTGGTGTGCTGGTCACAACGTATTACAGTAGATGGTGACCGCTACAGAGCCATGATTACTAACATCCATGATGTGAAGGCTCTATGGTTTCAACAAGGCGACGCAACATATCACACAGTCGTGCCACAATTAATTTTTTGAAGAACTCGTTTGGTAACCGCATAGTTTAACGTTTCGTACTTACAAATTGGTCGCCAATATCATGCGATTTAACACCGCTAGACTGTTTTCTGTGGGCAAATGTGAAGAACCATAACATCGCCGTGTTATTGCCGATATACGGCCACAAATGTTGAAAAAAATCATCGAAAATTAGACTTTCAGATTAGACTGCCTCCGATCCAGCCGTGGGGGTCATATGTCAGATGTCATATACAAATTACAATGCCAGAAGAATTATTTTCGAATTAAGTGATTATAATGTAAATTTAAAAAATTTTATCTTTATTTTATTTCATTCCAAAGTTCTATTTACATTAATTATATATGAATGTATATGTAACTGGTCTTATATAAAAAGGCCCTACATCGCATAATTTTGATTTTACAATGTAATGTTTTAAATACAAATGCTTGTCAAATAGTTGTTTTTGACACCATTGTATTAAAATTTTGTGACGAGGTGTTTTTGTGCGAAAGGTATGGAAATCATGATATGAATGTTTGAAGTCTATAGAGGGCTAATCGGCTGGACCGATGTCTGAAAGGAAATGTATAGTAGTCGACGCTAGTACAAACTAAATAACTAAATTTAATGTCTTGGAAAATTAAAGGGGTAAAATCTTCAAATTTTGTGTAACTCAATTGTGAATACATTTATTTTAAGTGAAACTTGTTGGGTTTGGAAAAATGGGCATAGCACCTACTTTAGAAAATACATTACGAATTAGAAATGATCGAGTTTGAAAAAGTGTTTGTGATGAAAATTTTTTGTAACTTCTTTCACTAAATAAATAATACAATTTTAAAAATAATATTTAATTTTCAATTTTAAAAATACTGTAGAATTTGTAATTTAACTTATAATCATAACGGTCGGTCCCTGATCGTAAAAAATATTATACTTTTAATAACAAAATACCAATACTACGTGCAATACGTGCTAAATTCTTTACTTTTCTTTGCCATACTGTTTCCTATAAAATTACAAGGTATCTTGAATACATTCTTCTAGAGCTTTTTGTTAAGATATTACGAAAGTACAAATTGTTTAAGCTGAAAGACAGAGTGTTTTAAAACTAAATACAAATTAAATTACAAAAGTATAGACATAAAAAAATAAAATATATTCAATTGCAATTTTTAACAAAACTGTGACCACATATTTTATTGAAATATTTTTCTATGGTCCTACAAAAGAAAATATGTCCGTAAACTGCCTCCGTTAAAGTTCGGATATGTGTTTGAAGATTACGAGTGTAAAGAAATTGATAAAGTACCTTGCTGTAGCTCAAACTTAAGTAGAAAGAAGAATTTTCTCAAAATCAAAAGGCAAAAAAAAAAAAATAATATAAAATTCAAATAAAATTTTAGTAGTTTTTAAGCACGTTTTGAAAAATTTTTATTTTTAGAACAACAGCAAAACGTAAAATTTTAGGGTACTTTTGAAAAAATCCATACCACCTCCGTTCATCACGTACACTTTTACCTTAAAAAAAAAACACATAAACATACCTTTGTTTATTTTACTATTTATTCATTGGTTTTGCCCTTTTCACACTATAATGCTGAGTATTAAATTTGTTAAATAACTAAGTATGTACAGCGGTCAAAAAAAGCATTCGACATGAAATCTTATTTTTTACAAATCATTGATTGTGTTACATGCGGACAAGAATTTTAAGCAATTGGTTGTAATTTTTTATTACAAATATTAGTAATATTTGAGAATGTGAGATAATTGTGCGTATTTTATAAAAAACGCTAAAATTGCAAAGCAAAAAAAGTATTCGACATCACTCATTGTTTGTCGCCTTTGCGTTAATATGTTGACTATGCTTGTTGTTGTTATTGTTAATACCGTTAGGAGTTTAGTTCGAAGCTTTTTTCATGCATTGTTTTCATTTGGTTTTACGTGGTTACAAAAATGGTGCGCAAGGACGAGAAACCTCTATTGAAATAAGAAATTTAATAATCCACAATTGGAAAATTCTATTTCAGAAATCGTTGGAAGGCCACGAACTACTGTCCATTATATAATAAGAAAATAAGCCCAGGTGTGGTCGTCCACGAAAACTTACAGAGGTACATGAGCGCGAAGTCAAAAAAATTCCCCGAGTCAATGCATCAACATTAGCCAAAAATACCAAGGAATACGTAGGCACTGAAGTTACTCCCCAAACAATTATAAATGCCATAAAGGTTCTAGTATATCGAAAAGCAAATACAGAATTGGAGGAAAGAAATATGGTGCCAACGGTTATACACGGTGGAGGTGGTGTTATAGTCTGGGGATGTATGGCGGCATCACGAGTTGGCAATTTATCATTTATTGATGGAATAATTGATCATTTGAAATATATTGACCTTTTGAATGAAAATTTGCGTCTTATCGCAGAAAAATTAGGACTTGCAGGCAATTCTAAATTCTATCAAGATAATGATCCAAAACATTCCGCAATGAATGCAAGACTTTTGTACAACTGGCCGCAAGTGATAAAAACGTTGCCACAATCTCCAGATCTTAACACATCTTTGGGGTCATCTGGAGAAAAAAATTAGATCTCGTGCATTTACAAATAAAAACCAAACGAGGGTAATATTTCAGGACGAATGGTATAAAATTGAGCCAGGATATACAATGTCATTAGTAAAGTCTATGCCCGAGCGTTTAAAAGAGGTTATACGGCGCAAAGAAGGAGTAACTCGTTACTAGAATGTCAATAAGAGTTTAATTTTATAATAGTTTTTGATATGTCGAATAGTTTTTTTGTTTCTGTTTTTTAGCTTAAAATGTAAATATTCAGCCCAATTATGAATATTCTCACGGAATTTCTTTCCCACGGAAAAAATTTTTCTCGAGATAAGATTCCTCCAATTATGAATTCCGTAGGGAAAAATAATAAAAAAGTGGCATCACAGTAATTTGAAGGGAGTTTGTTTTGTTAATTTTCATATAATTTTTATTTTATAATTTAGAATACCTACTTTTTTCCCCCGGATTCTTTTCACTTTCCGCAGTCAATCAAAAGGGGAAAAATTTATAATTGGAGAAAAGGGAAAAGTGAAAAAACTCGCACGGAATTTTTGTTTATAATTGGGCTGATTATATTTTTTTGTTTTAATAGTTATAAAGATCTCAAATTTTTTAAATTATATTCTTTGTTCCTTAATAAATAAAATTTTATGTGAATTTTACCACTAAACAAAATCTAATTATTTTTAATGAAATACAAATAAAATTTTATATAGATGTCGAATACTTTTTTTGACCGCTGTACATAATGTGAAAAAGTGTAATAGTGTTAAAGTAAATTTAATGTAAATCTCAAATAGTGCAGAAAGGAATTTGACATCCCATAACACATTTGTAGAATTTTTTTCAAACACTAACTGCCATATTCAAAAAAATAAAATAACTTTTATAAGTGTTTTATGACAAATCTATTTTAATATTTTATGAATATGGCAATAAGATTTTTTGATTTTATCAGCGTTGCTTTTTCTACTCTACACACTTGAAGTGTAATAGTGTAGAAACAAAATGTAAAATTTACGTAAAACGGGCTTTAGCTGAATCTAAGTTTTTTTTTATTACTAAGCAATAAAAACTTCCTGAAATTCAGGAATAAGTTTTCTAGACGAATTTCTTCTATTGGACTTTTATAAAGTGTAAAGATAAATTTATTTTAGATGAAAAATAGTAGAAATTTTATACACGTGTAATCAAAAAATTAGTTGTTTTGAATTCGAGGCTCTTGGTTTTGTCTAACAGACAAGCTTATATAGTGGCATTAAATAAAAGTATCGAGAATATATCGCTTTTATATGGTCACAAAAGAATTTTATAGAAATCGCAATCAATATACAGAAAATAAAAATAAAATAAAGCGAGGAACTAAAGCTCGAGCGAACTGTTTGTTGCTCATCATCAACAAATAAGAAAAACAGTTATTATATTATATTTTATTTTTTTTTTACTTAATTTGTTCAAAACATGACATATTTTGTGTTTGTTTCGCATATACATATCGCTCACTTAGTTCTGGAACGCCATAACTCGAATAAATTCATTTCAAGATAAACGCAGTTGATAATAAGTGCTTAAGTTCCTACTACAATTAGTAAAATTATTCATAAATAAGAAATCCATTTAAGAAATCTTTCATCAATTACATATTAAAGGGAGGTCGTCTTGGCAAACTATGTGGGATATTTGAATTATGACATTATTCCTGTAAAAATATTATTAGATATTGTGTCGTAAACCAAAATGTACCGTTATTTTTGAAGTGAAAAACAACAACGGAGTTGTACTTAATAATATTTTTCATCGACACAGTCATAACTCCAAAAAAGTACATTATGTGCCTAAATTGGATACATTTTAGAAAGATCAATTTTTCATATATACAATCACACAACGAAATGTGATGATGTGCTTATTCTCTTAAAACGTGGAAAGTACAAAAGGCATAAAGATGAAACGTATACACAATATAAAACATGAAATGGCGAACAATTCTGTATGATTAACTCCAAAATTTTAAATTTCGAGTTAAGAAGTTCTAGAAGTAAATGAGTGATATGTATATTTCAACAATTTAGATATTAAGGTACCAGTTTCGGACTCTCTTAACGGTTTTATATTTTTATTTTAATATTTAAAACTAAACGCATTTCTCATTTACTGCTTACAGTTTTTCTTTGCCATCGTTGCACTTTATTTAAATAACTATAAGAAAAGCTTAAATTGAATAAAAACTTTTAAACTGTTGTTGCTTCTACAATCGTTAATAAACAGAAAGCAGCTAATTTGTACAACTTTAGATGTCATATATCTTTTATCTTTGTATATTAAACACAAGAAGTATTTGTTTGTTTGTCGGAAAACTATAGCTGCTAGGAGCAATCTTCCTGGATAAAAATCAGATATGCTGTAGAAACAATAGGGTACTTATTTTTTGACATTTCACGTGGACGAAGTAAATATTTATCATCGTGTTACTTTATAACTGTAATTTTTTTAAAATAACTCTAATTAAAATGCATGATGTAACGATGGCTGTGTTGGATTGCAACAGTGCGCGTGCTACATCCCATACAAGGTGAAAATTTATCATCGTGGATCTAGATTATTATAAAACCCATTTCATTAATTTAGGCGGCAAATAAATGATAATAAATCTTACATTAAACCTGGCATAGTATACAATTAAGGCATAAGTATAGGAAGAACTTTCGTATACTTTTTTAATATAAATGTGTTTTTTTTATTGCACGTTAGTGCGTATTTGCAAATTAAATTAAGTTAAAAAATTAAGAAAATTCTACCTTAAAAAAAAAACAACAAGAGCAACAGCAAGAACAAGAGCAAGATAATTAATAATTGGAAAGATTCCAATAAACAAATATGGCACTACTCTTTAACAAAGCATGTATTTCTAAAAACTATTAAAAAGAATGACTTTATACAAAATATTTCGATCTTCATGATAAGCACTTACCTTTTGAGTCAAAATAATAAGCAAACGTCTAAAAATGCTTAAAACGTCAAAGAATAAATCCAAGGCATGTTGTACAACATCCCGATTGCCGATTCGAACTTTTTCAATAATATTTTGTGTATCGAATAGTACAAACGCAGCCATAACAAAAACTCCAATGTAAAGTTGTCCCTTTATTAAAAACAAAAGAAAAAAGGCATAATTAAATGAACATAAATAATGTTATCGTAGTATATCGTCGATGTAAAACAAGCAATCACTTACCATTTGCACAAACATTGACTTGAAAAACATATTAAGAAGGCTTAACAAGGTCATAGTATTAATGATGCTGACCAAAATCCCTCCCAAAAATAGAAATTTACCACTTTCTGCTAATAATGCTGCTATTGAAAGTGATGCAAATGTAACCACAGTTCCAATTAATGCTGTTGCTATAATTGATGAGTCGACGCTAACAACATATTTTAGAAGTGGCCCCATTGTTTGTCCAGAACAAAAACCAAAGGCATACAACATAGCCACTCGAGTGTAGTAATTTTTTCCATTATCGCGATAGAAATGTAAACCCAAAACAAGAAATAAAGAAGCCAAAGCGCCTAACATGCCCAAATCAATAATATTTTTCATTTGCAATATAGATCCAGATGCTGTTATGGCTGCCGTACCGCATAACATCATATAAACTTTAGCAAGATGTTGACGGACATGGGGTTCACTAAAAGAAAAAATTAAATTAATACAAATTATAATTTTTTTAACATCATGACACATAAGAAAAACAATACATTTAAACACCAATTTTTGAGCTCGAAAACCCTTTTTCCTGTTTCATTTTAATTTTCATAATTTTAAGCTTAAGAACTTTTGTGGTGGGTCGTAGACCAAGAATTCAATTGAAGCGACACGGTTGAGAAGCAAATGACTGTGTGTGTAGTTCTGTTAGTTTTGTTTTTGTTCTATTTTAAGTGTTCGGATACGCGGCTGGTGAGAACGATTGAAATCGCCTGAGGAAAAGAAGAAGAGCTAGACCGTAACCTACCTCGCCAAGCCAACCGGTCCGAAAGCTTAATAATGATAACCGTATTTGATCAAAAGTGTAGTGTAAAATATGGAAAGTTCAGAGGATCTTAACACGGAAAATAAGGGCGACCGCCAATTTTATTTTACATTACTTTTATTATTTTTTACTTCTCTATTACCTTGTATAATTTTTCTTTTTGATTGGTCAAGCTTCACTAAACTAGACTTAAGCCAAATTTTTTATTTAACTACAAAAGTACATAAGAAAGAACACGTCATATCTATAAATTGTCAAAAAAAAATTTAAATCACTTAAGAAATCCTAGAAATGGTTTTCATGCATAACAGACAAGTAGACATGTATGTAATTACGTCTGTGATATAAAAGTTTTTGAGATTAAAGTCCGAAAATACCTGAAATTCGGGTGCGTATTTACATACATGCAGATAAGTAGGTACACACATATTTTTCCATAATTGTTCACGTTTGTAAACATACCCTCATACCTATGTAATTTGTAAAAAAAACTTGCAAAATTCATTGTTTCTGTACTTACTATTTATCACCGAGTCCAGTTAGGAACTGATTAAATCTATCCGTCATTGATGCCATGTTCTCTGAACTTCTCCCTGTTTGCTTGTATCCTTTATATTTTAATGTAATTGAGGTATTGTTTTTTTTCAATTTATTTGAAATGTAAATTTCCTTTAGCAGAACTAAAAATTTTGAAAACAGTCAATATAAATTTTGATAATAAATTCTTTTCTTTTTAAAGTAATTTTGTATTTTTTCACAATATTATTTCTTTAAAATGACACTTGTGACTATAACAAAATTTCTTCTAGATGTTTTCCCTTTTGTGTTTTAATAATTATGACATTGTTTGAATAATGCAATTGGTATATAGCCATGGTGAAATTGTCAAAACAAAAATAATCAGTGTGGTGGGACACGTCAGGTTTTAACGCGACAGTTGCCAGACTGTTGTAACGCCAATTCTTTAATTGGCTTTTTATGTATTTCGTATCGATTGTTATAAGATAAATCGCTCACCTAGTTCTAAAGTGACACAAATCAAAATTTTAACTTTTCAGAAATCGGAAAAAAACTGTTTTTGACCTGAATAAAAATTGTTAACAACAAAACTTCGCACTATTTAGTAGAAAATCCATACCGATTATGATATATTAAGTTCTTTTTATTTGTTTAATATTTATATATTAGATAATAAACAATTTAATTAAATTTTGAGTTCAGTCACTTTTGAACTATGTGTGCAATATGTATAAAAGTTAACTCAACATTAATTAGTTTAAAGCCCTACATTGGTTTAAAAGAAAGACGAGTTAATAAAGCCTCAACTGGTTATCCATACAGCTGCATTTGCTTTTTATGGAAGAAAATTTATAAGATTAGTTTTAGATTGTTATAATTATTAACACCAAGACGAATCAATAGCAGATATGTAAGTGCATTAGTTCATGCGGCCTACAGTGGGGTCCTTTTTTAAATTCGCAAATGTCAAAATTATTTATTATTGTATTGTAACCGTTTGACAACTAAACCAAATTTTTCAGAGACGAATTGTTTTTAAGTCTAATGCAGTCACTTACTAATAATTCGCCTTGATTAACGCTATGTACATGCAGCTCTTTATTGGATTCTACCAAAAATTTTTATAGGAATTCAAGTTTGTTATGTCTAAAAATAAAGGGATTAAATGAGTATATTTAAAAAAACAAAGCTCTGTTTTTCAATATAACGGCCATCCTTGTGGTGTTTAGTAAGGCAGACGTTTTTTTCTTGGCAGCATAGCAACACACCGGCCAGTGTTCTTGGTTATTTAAAGTTAATCGACAATTAGCAGAGCAGAGGCACTTGACTTTGGTCTTGCCTTACTGTTATCTTAAGACTTTAGTGATTCTAGTACTTGCTTTATGTCGTCAATTTAATCGAATTTTTCAACCTTTTTCGATTAGCTCTTTAATTGATAAGTCATTAACAACTTTCAGATGATGAAACAGCTATGTAGATTAAAACTTAAATCGGTAGACCTCTGAAATGTTAAGCTATTTAAAATTTTAAATTAACCCTTTTTCAGATAAACCTGAGTCCACCCGCATTATTAAAAAAATCTGGATTTAAATTTAGACAAAGCTTATTAACTAGTTTACAAAATGTCTCGATCAGATGATTAGAAGGAAACATATTTTTAGGGTTCCGTACACAGAGAGTAAAATGTAACCCTAGTGTTTTCGTCACAATGTCCGTCCGTCCGGCTGCTACAGCCCTTTATCTCTGTAACCGTAATAGAATTAAAATGTTTAAATGTTAAAATACTAAAAATTAAAGGGTGTTCCGAAAGTGACGTGATATTCATAAAAATATAGTCATTCTTTAACTGTGATAGACACGTCTGACTTTCACTGTCTCAGCAAAATTATGTACACTATAGCAACAAGTAGGAAAAATTGACTTTTTTATTAAAGGGTCTTCCAATTTACGCAGAGTATACACAAATATGTCTTTTACATATTTAAATAAATTGTAAACAATAAAAATTAAAGCCTGTTTCTAAAACTGCGGGAATATGACGAATATGGCCTTATCTTTTAAAACGTTATAGGTAGACACTTAAAATTTGTACAAAGAATGAGCTACTATAAACTGCTAAAAAAAATTAAATTAAGAGCTTCCGATAGTGACGTGAATTTTACATGTATGGCCTTTTTTAACCATAATTGGCTGAGACTAAATATATACGCGGGGTATGTGTTGCTAAGTCACTATAAAAACCAGTATAACAATATAAAAGGTGTGCTAATAGTAACATTATTTTCACAAGGCCTTATTTTAAATTTACTCAAGGAATATATTACTACGCCCCCTGTAACAAGTTAAAAAAATAAAATTAAATGGTGACCCATACATGGAGTTAAACTCACACTTGGCGGATTTATTTTATGTTATTATTGTTTTTATGTTTATGTTATTATTATGTTTATGTTTATGTTATTATTGTTTTATGTAATTCATAGCTTTTGCGCTGAAATGTTATCCCTAAATAACAGCGTTAACTTCGTGTCGTTAAAAGTAATGTTAACTCATTTTATTTCATAAAACCCGCTGTATAAGAATAAAGAAGAGATAAAACCGCTAGATTGCCTTGAAAATTACTAAATTGTCACTACTTTTCAACCATAACAAAACAAAACAAACCAACAAACAGCAAACTTCACTTCCTAACGCACTGTCAAAATTGGATTTTCCAATTGCTAAGCGTTGACGCCAAGCTATTTAGGGATGCTTCATACATTTTGTATGTACATGAGAAATTTTGACAGTTATCTTGCGCTTTACGCGCTAATTTAGGGATGGCAGTAAACGTCGAAAATTTAGAACAAAATTATCATAACTTCTATAAACGTAATAGAAACGCACGCGTATGTAATCCAATATGAAATTCAATTTATTTGTAAATTCAATTCTTGTATCTGCAGGGGAAAAAATAGTAAGTAAGTCAGTAGTATAACCTTAAAGATTAACAACGTGTTTTCCTTTTCTTTTTGGGTTTTACAGTGATGTTAAAATAGAGATAACTTATAATCTAGGTATTTGGTATCAATTACAGCATTTCCATTGCAGTTTGTTGCAAGGTTATCATAAAAATAGAACAGAATTTCAGTAAACAATCAACATTTATTCAACATATCAAATTACAACAAAATTAATAGTCCATTTAAATTATACCAATATCTAGTCATTTCGAGATTTCAAGCCAAATCTAGTTGTATTTTACTAGATTTCCCATACAAAACAAAATCTACTTTGCTACTAGATTTTAATAAAATCTACTCAAAATCTACCTGTACCTTGTGGTGCAACTATGTTTTTTCCAAAAAATACTACGCTGTTTAAAAAAATTACGTTAAATTGAAAATCCAAACAAAATGAATAGAAAAATATAAAAATATTAATTAAAAAAAATAGAAGAAAATAAAATGGATGGTGCAAATGAAGTTAAAAATATAAATAATTTGCAAGTTGTTAACAGAGGGTATGTTATTATTTTAATGACTACTCAGTATATTAAAGATATATAATAAACTCTTTTTACAGAAAACGAATTTACAAGCAAAAGAAACCATGGAAGTCAGGAAGAGTCTAATTGAAGTAGAGAAAGAAAGAAATGAAATTTTAAAGAGTTTGCTAAATAAATAAAAAAAACCTTTATTTGTACTAATATTTTATTTGGTTTTATTTACTGAGTAAAAAAGCTGCAATTGCATTTCTTACTTCTTTGCATTTAGGGTTATAATCATATACAAAGTCTTCACAATTCTGCTGACTTCTGGGTGATTCACTATTGCCTTGCCAGTTTTCATCGAAAATTTCGTTGTTGCTGTTAAGAAAGTTGTGCAGGACACAGCAGCATTTTATTATATTGTTTACATTGTCAATTTTGTTGTCTATGCCCTTTCCAAGTCGTTGAAATCGTGCTTTTAACTGTCCGAATGTATTTTCAACAACCCTACGGCATTTTGACAAAGCGTAATTAAATGTTTTTTGCTTTTCTGGTTTAAAAAAAGGTTTTTTTTATTTTCCATTCCTTATTATGTCTTTATATTATTTCACTGTTTTTGTTATAAAAATGAAATCTTGCTAATGTCAAAAACAACTCAGTGTAAACGACACAGATTTTGAAAACGATTTCAAATCAAATGTACTAGATTTTGGTATAATGTAAATAGACTATAAGATAGAAGATAAAAAATCGAATTTTGATTAAAACCGAAAATAAAAAATTTGTGAAAATTTCAGGTTTACCTATTACGACAGATATTGTGACGAAAACAGGGTTACGTTTTTACACTTTTTGTATAGAACGCTAAAGACACAGTCACAGACCAGTTCTCCATCTTTTATGAAACGATGCCGCTAAATTTCAATAGCAACTCTTTCGGAACAATAAGAGTATAGGCTTGTTCGAAATTTCATCACTGCGCTGCATCTAATGCGCAGTACGTTCAAAAATGCGTCAGTTTGCATCACTGCAAATGTATGTGTTCTAAAATGCATTAATGAAATATATGATGCGCAAACAAACGTAAAACACGCATCACAAAAATGGCTGATGCATTTAATCTTTATTAATTTTATTTTGGTAAAATACGTTTGTTTATACACTTTTAGAAACGAATTTGATAGTTCTTTACTATCCAAAATTCTTGGGATTCGTCTGTTGTTGGCCCATATGTACGTCTTTTAGCAGTGCACTCATTTTTAAAATTTTTTCTTTTCTTTTGTCGATTTCACACCTATATTTCATTTTGCTTTCATCGAAACCAAGTAATGTTTGAGCATTTGAAATTTAAAAACAAATGATAGTTTATTTTTGTTTGCGCATCAAGAGAGTAGAGAGAGAGAGATCAGCATCAGCTGTTTTGCATTGGCATCGCAAACTATTCACGCAGTAATTCATTTCCTAACAAGCCCTATCGCTTCTTGTACCTTAGCAAAACTAACTTCAACCCAACTACCAACAGACGGATATATCGCTAAGTTCACTTTTCTAAGTATAAAGATCAAGAATATATTGTATATACACACATACATGAGGGCTTAAAATGAATACTCGTATGGGGTTGCCTGTATTAAAATAAAATGAAAAATTACCTTTTGATTAAATTTACCTGCCTTTCATTGTAAAAAGTTTTGTGATAAATATTAAAAATAAAAAAATTTTATTTTTAGAGGTTTTATGTACATATGTATACTACATCCATATTTTACAAAACTCAAAAGTATTAATATAAAATATGATAATTTAAATATCACAGGCAACATTTAGATATCACAGATAAAATTTAGGTATTTAAGATAACCTTTAATATTTTTCAATCAGTATTGTTATTTAATGTGCATTTTTACGAAATGTATAGAACAAACTTAAGAAATAAAATTTTGTACTTTTAGTTTTGGGTAAGGTTCGAAATAATTTCATTTTTAAAATAACTTAAATTAGCTTTTATGATAATACAATACAAACAATTTAAGAATAAAATTTCAAACGATCCTCGTTAACAAAAGGCTCAATATCTAAAATTAAATTAATAATAACAAAAGATTTGCGAGTACCACTTATTTCTTTCTTAAAACTTACATCTATTTATAATCTACTATGTTTTTACAACGTTAATTAAAAAGAGATGAAACAAACTTCTTTCTGTTATATTCAACCGTCTTTATTGAACAAACCTATTTTTAAGCAATGCATCAATTATAATTCATCACATAAGTCCAGAAGTTTTTAACTTAAGAAAAATTTGTTATATGTGGTTTAACAACTTAAATAAAAAATCGTATCAAAATCAGCTTTCGAATTATAATTATTTGAAGCATTACTGTGCCGTAACGGGGTATCGTATCCACAAAAATAAGGCCATCGTTGGAAAACCACTCTAATGTTTTTGAGTCTACTAATTTACTATTAAATTTATTCTTTTATAAGAACTTTCATATCAGTATTAGTTTTGAAATATACGCACGCTGTCCAGGGGAAACAAAATTACCTCTTATTATAACTTGAGCAATCTTTTTTTTTTGGCCATAACCATTTGGCGGCGTCAACCTTGGTGCATCTTATCAGGAAGGACAGGTATGTAAGTTCAGAACTAAAATCTGCTAGTTTAACCATTTTCTTATTAAAATAGGGGTGAAGTTCGATTACCCAGAGTTTTTCTCTACAGACACTAAATTATCAACTTTAGAAAATAGGCTTCAAATTTTTTGAGAAACAATTTTTCAAGATTAGTAGAAACATTTTCTACTTTAAATATTATTTGAATCTTTATTTTTACCGAAAGCTGGCGCTAGATGGCGCTGTCATACAAATTGTACTTACAAAAACAACTTTTATTTTAATGTATTTTTTACTCGGATCCGCTTAACCATCATCACTATTAGTAAATTTTTTATTGAAATTTTACAAGAAATATCACCATTTGTATAACAGCTTCATCTAGCGTTAGTTTTAGGAAAAAATAAATATCCAAAAATATTTCCTCGACCACAACAACAGTAAAAAATATTTTTTTTCACTAGATAGACAGCTTTCCATAATCCACAACTTCACTAAACTAAAAACCCCCTTCAAGATTTTGTTATGGATAATGTTCATTTTTATTTCCAATTGGTTTCTTCGCATTCCCATTTAAATTGTTGCACTGTGTACTTTTTACAATGTATTCTGAACATAACATAACTTGTAGTCACTCATCGGTTTAAAATTACATGAATCTTAAATCTTTTGTGTACAGAAACATTTTTGGGGATAAAAAATTATATTCAAACATAAAAAATTTTCTTAATTAAATTTTTAGAGCTTATCACTTTATAAGTTTCAAAAGGTAAAAATAAATTATTTAATATTGCAAAATTTAATCTTGTAAAGTTTAACATATTTTAAAAGTATCCACCGTCTAAATAAATACAATAAGACGATATAGAAATCGATCGGTTAAAAAGGTATCGTTTTCAAAGAGTGTGATGAAATTATAAAAACAAATTTTAAAAACCAAAGAATTTCATTAACTTATCTAAATAATAAAATTTTCATATTTGGGCTGTATAATTTTTTTCAAAAAATAAAGTTTAGTACAATAACCTCGTATTTGTGGTATTGGGCCTCTTGTAAAACATTATGGTTAAAATAATAATAATTTTAAAAATTCCCTTAAAAAAATAAAAGCTTAAAAATAAAGCAAAAAAATTACATTAAAACAAAAAAAAAAAAATAATAATGCCACTAAAATTCAAAAAATTCCGTAACAATTGATATAAAAAATTTAAGTTTTAAAATACAAAATATCATTTAAGATGTTGCTTATAATTGTTACAGTCATTGCTTAACATTCATTTCTCTCAGCCTAATAAAACACTGATACCTGCTGTCTAGATAAAAAATATATTTTTTATATGTTCATATTAAAAATTATTTTTTTTACGCCACCACATTAAATGAAGTAACAATTCTTCATAGTACAGCTTTAAGCAGTTTAAAAATAAACTATGACTAATAAAATTAAATGACAAAAATTAAATATATATAATCATATAAAAAATATTACTTTGTAAATTATATGTATTATTTAATACTAACCTTGTGTTAAATTATTTTTTTTTTTTTTTTACAAAAATCACAATTGATTTCATATTTTAATACAAAATAAATTGCAGTGTTATATTTTATAAAAATGTATTTATATAACAATTGCAGTTGTTTCAGATTAAAACGTTGTAAAAAAAAGACAGAAATATCAATATTTTACCTTAAACAGAAGTCCCTAGTTAGCTCTTTTGCATTAATTAGCTAGATTATATTGATCATAAATTTTACATTTAAAATAAGGACAATTAAAATTTGAAATTATATTATATTCGTAGAAGATTGTCTTAACTTAGAGGAATAACATTAAAATACTTTTCGATTAAGCATTTGACATGTTTTATTGACACTACTTCGGCAGAATAGTTCGACAAGCAATGCGGTAGGACAAAAATAACTGCTAGTTGGAAATTGGATTTTGTTTGCTACAACAAACATTAAAATTTTAAATTCCAAATAATATTTCAACTAATAGTAATTCGAATGTAACCAACATTTAATTCGAAATAAAAAACTAACTAATTAACTAAAAATTTAATACCATTTATATCCCTAGGAAAGTCATACTATATGGTCAAATAATGAGTGAGAAACTTATATAAAAAATCTTAATTGATCTTTTAATATTTTGAAACATTTTTTCGTTAAATAAGTTTTTTATAGTTCAAGGTCCTCAACATTTTCAAAACTACTTCTGCTTACTGATCTAATTCCACGTAAAGAAAGTAGGAACACCTTAAATTCAACCACAGAATTTCACGGTTAAGAAAAAAACAAAACCAGGGCCTAAATCGTCGCATTCGTAATCGAATGACTTTGATCGAAATTTTACATTTTGGGATCGCCGTACTCGATATCGAATAGCTTGCATCGAAATTTGAGATCATGGCAATCGATAACGAGTAGTCGATCGAATACCTTCACACGAAATGTTATTCGATAGGCTAAAAGCTATCGTAAACATAATCATATATTTTGTATAAACAAAATAAAAATTGCATTGTAATTAATAAATAGTTTTACTTTAAATAAATAACAAGAAATGTAAGTATTTACATATTAAACTTTATTTTCAAGAATAATAATATCGAAATCATTACCTTTTTGTTAAGGACAAATATAAATAAAATAAATGGCAAACAAAAAGAGCTCATGGCACAATTTATAGTGGACCACCCGAGCTTGGCAAAAAATTTAATACCAAATTGTGAACAAGGTAAAACAGTCGCTAAAAGGCTATGGGACGAACTTGCAAAGAAATTGAATATGTACGGCCCACCTGTGAAAACTGTGTCAGTTTGACGAAAAATGTGTTTATTTTTATTACACATTGTAATCTCTTTATAAACTTCAACCAATTTTAATTTATAGGTGTTCGCAGATCAAAAACACAATGCTAAAAAGAAACGTGATCCAGATCTATTACTTGATTACTTAAAGAAACATATCAAAGAAGCTTAAGTTAGTATCTACCGATTGAGCAATACAACATTGAGAAGCACACACTGTCGAGAGAAAATGGCAACTTTTCGCTTATGGGCAATCAACTGTCAAAATATTGATGTCATTTTTTTTTCGAATCACGCTCTTTTGTTTCATTTTTGCAATAAATTTTTGTCTGTTTTCAACCTCGAAACTGTAAGCGAACTAGATGCAGCGTAATGTAACATTTCGAAAGAGGCACCTTTTATCAACCTTTAGACGTTTGATAGCGACGGCTTTTATATAACTTTTTCGCTAATAGACAGTTCAAGTTATAATAAAATTCTAGTGTTTTTATTTTTGAGAACTAGAATTTTATTTAAATTCTAAATTTTTTTTAATACGTTCTAGCTGGCATGCAACTCTAAAAAAATAAATGAAAATAAAAATAAAACTCTTGAGGTTGGTTACGCTTGCTTCTACAGATTATGCTGAAAAACAAACATTTCAACAATTTGCAATTTCTTAAAAAATTCCAAAACATCGTGAAGCAACCTATTGTCAAAAGCTTTAACCCGTTTTTAATTACTATTGATAAGAACCTGACACTGCCGTCACCAAAAGTTTTACCAAACTTTTCACTCCGATAGAAAACTAACTAGAAGATGTTTTGAACTATTTTAGCTTTTAAATGGATTCCGTTTGTCATACAAATGTTATAAATTAAAATTAATTTCTTTCCACTTAAAAAAATAAAGATCGCAAATTCACGAGAAGAACCGTAGCAGCTCAAATACAAATTAAGAAAATTTTATAGAAAAATGCACTGTAAAATTATTTTATAGATATATGCGGACAGAGTGTCTTCTCGTAAATTAGCAATTTTATATCGTAAATTTACAATATGTACAAAAACAAAAAATATTTATATTACAAATCAGTTAAATTTATGTATGTAGTTTTGAAAAAAATTTAAAAAATAGTTAAAAAATTTTAAGTTCTTTTTTTTTAATTTTAGCTCTTTTAAATTATTTTGTTATTAGATATATATTTATTAATAAACTGATATATTAATTTACAAATAACGTGTGTGTATATGTAATTTATATTAATGAGAAGAAATAAAAAAGAAGCCATGGTAATAGTATCGATTATTCCATTACAGAAGGCCAGAATTGTAGTTATATTGTTGATTAAATGATTGTGAGTCCATGTTGTGCAGACATTATTATTGTAATGAGTTTTATTTTGTTCTCTACGTCCAGTTGAACTATTTTTTAGAATTATTTCCAAAATCAAATCACTTCTCAATATTCAAATTGTTTAATATTACTTTAACATCTAGTCGTCCTTTGGAAAGCAAACAATTAGAAATTTTATTTATATTAGTAATTGCAGTGATACATTTTTAGAAATTGAGAAATGACTTTTGGAATTGTATTTCATAATTATATTTTAATATTTCCATTTATTTGCTGGAAAGTGAAGATTATATTATTAACGTTGCATCTAAAGTTTTCTTAATTTTATTCCATACACAATTAGTGCCTTGAACGATGTTCTCTGTCTCTTTCACGCTCACGATCGCGATCACGATCACGCTCTCGATCCCGATCACGGTCACGTTCCCTTTCACGATCAGATCCTCGATAACGTTCTTCGTAGTAACTGCGTTTGGAGGGTACTTCATTGCTGGGGTCTCCGCTTGGCTGTTCTGGTGACTTGCGAGCACGAGCTGATCGGCTTGAACTGTCATCTCTGTAGTGATCATTATTGCTAGCACGTTCACGTTCACGACTTCTACTACGTTCACGATAACTGAAAAATCATAGAAACATAATTAGCATTTAAAGGCGGAATCATAGTTTGTCATTATCAAATATTTAAGTATGTTCTTACCCTCCATCGCGGTCGCGATCACGTTCACGGTCACGTTCTCTTTCCCGAGATCTTTCACGATATCGTGAAGATGATCTTTCGCGGCGTGGCCTTTGGCGATGAGAGCGTTCACGGGACCGTGAACGTTCACGTCTATTGTAGCTCTTTGTTTCGATCCCATGTAACGTGTCCTGTAAGGAACTTATTAAGATCTTGCAACGTTCATCATGTGCCACTTTTGATTGTTTAATTAGTGAGATTGCTGTGACTAACGTTTCAATAGCACTGGAATATTCACCGGCTGCCGCATCAGAAACGGCGCGAGCGATAGCCGAACTACTGACGGTGCGGTTACGTCCCATAATTTCTTCAAACTCTGCCTCGCTAAGTTGTGGCCCCAGTGCAGGTTGTTCAGGGAAGGGACCTTGCGGTTTGACGGGACCCGGCGGGCCGGGCCAAGGTCCACGGGGTGCACCTTGCTGCGTAAAATGAGGTGGTGGGCCATGTTGTGGTGGCATAGTCATTCCCTGTTGGGGGCCAGGTCCAGGTGGTCCGTGTGGAGGACCTCCTGCCATTGGAGGACCACCAGGATGTTGTGGTGGCCCTCCTCCCGGTTGATTGAAGAATGCTGGATTAACATGAGGTGCAGGACCGCCTGGTCCACCATGAGGCCCACCTGGAGGTGGGACTCCAGGACCTCCCATTTGTGGTGGACCACCTGGAGGACCCCTTGGTGGTCCTTGCATATGTGGAGGTCCTTGCGGTGGTCCACCGGGTGGACCTTGAGGTGGAAAACCGCCATGCATTGGAGGTCTCCAATCTGGTCGGGGGCCACGCATTGGCATACCACTAGGTGGTCCCTGGAACTAAACATTTCATAATAGAATATATTATTAAATCATTGAGGCATACAATTTTTATACACAAAATAATATTCTTAAAGTCAAATCGTGTTTATTATATTTTCGGTTTTTTTTGTTTTTGTAGTATACATCGTTTCTCTATTGTTTCAGAGTACTTAATTTATTAAACCTTATATGTACATATGTATGTATATCTCAATATTCTGAATGCTTTATTAATTTTGTTTTGGTTTATTATTTTTGGTTTTAAAGTAAAATAACTATATTAATGAAGTTCTTTACCATTTGCGGACGTTGTGGTGGTCCATTCATAGGTCCCGGACGTGGTCCATTAGGCCTAGGTTGTCCCGGCCATTGGGGTTGTTGTTGCCCAAAACGTGGTGGGCATTGCATACCTTGTTGCGGTACCATTGGTGGTCCTTGGTGCATAGGCGGTTGCTGTTAATATTTGTGAATTATACGTATGTGTGGTTGTTTTTATTGTGGATGATGATGATGATAGAAGTGGTGGTAAAACATGGAATAAGAGATAATAGAATAACAATAATAACCAAAAATTATAATTAAAAACATGCAACAGTATGTTTTATTTAAAACTACTTCATATTTTACTACTTAGTTATAATAATTTACTGCAGTTATTTATATATTAAAGTAAATTGTAAATAAAAGAATTATTTGTTTTCAAACATTAAATATTTTCAATCAGGCTTCTTTGAAAATCAAAAATTTAAATGAATTGTTGTGGAGATGTATCTCCATACTACTGCTTACTTAGCATCAAAATGAATTTAATTCTAAATACAATAAAGCCTCGATTATCCGTGATGGCCAAAGGTCAGTCTGTTGATTTTTGTTTTCAAATTGTTTGCTTCGAATAACGGTGATTACCTCCGTGATATCCGTGATGGCAGATTTTTTTTTTTATTAACTTGAATTACATACATACAAAGTACATAATAAACATGAAAACGGGAAATTCTCTGTTTGCTTTCGATGAGACAAAAGCATTAATTTTTTTAATGTAAATCTGTATGTACACCAATGTCCACTTGTTAAATAATAAAAATATTAAACAACAGTAAACTCTTCTGGTCCCGGCCATAACGAATAATCGATTCCCGTCTGTAATTAATATTCTTATACATTACACCCAGTTGACTAAATGAGAATTACATTTAGTGCTTAAAAGAAATATAGAAAATGAATAAAATTTATTTAAGCTTAAATGTATACAAGAAATTTATTTTTAATAAGTGTGTTAAGTTTTAAAGAACACAAGAAAAATTCAGTATTTAACAGAGTGTAATGTATTTTCATGGTCAGCATTGTTTATATCTATCTTCTAATCTATTCTGTGTAATCTGTGTAAGCATTATTTACAGCCAACTATGACAAGTATAAAAAAGATTTCATTATCAACCACGGTTAGTTGATTTGAACACCTTTGCTTTTTTATTTTTCTTTAGATGGATGCATTTGTTTTTTGGTTCTGCCAACCTTCGACGTTTATCTTAACGCCACAGTAGATGGATGGTTAGCAAAGTTCAGCAAGCACATTTAAAAAAAAGAATATTCTTTCTTGAAATGTATTTACAATAACCGGTAATAATAAATTACTTTTAAAAATATTTAATTGGGCCCAAGATCAAAGTTTTTGGATATTCACCCCTACGTGAACAAAATGTGAAATTTTTGTTCCCATGAAGTTTTCATTCCCCATGAAGCGAAAATTGCTATCGTGAGTTTCATGGGAACGTTTGTTCCCGCTATCAAATCGTACTGAATACAAATTAGAAAGAAGAAAATATTAATAGGAAAAAAATATTCAATTTTTTTAAAGTTGAAAAAAATTTGGAAATTTCAATGATTAGTGCTATTGTGTTGTTGCAAGAGGAGGAGAAACTACAACAGAGAACAATTTCATTTCAAGAACGTGACGTGCAAGACGCTTAAAAGCCCTTAAAGTTACCCTAGACACAAAAGGTCCAATCAATGGACCAAAGTAGGCTGTGGCAACACGGCTGCCTGTCTAACATACCCCAGACATTAGTACTGACCCATTTCAATAAAATAAATTTTTGTATCGGATCATTTAAAAAATATTTTTTTAATAAAAAATCTTCATAAATTTATAACCAATGGATAAATCTCTTTGTTTGGCATCTTGACGAACATAATGTCAGTTTGCACTGTACTAACTGATGTTGAATTAAAAAAATGTGTTATTGATTTAAATATTCTAATTAAAACATATAAAAACTGGCATAATGTATGCAGTTCCCCAACAAAATTTAAGTGAACAAATATAAAAGGGAAAAAATTTCGAGGGAAAAAATCAATCCCGATAAGGGAATTTTTGTTTAAGTGAAAAATTGTTCACGTGAATTATTCACGATTGTAATTTGGGGAAAAGGGAAAAAATTTCGAGTGAAAATATATTCATGATAGGGGTGATTATAATCTAAATTTAAGGAAGGTCAATCATTGCATTCAAAATACAATAAAATTTTTTTTTTCTGAGATGAAAGGAATTTCTTTACTTTTTTTCTTTGATTTCGATTTGATTTTGATTGGACTTTTCATTTTTATTGATCGTTGACCAAATTTACGTTTAATCATATCCGTATTCCATTTAGAGTTCTTTCAAAAACCAATAAAACTTTAAAATTTATTCAAAAGAACGTACATAAATAAGTATTTGCCATCTCTTCTAAATATTTTCGACTTGTGAGAACAAAACTTATGTAAATATAAACAAGAGAGTAATCGATTAAATAGTTCAAACCGGTAAACTGTTTTTTTTTTTTTTTTTTTTGGGTAAAAACCCACTTAGAGTTATGCTGGCGCGAACGAATAATTTTTGGTCGCGAATATTTATCCCAAAAGTCGTCTATTTCTTTCGCCGGCGAACGACGAACAAGACAGTACAATCTAACCATGTTTGACTTTAGTTTTGAAGTATTATAGTAAATACATTAATATATTTTTATTTATTTATTTTAAAGCATTTAAAGTAAGTGTACAAATTAGTAGGTAAATATAAATATTCACCCCTATCGTGAACAAAATGTGAAATTTTTGTTCCCATGAAATTTTCATTCCCCATGAAGGGAAAATTGCTATCGTGAATTTCATGGGAACGTTTGTTCACGCTATCAATTCGCACTGAATACAAATTAGAAAGAAGAAAATATTAATAGGGGAAAAAAAATTCAAATTTTTTTAAAGTTATGAAAAATTTAGAAATGTTATTGATTGGTGCTATTGTGTTGTTGCAAGAGGAGGAGATACTACAGCAGAGAACAATTTCAATAAAATAAATTTTTTTATCGGATCATTTAAAAAATATTTTTTTAATAAAAACTCTTCATAAATTTATAACCAATAGATAAATCTCTTTGTTTTGCATCTTGACGAGCATAATGTCAGTCTGCACTGCACTAACTGATGTTAAACTAAAAAAAAGTTTTATTGATGTAAATATTCTAATTAAAACATATAAAAACTGGCATAATGTATGCAGTCCCCCAGCAAAATTTAAGTGAACAAATATAAGGGAAAAGGGAACAAATTTCTAGGGAAAAAATCAATCCCGATAAGGGGAATTTTTGCTTAAGTGAAAAATTGTTCACGTGAATTATTCACGATTGCAATTTGGGGAAAAGGGAAAAAATTTCGAGTGAAAAAATATTCATGATAGGGGTGATTGTTTTTGTTTGTGTTGTTAAGTAATAATTCAATTCTAAATATTTCTTATATGGTCACCCTAGCAGCTTACAAACAATAAACAATTTGAAAAATTATAACAGCTGTGTTTTTTGCCGTTATTTTGCTTCATACCATGTATTTACACAAGGAATTTTAAAATTATTCCCTTAATCATCAACTTCGAACTTTAGAAGAGCATCTTTGCGATACACAAACTTTTAAAATATTCGATTTGACGGTTTAGTTTAATTAAAAACCGATTAATTTTCAATTACAATTTTCTGCAACGCAGAAAAAATTTAAAACCGGTTGATAAAACGTGCCGAAGAACATTGCTAGCCAAAACAATATCACCGTTACTATTTATATGACTTTTTTAGTAAGTAACAATATCTTGCTGACAGGGAAGACCAAAATTGTATTTTGCTGTGCAAAAGGTTGTCGTTAATATGTTAGAGGATCTCCGAAAGCAGAATATGATTAAAGACTTTCGTCCAAGTCATGAGCGTTCCAACAAGGCTTTTTATATTGCGGAGTGGGAAAATTAATTTTACGTTGCCATATGCAAACATGTGATGCTATTTTATTAACATCATTGAATAGTCTGAACAATTGCCTGACCAAAGCCCGAAGAGATACTTTTACATTAAGCAAGTTTACGCTGTAGTTAAGGAATCGTGGAAGAGAATTCCCAAAGAAAAAATGTAGTTGACTTGCTAACAAAAGCCCAGCAACAAAAATTTTAATTAAGTAACTTCATTTTCTTTTGTGTATTTTAAATATTGTTACTTTTTTCGTAATTTAATCGATCGATGTCGAACACCGTAATTTGGGCCCTGAATAGTGCTTTTATTTTTACCCTCAAAATGTTGACTGTTGACTGCATTTCAGTAAAAGTTAATATTAGAGATCTTTCCGAAATAGCTTTAATGTTTATCTTATTTCAATTATGGGTTTATTCAATAATTATATTATTAAAAGATTAGCGTTGCCTTTAGTGCTATTTTTTCTACCTCAGCTGTATTTGTTATATATTCTAATTTTTAATACCGTGTCTTTGTACGAATAAAAATCGAAAATTTACGGTTACCCTAATTTACGAGATATGAGGCGCATTCATTCACATGTAAAATTGCTATTGTTCTGAACAGCCCTGGTCATTAGTATAGCATTTATATATAGACAAGCTTGTTAAAATAATTTTTTAACAACAGTGAACTTAATTATTTTTTAAAAGAGAGACAGTGTGAAAGTGTCACTAAAAACTTGCTTAAAATGGCCGACGGCAGAATAGCCGCCCATCTGTTATTCCATAAATCTTTTGTTAACAAGGAGAAATTAAACACAACAACGTAGGACCTTCGTATACTATTTAAAAATTTTTTTCTTCAAAATAAATGTTTTTTCTCTTAAAAAAAAAAAAAAAATATTGTAAACCCCTAAGCACAATATTCGTTTGCCGATCTAAACCAGGTATGTTCCTAGGTTTTGCAGTAGAAATGATAATATTTTTGTTTGTTTTTCAAATTATTAATTTTTGAGGTTTCTATCAGAAAGTAGGATAAGATATGAAAAAATAAAAAAAAATTTATTTTGAAATTAACTTCATTAAAAAAGAATAAAAAATATAAAAATCGTAATTAAAAAAATATTTACAACGTAATTCAATTAACAATATCATGGCTAACACGAGTGATGCTGTTGACATCCCCATGAAAATTGATAACGATAACGATGCAGAAGAAGTAATGATGGAGGAAGAAAACCCTTCATGCAGTTCAAGTCGAAAGGGGAAACGATTTTTTATTAAAAAATGGCAAGCTCAGGCATTATGGTCATGGGATTTAGCCGTTGATAATTGTGCCATATGTCGTAATCAAATTATGGACTTGTGTATTGAATGTCAAGCGAATCCGTTATGTTCAAGTACAAAAGATGAATGTACCGTAGCATGGGGAACTTGTAATCATGCATTTCATTTTCATTGTATTTCACGTTGGTTAAAAACTCGTCAAGTGTGTCCACTGGATAACAAAGAATGGGATTATCAGAAATATGGACGATAAACTAAACAATAGTAAATAGTAAATATATTTTGGTATTTCAAGCTCGAATTACACATGAAATTTTTAAATAATAAAAACAATTTTATTTTTATAAAAAGAAGTCTCCTTTAACAAAAAGCTTCAGTCGTACCTTATTCTGCACTAAGGAATTTTGTTGTAAAAATCGTAATAAATAAAAGATGCTAAAGAATTCCTTTTTATGTAGAAATATTAGCAGAAAATTATAAAATTAGGATTAAAATCGAATAGTTAAAATTATCAAAATTAAGACAACTTTTGAGGATTTCTTATACTGTTCTTAAAGAAAAATTGAAATATAAGATAGAATATCTCGAGGTGACATTAAAGAGCTTTTGAAATTTAAGAAACATGCATGTTTATTATTAGAAAAATCAGATAGATTGTTGGTTTCTTTTTTAATTTGAGAATTTAATACTTTACTATCTTATTGAATAGTTCACCGAAAGTTATACAAAAAATATTTATATTTTTTAAGCTTTTGGAAAACACTTCGCAAACTTTTGCAATTTTTAAATTAAAAAGAAATATGCATTCAATACCCATACTTTTAGATTTTCCAAAATAACGGTATCGGCGATTCTTTTACTGTCGTTACTAGTAAATATTAACACATGCTGCGCATATTCCACATTTAATCAAAAATCTAAACTGTATTTTTCTTTTGAAAAAAGATTGTGATGGAATGGAAATTTTTACGATCGTTAGAGATTTTTCCTTAAACTATTTTATATACTTAAATACCATTACAAAGTTTATAATTCATGTCGATTCTAAACTGTAATTAAGAAAAAGTCGAGAGGTCTCTCACGTTTTTACGTTTTGCACAAAAAGTTCTATTTTTTCAGTGCAGGACGAATTTAAACACCCTAGAAAACTTGTCTTTCGCCGCAAAATTTGATGTTTTTTTTTTTTAGCATTTACTTTTTCCATTTAGTAAGACGAATTCTTAAAACATTATTGTAGAATTTTGCTCGAAGTTTCTATAATAAAATTTAAATGTCATACTGTTCTGAAGATCACTCGATTTGTGAGCATTTTATTTTTGTTCAAGCATAAAAGCTAACAAATCTAAAATAAAGATGCCGAAGGCATTCCTTCTTTTTATATTGGCTTGAAAAAATCTACAATAAAAATTTAACAAATGTGGGTGTAAAATAATTGTAAAAGTTGTGTTAAAATAATGTTTGCTTCAGTATACAGATTTGAAAATACAAAACTTCTAACGATTGAAATTAACAGATTATCTATTATGCGATTTAAGAACGAAAAAGCAAATCTTAAATTATGTATTTGTCGAAAGAATAAGCGTTAGGTTTTTTAAAGTCATGTTTATCGTTTCTACACAAATAAAAGTTTCATCGTTCCAGAGAACATGATACAGTTTTTTAACGGTCCTAAGACAATAATTCAAATTTTAATTGACTATAGTTTCTAACGCTACTCGTTTCGCTATTTTGAATTTATGTTTAAGAAATTTGTCTACGCGATAGTTAAAAAACCACTTTTGCTATTGAAAACAGAGTAATGTTACAAATACCCCATTAAAAAGGATATATGTGCAAAATCTGTTTTCGCTCTCTTTTATAACTGTAAGAATGACTTATTCATTTTAAGTATTCAGTTTTTACACCCTTCACCACAAAAAAGGAAAAAAGGCGACAATATTAGTATATATATTCTGACTTCTTATGCATAGCGAAGTCGATTGAACAATGTCCGTCTGTCCGTCCGTGTTATTGTTGAAATCAAGTAAGAAAACTTGATTTCGAGAAAAAGATATTATAGTGATATAGTGTCGAAAGAGATGCTATTGAAAATAAGCCTACCTCTAGTTTTTTCATGTCATTTGGAACAATAAAGTAACTCCAATTACGAGGGCTGCTCTATATATTTCTGGCCTAATAGTGAAAATGCGAATATTTATAATCAAAAATGGTTTTATTGTTTTTCAAAGTATTTTCCAGCATGATTTATACACTTTTGCTTGCGCTCAAACCAGTTGTCGAAGCACTTTTTTCACTCCGATTGAGACACCTCTAAAACATGGTTTTTGAACACTTCAACAGCTTCTTCTGGCGTTGACCACTCATTTTTTTCTTGATGTGCGGAAACAAGAAGAAGTCATTAGGTGTCAAGTCAGGGCTGTACGACGGATGACCCATAAATTCGACGTTTTGGCCGGTCTAAAACGCTCTGCTTTGACCCGATGTATGAGAGCTCGCATTGTCATGGTGAACAATGATTCGTCTTCTCTTGTTGGTTTTTCGAATTTCTCCGATGACTTCAGGCAAACAAATTGTAGTGTACCACTCAGAAGTGACCGTCCTACGTTGCTCAAGCGGAACAGTCGCCACATGACCAGTTTTGCCGAAGAAACAGGCGACCATTTGCTTCGAAATGCTTCTTCCACGAACAACTTTCGTTGGATTTTGCTCGTCTTTAAAGACCCACACGGTCGATTGTTGTTTCGTTTCGGGCTCATACGCATAGATCCATGATTCGTCACCTGTGACGATCTTACAAACGTCTTTTAAAGCACCGCAATCGTATTTTTGCAACATTTCTTTGCACCAATCGACACGAGCCTTTTTTTGAGCGACTTTCAAATTGTGCGGGATCCAACGAGAACAAACCTTTTTTACGGCCAGGTGTTCATGCACTATCGAATGTATGCTGGTGGAAGAAATGTCCAAGGATGTCTCTATCTCTCGGTATGTCGCATGTCAATCTTGCATTATGAGTTCACGCACGGCATCAATGTTCTCTGGCACATGAGCCGTTTTTGGACGACCTTGACGGAATTCGTCTTTGAGCGAGCTTTGGCCACGATTAAATTCATTATACCAATTTTTCACAGTGCTATAGGATGGTGCTTCATCGCCATACAAAGATTTAAGTTCATCAATGCACTCTTGACGTGATAATCTACGTCGAAAGTTGTGAAAAATGATGGCACGAAAATGTTCACGAGTTAATTCCATTTTTTTCTATATTAATTTTTTCAAGTCACTGTTAACAACACAAATAATGGTCGTACGTCAAAACGTTTTGAGTACGATTATGCTTAAAAATGACAAAATTTCCAATGGAAATGTCAAATTGCACTTGGCAGCACTCAGTGTTGCCAGGCCAGAAATATATATAGCAGCCCTCGTAAAATAACAAATATATGGAGAATTAAAAAATAAGAAATAACATCAGGTGAAAAAATTGGCGCTCGCCCATATTTTCCGAGTTACGGGGCGGGGCTCTGAAATTTTAAAATTTTTTTATATATCAATATGGGTATCATTTTAAACCTTTTGAAGAGATCTTGAAGAAAATACTAAAATTTTTAAAAAATGCTTAAAGCATTTCGATTATGTTTGTTGTTTATTTGTCGCGTATTTGGATTTTTTCCATTCTTTATATATTGTTTAGTTAGGTGAGATAAGAGTAACAGCTCGCTTATTCCATAGCAAATGGCTATATGTGCAATTGATTTACTTTTTTGATGGGCTGATGGCCTTGGCAGCTAATGCCCTAGTCTATAAACCTTTAGTCTAGGAATTTATTTCTTGGATTAAATTAATGAATAATAATAATACTTTTTTGACCTCCAGAGTCAATACCTTAGCAAGAAAAAAAGCAAAAGTGAAGAAGACCGTGAAAAAGTGGCGAAATTTTCAACTACACAAAAAAAAAATAATTTTATTAGTTCAAAATGTCTCGCGGAATTGAACATTCGAAAGAAGAGTAGGGTTGCATCAAGGGAATGCGTGAAGGCGGAATGAACATAGTTCAAATTATTGATCGCATAAATCGGCACCGAAATACAATTTCTAATTTTTAAAAAGAGATTTAACGTATAAACAATCGTACTAGCAAAATACACACATGAGTGAGCGAACCAAACGGCATATTCGGCAGTTTGGTACTCAGGTAATGATGAATGGCAAAAATATTAAAGCGAAATTATTAGGTCTGAATGTGACTAGCCAGCGAGTGCACTAAATTTTGAATATATATAAAGTGAAAAACCTAAAATCGCTCCTAACCAAACGGCACATTAAACGCTTGTCTTGCATTCTTTGAGAGATATAAATTCTGAGACGAGGAATTCGAAAATGTGATTTTCAGCTCTGAAAAAAGTTTAATTCTGACACTTCAAATATTGGGGCGATGCACGATATCCACGGAACACATGCCATGAGCGTTTTCGGCAGTGGATTGCTATGGTATTAGCTGCCGATCCACGTTACCCGAATGTCGCGAGTCGCTCTCTATTCACTTGCTGAAGTGGTTGATCTTGAGTCCGGATCTAAGTCCGATTGAGGATCTATGACGCATACTTTCCAACATGTTTGGATTTTCAAAGCAGTTAGACACTTTGAAGAAGCTAAAGCAGGCCATAGCTTCTTCATTCATTCTAGAAAATTTGGCGCGGTTAATGCAACACAGGATTTAACTTCTAAATGAGCAAAAGGGAAAACGATTTCTATGTTTAAGTATCTAATTTTTAAAATTTTTATTTTGCCCACATATACTACGTTTATACGTACCCTATTTGCAAATAAAGGCTGACTTCCAAAATGTTAATTGCTTTGCATTCGAACAAAGTATACTGTTTTATAAAGCCGCTGTACAAAATATTTACAATGTATACGATTTCAAAACGTCAACAATGAGTATTCGTTTGTTTACTCATAAAAAATAAAAAACAACCACAAAACGTTTTTGTTCGCAAAGAAAAAAAAAACGTAAATTATAAATAATGAGCGACTCACAAAAGTAAGTTAATTTGTTTTTAATAATTAATATATGTATATAAATAGCAAAAATTTATTTTTTAACATATTTCAGCGAAAAAATGGAATCATGAGCAAAAAAAAATTGCTTCTAATAACAATATACTGTTCTAGCTCCTACACAAAATCGATCACCCAATTCTCTAAAGCTATTTTGGTTGCTTAGCTTCCATAGAGGAAGGTATATCGATTAAGTTAATGGTAAACGAGGCTTGGTCGTGCTTTGGCCACAAAGGCTCAAGCATGTCTTTTAAAGCCTATAAAAAAATTTAGAAATCGAGTAAAAAAATTTCCTATTCCTTACGTTAAAAGTAGTCATTTTCATCCTGAAGTGGCTGCTGAAAACGTCATCCGGCATTTTTGCAATAACTTCCGAAAAATTAAAAATTTTTGGTATTTTTCTGAGCTGTAAGTGTTTTGGCTTTAATAAAACATTCCTTTTTCTTTTAATAGATTTTATTACAGCGAGGAAATTTTGTGCGAATTATCTGATAATTTTAAAAAAATTTATCAAATAAAAATTGTACACCCGACGTTTTCATATTCGTGTTTGTCAATAATAAAAATGGTGCATTGCAACATTTCTGTTTCATAACAAAAATGTAAACAAAGCATATAGTTGCGTTGTATCGAAGCTTTGCATATGAAAAAAGTTTAAATACCTCAGTAAAACTGTATACAAACTTTGTATTCATACATTTTGGAAGTCAACCAAAATTTATTTCTAATTATTCTACTCACTGTTCATACGGCATGAATATTTTCGACGTTTTAGTGGTACCGGATAGAAGTTTTATATTTAACTGTTAAAATATCGACAGAAAACATTTGCGCATTTTATAGTTATACCCGCCAAAATTCTTTTCGCTCAATTATTTATATTCAAAAATTAATTACGAACTATTTGTCGTCTTAAAAGAACAATTTTTTCTCACAAAATGATACTTTCTAAAATTTTTATAAGGCCTTATATGAAAAACACATAAACAGCAAAAAATGTGGCAGCATATTATACCTTTTTTGCAAAGAGTGTAGTTATCAGGAATTTTTGTGAGGAAGTTATTCGCAAATAAAAAAATAATTCACCGTTTATGCGGCAAAAATTTCTATTTACAATATTTTTAATTGCGAATAAAACGTGCTATTAAACGTAGTAAGAAGAAGATGTTCTATGAGATATATATAAATGAATAAATTTTTGTTATAAAAAATATGTATATGAAAAAAGTAGAACCTTAACCCTTTCATGCCCGAATTAAAATGGGCGGAGCAAAAAATTTTTTTAGGACGTATAGGTGTTAAGTATGACTCCACAATGCGTTGATAAATATTTCTAGGTCCTATGTATCATGGTTCGGTAGTTACAGAATGTTGCCTATAGGCAACATTGGGCAGTTGTGGTGAGATAAAAAAAGTTATTTATTTTTGAAGTATTGTTTTATTTAAACTTACGTATAAAAAAACGTTTTTTTGTGGATTGCAGCACAAATATACGTTACATTTACTACAAATAGGCGGAGAATAACCTGTGTGGTATAGCCTATATCTGCCTTTGGCTCCCCTTTCTACCCAGTGAACCATATTATCAAATCTCATAGAGTTAGCTGGTTCTGCAACATACGCTCTCTTATCGAAACTTGATTCAGGGGACATTGTAGGAGAAAATAATGATGGTGAAAACTTGTTGAGGAAGGGGCTTCCTCCATCACTGAAATAAGTGATGATGGGCGCCCTCTTATTCTTGATGAAATTGCTGTTTTCCTTATCCGCGGAATCATCCCAGTTAAATTCAACAATTTTTTAAATTTCTGCCTGTGTCGGGCCTCTTGGACGCATAAAATATTTTTATTGATAAGAAATTAACATCGTTTGAAAATTAACCCAATCGACTAGTGTTGCCGCCTAAAGACAACAGCAATTTTACAAAATTTTTATACAAGAACTGAAAATTTTTTTTAAGTTCTCTTTCTTCTAAATAATAATCTTACCGCTATATAATTATATTTTTCACTTGCTATCGCAATATTAATTTTATTATAACAATTTTAAAAACTTTTTATAAACACGCTTTTTTCAAAAATCACTCTTGAATATTTCGTATTTCAGAGAACTACTACTGAAAAAACGTGTGCATAGGTAAGAATAAAACAAATAGCTATAAACTTTCGCCACAGATAAGACTGCACATTGCAAAAAAAAAAAAAAAACTAACGGGAATTAGAAGCATATAAATACAATGGGCATCATGAAAGGCAAGCAGATCGTAACGTTAACTTGAATATAAACCTTGGCACATTAGCCATTTTACTGAGATATTACCTTAAAATGGAGGTAGTAATTTTACTGCTGAGATGTACACAGTGATGAGAATTTTTTTAAACGCTTTCTCTCTCTCTGCAGAATTTTTTTATTCAGAATATCAATATAATTTCAGACTATCAATCAAGGGGCAACAGATTGTTAAACTTAAATTATTTTTTTATTAGATGCAGAATATTAATCTAATTTCAGACTATTAAGGGGCAATAGATTGTGAAATTTAAATTTTAATTTATGATTGGTTAGCAGCACTACTGTATTTGAACTTAGGAAAAGGACAATTAAAGTTACGACGGATAGATAAAATCTTTCTCCAAAAAAATCAATATTAAATTTTTATATAGAATAAGTTGCTCATTTATTTTTATTATAGGTATATATTTTTAACACAGCTCAAATTTAAAATAATTAACATTTTGATTGTAAATGCATTATTTTTAAGACAATTGCAATGCAGTGGTTAACAAATGTAAAAACAAACATATATATGTATGTAAGGTAAAGCATATTTTTCTTATAAAAATCAACTTCCTGTTGGCATTCTAACATTAATGACGCAAGAACACTTTAAATATTAATATTACATTAATAAATATCACAACTAATTACATGAAGTATATAAAAAAAATGAAATGATAATAAAAACATGCTATTTCTTATGATATTAGATTCATTATGATTAAGTAGACGAAAAAGTAAGTATCACATTTGCTATTTCTGTAGCAATATATAGAACACATTTGAATATTTTTATATGAAACATGTTAATTTCCTTAATAATTATTTTCGCATATTTTCGAACAGTATTGTATTGTTTAAAGTAAACTTACAATTGAAAAGATATTTCCAAACTTTCATTCGTTTAAATGTATTATATAAAGTAAACAATGCAAAACGTTAAAAAAAAATAACATGGTTTTCTGCATGACAGTTTTGAATTAGAATTTTGTAATTGTTTTGGTTTTTGACACATTGGCTTAAAATAACGTGAATATTTTACAAATAGGAGAAAATATTTTATATTAAATTGCTCTGAAATACATATTTATCGGTCAAATACATTTTCGATAACTAAAATTATTTCATATTTTATACTTTAATCTATATAAAAATTATGAATATATGAAATCAATGCGAATTAAAGTAAAAATATAACAGTCATTCAGAACAATTGAGATTTTAAAAATTAAAAAAATACAACCAAATTTTACATAAATTTAGTATTATTTCAATAAAAACCACGACCAAATAAATATAATTACAAAAATATTAAAAAAAAAAAAAAAACAAAAGAAAAAATCTGATTGCAACTACTAAGATAAATAAAATGTAGTTAAGACGAAATAACAATTACAATATTTAAAAAGGATTATTACTTAAATTTATGCACAACATACCTGCATGCGGGGTGGTCCGTTGTGTGGACCTACTGGTGGTCCTTGTGGGGCCATATTTTGCGGCCGATACTGTCCAGGTGGCATATTAGGATTCATTAGCCGCGGCTGATGACCAGGTGGCACCCCTTGAGGTCCTCCGGGATGTGGTGGCATAGGACCACCCGGCATCATTGGACCGCCAGGAGTTGGACCTCGCGGTGGACCATTCTGCTGTGGTGGTGGTACGGGTCGTGTTTTTTGTAAGCTTTCGAATTGATTTAAAGCCTGCTTTGTGGGATATGTAACAACTGGAGCCTGACCATGTAATTCCTTTTTAGGTAAACGCTCCAAAACCAAACGTAAGCTCGCCTCCGAGCCTAAAGACACAACACAGAAGCCTTTAGATTGACCATTAGCGCGATTTTCGAAAAATTTAACTTCCTGGAAATCTGTGACACCAATATCACGCATGACATTTGCAATGTCTTGATCAGTACTCCACTATAAAGTTAAACATTTTTTTAATAAGAAATAAAACTCCAGTAAATCTAGCAAAATCGTTGCCTATTTTTTTTATTATAATTAAGAGGCTGTTTAACGATGTCGCAATCGTTCGTTCGCATAATTACATTTTAAACTAAAACAATTTTTAGAACAATTGCGACATCGTGAAACTAAGTGTTCAAAGTCATCATCGCGAAAAACATTAATAAAAATTTTGTTTATAGGTAAATAAAATTATGTTTTTAATAATGGTCCTAAATGATGTCATTTTAAAATCATTTTATTGTGAAACTTTTAAGATTTTAAAATTTAATAGAATTTTTTTCAGAGTTTTTACTCATTTTTTAACAGTTCCACCTAAAATCCTATAAAAAAATGTTTTTATCTTATCCTGTTTCGATACGTTGTTTTGTCACGTTTAAATATCAAAAGTTTAAGCACATTCATATTGATTACTAGGAATTTATTTTAAAAATAAGATGACAAAAAGTTTTTTAAATAGGCAAGTCCTTTCCTTAGCGTTGGGTCGCTTCAGAACGACCTAGTTCCGTTGAACGATTCCCTTAAAGGCTCTTATTTATCGTCCATAGTTGCGACCAATTGTAATCAATATTAAATAATTTGGTTACCGATATAAAACTTTTTTGTTCCCTCGTTCATTTAGTTATAAATTAAAAAAGGAAGGATGAACGAAAAGAACGACCTAGTTTCTTTAATCTTTGTGTCCAATCGAAACGTTACACTAAATGGTACGATTTAACCCAACTCCACTATTCTCTTAAAAAATAGTTTCTACCATCTCTCTCTTTTATTTTGTAAATTATTTTAGTGTGTTTGATGCAAAATTTTTATATGATAATTTTAGGATAAAATAGTATGGAAATAGCTTTCTACTTTAGCTAGTCTTACTTTAACGAGAGTTCATATAAAAAAAAACCATAAAGATAACATACCCATGTTAAATTACCAACATAGAGTTGAAAACGTCGTCCCACTTGATTAGGAGTTAAACTACCACTACCTTGATGGTACACTCCATTAGAACCCGCTACACCAGAGCCATCTGGGCCACTACCAACCGTCCCGGGACTTTCTCCACCAATGACTGAAGTAACAGTTACTGCGGCAGTGCTAGTTGTTGTTTCTGGAGGTGCACCAATATCATCATACAGATCAACGCCTTCGGCAGCAAATTCGTCCTTTTGGTAAACAATATAGAAAAAGCTAAAGATGATTTAATCTACTAAAAATACCTGATTCTGAGCGGAAAAATCTTTATCCAAGTCTTCGGCGTAGAGATCCAACACCACGCCGTCAGCCATATTTACTAATAAGTTCACTAAAACTTTATGTGTAGCGTAAATTGAAGCGTTTGGTCAATTAACATGAAAGTAACTTTTTTCTACACAAATTTAACCCCATACACACGCGTTATCCAATTTTTTGTAGTTCTTGCATACGAGCACACCGGTGCTCCCTTTTAGTTAAAATAGTCTTTATAAATCTTTTTTCTCTTATTTAATTAAACAAATTATAATGGAACTTTGTTGAGTATATTTTAAATACCATTTATGAAATATTTAAACTTTTGAATAGTATTTATCTTAAAAGAAACCTTAACAGAATAATTTTTCCCTGCAAAAAGACTACTTGTGTAGATTTCTGCATACAAAATGGCTTACCTGAACGTAGAGTTGTATTTTACTGTATTCTAGCAGTTTATATTTAGAGTTGAAATCAAGACGAATTCATAACAGGTATACACACGCCAAAAATAAATACAACACTGCGATAGAAACACCCCATTCACACACGCAAATTCTACTTTGCAAAGTTTTGATTTTATGTGAGAGAGAGTGAAAAAGAATGATGGACAGTATAGACTTTGATGTACTTGCAAAGTTGCTATCAAAGTATATCTATATTAAGTAGTTGCAAGTCTACAACAAATACAACATTAGAAAAACAACAGGCATTTTGTTTGTGTAAAATCATGTATTATGTCAAAAAACAATTCAGAGACGGTAAAGTGGCTAACATTTTATCATTTTTCTAACTAAAAAATTAATATGAATTTTTCTTAATTATTATAAAAAAAAAGTAAGAGAATGACCTCTAAATGACTATATCAATGTAAATTTAAACAAAAATTCAATAAAAGGATGTTCAATGCAACTTGAGTTCGAAAAGTGTAATTTTAATATTTCGTTTACCATCCCTGATAGAACATAATAAGAATGAAAAGAAACACGTAAAAAACAAGAGCAAAATAAAAATTGAAATAAATGTAAACAAATTTTGACACAATACATGATAAACACGCACACCAATAAAACTATCACCTGAACTCCTGCATGTACTTAATATAGATATACTTTGGTTGCTATGTTTTACTTTCGTTGTTTATACACAGTTGTACATATACATATAAGCACCACATACAAAACGTTCAAAAATTAGGAACGATCAAAGAGAAGAAAACAAACATTTGTAAAAGAAAACTTTTTGTGTCTGAACACCAAACAAAGTTTAAAAGAAAATTAACAAAACTTTGTCAAAGTAAAATTTGCGTGTATGAATGCAGTCCAAAGGATATTATAACTTTTGATAATCGAAGAAGGAAAAATCACAATAGTCACCTGGACTGTACGGGCCACCCAAGGCGAATTGAACAGGTGACTGCATCAGGCCATATGGTCAACATATGTTTTCTGTTTTCTTTATCAATCGTGTGCCCTGGTGTATCAATTGATAGAATGCATGTTGACCATTCGTGCCAGGCTCACCCCATACAATTGGTCCAGTGTGTAGTTAATAACTTTGGAACCAGTTTTAGTAACAAATTTACGATTGCTCTCCATGATGAATATATTGGTCCTAAAAGTCCTAGAATAACAGAGCCTAGAAAAATTGGAAAAAAAAACATATATACAAACTTAAATAAATTTTTTCTTGCTTACTTACTTGCTGCTTACATGTATTTTTTAACAAATACATACACGCATTTTGCCAGAAATTTTTGACAACTCAACAAAATGTTTACAAAAACAAAATACACGTAAAATCAAGGCGAATTCTAATGCAGTCACCTGTTGTAAATTTGCCTTGGGGCCACCTTTTGTTAATTCGCCTTGAGTTGAAATTAAGTTATGCTGCCAAAGGAAAAAATTTATAATACTAAATTCAGACTACAACTAAAACCACTTTATTTTTCTAAATTAAGTTGCTATTTAAATTCAATTTAATTTAATTCGACAGCAGCTTAGTATATTATAATTCTTGCTTTTATATATGCATTTAGTTAATTTGCATTTAAATTTAAGTTGTATTAAATACTGTTAATCAATACATTGCGTTAATTTGAAATGGAAAAATCACACAAAAATCATATTTGATAGCGAACATCATTGCGCAGACAAATGTTCGGCTAACGATGGCTACACATGAATGAAACACATGATGGCAAACACAAAATATCAAAAATTTTTGATTTTCATCCAGCGCGGCTGACAAACACGAAATTTTCCCTATTACACGGGTTTGATGGCTTGTCATCATGGCTCGTGTTCACAGGCGAAGTTTGATCGTCTAATAGCCACTTTAAATATAAGTTTCGAAAACATGCCCTTGATGCGCCTTGTTTTATTTCTGGCAATTAGTCCATTCTGATTAAATTTGAACAGCTTGTTTAGTGTAAAGTAAGATTCAATGTTTAACTTTGCCTCACGTCATTGCGGGGGCCCTTGCCTGAAGCATTCCGAAAGCAAATAGCTTCTGACTTTAGAGTATTAATTTTGATAGCCCAATCGTTGTAGAAATCGTCAATTACTAAAAGGTGATTTTTAACTTTTCTGTAAAGAATACTTTTCGAGTCATTGTATATGTGAGAAAAATCGTATTCCAGCGCGCTGTATAATAAGGGCGCCAAAATAGCCCCCTGAGACACACCACAAAATATATATCCCGGATTTGATCTGGTACCGTTGATTTCTACTAAGAACTGTCTGTCCTTGAAATAATTATTCAAAATTTTAATTATAAACGGATCACATCTCTATTTAATGAGTTTAAAAATAATTCCAAGGTGGTAAGTTCGGTAGAACGCTTTTTCGATATCAAGCGACACCGCGATAGTACATTTTTTGTTTCTTAAATTACAGGTTACTTCGTTGTGTAGATAAGCCAAAACATGAACGGACGAATGGCCAGGTTTAAAACCAAATTGATATTTAGGCAACGCTGTTCCTTATTGTAGATGTTTGTGTAAGTCCCCTTTTACAATGTAGAAATTGATGGGCAGACATTTTTCTTATTATCCTTGAACTTGCCTAGACCTTTTTCAACCGCGAAATTACTAGACAGACAGAATTTTTTTCCTTCTAGCTGTTGATTTTTTTTTCATTCTTTGCATCAGAATTAGTATCACTGAAATGATATTGAAATAAGAAAAATGATATTAAGCAACAACATAAATGTGTTGAAAAGAGAAACAAAAAATGTCTAGTGCAGAAGGTCGTGTACTACACACCCAAGGCAAATTGATAACAGGTATACTCACGGCGAAAATTTTTTTCCTTCTTCGAGTGTCAAAAGTTAAAATCTCCTTTGATTTTGACAGCCGAAAACTATTTGTACAAAAACAAAATGTACATGTTTCTATCGCAGTGTTGTATTTATTTTCGCCGTGAGTATACCTGTTATCAATTTGCCTTGCTACACACCAGCCAGCAAACTTCGTCTGTCTGCTTCTCACGCTACGTTTACATTAGACAATGCTGTCATGACAATGAAATAATACGCATTAGTTGTCAAAAATACTGACAATAGCTTCTGTGGTGTAGGCGTCCAGACAATAATTATGACAATTCATTATGAGCACGTTCTCGGAAAATTTAAAATAGCTTTAGAGTTTCTTCCTGCTATTTTTCCATTTCTATTGTTATATGCAAAGAAAATTTTACTAATTAAAATAATAATTTCATTAAAATTTCATTTAGTTAAGGCAATTATAAAAAAATTTGTCGGCATACGTCAAATCACTGTCTCGTTTACTGTCTTCAAAATTGTCAAGACAGTAACTCAGACAATTGAAATGTGTACATGTATTAGTGAAAAACTGTGCATGTATTGTTATTGTCATGACAGCATTGTCTAATGTAAACAGGGGGTCAATTACTACATTGTAAAAGGCGACTTATTTCAAATAACGTCTCCACCATACCACGCGTTCTATGCGTACACGCTTTATACGCGTCTGTCAAAAAAGTAAATATATGTGACAAGTTACACAGCACAAAGCGTAGAAAGCTTGAACGCGTAGAACGCAAGAAGTTTGTTTACCTTCTACTTTTCTACGCTTCTCAAGCGTCATAAAAAAATGTCAGCTGTTTTTGATATCTAAGGATGGTAAATTATATTTTATTATCAATGGTATCGATAAACATTGTTGTGTTAATGATTACTTTTTTCTGTTTTTTTGTTTTAAAAAGCCTTTTTAATAAAAAAAAAACTCTTTTTTAGTAAAGTTTAACAATAAATTCAGAAAAAAATACGTTAATATTAATAATTTACAACAACTCTTTCATCAACAAAACTAATGTTTTTGCTATCGATTACTTTTATGTACTTAGTTTTATTTATTTATTTCTTTTATTTATTTCATCATCTTGTAATACAGAAAGCCTGCAAGGCCAAAGTCGTATTACTGAATTACAGCTGTATTATTAAATAAAGTACAATATAAAAAATACATGAGTTTTGAATGTATATGATCAAATTGATCAGAATAAAAAACAAAGAAAAATACGTGGATAAGATAATGTCGGTATATTCTTGAGAGAGGGAGGGTGATTAAAGTGATAATAAGGTATAAAGCCCTAATCAGTGAAAATACAAGTTAACAATTTTGTTTTTTTTTTTTTTTTTTTTTTTTTTATATTATTAATTTACAGCTAAAATATGACTAAAAATTCGTACTTTAAATGTGTGCCAAGAGCAGTCAAAAGACCGCAGAGAGCGTGGCAAAGAGTTTTATCTCTAATAGCATGTTTACACGGCAATGTGAAGCACTTGCTTCGCTCTCTGAATCATGATTGCGAAGCATGCCGTTTCCACGATACATACTACATGCTTCACATTGACTGCTGTTCTAAAATTTTGTTTTTCGTTTCATTTTTAGTGTTTGTAATTAATAAAATTTTAAATTATAATATAATTATTTGTTTTTATATTAACACATATTCACACAGCACTTTTAATATTGGTTTACTTTTTTTGTTTACATTTATATACAGCTAGTTCAGATAAACTTGCGATAAAAATTAGGGAAGACAGAAATTTTTCATGCTTCGCAAGTAGATTCAAGCTGAATCGTCTCAAAACAAAATGCTTCGCTCTCAAAATTTTATTAGGCGAAGCACGTTGATTCGGTCGTGATTGAGCTGTGAATCATGAAAAGAGAGCGAAACAAGAATATTGGGCTCCGTGTAAACATAGTATAATACAAATATTTAATTTGAAAAGTTTTTAATACAAATGCAAAAACCGTTCCATTTTTTTCTGAAGATTTTCATAGGTCCTTGTTACACAAAATATTATGTGCATAAACTCAATATATGCCATAAATTCTTTAAACATTACACTTTCCATTTTTTCAAAACTGATAAAAATATTTACACTACAGCTGATCAAAACAAAAACTTGGCGTATAAAAAGCGTTGCATGTAACTTGACGTTTAAGAAGTGTAGAAAGCATAAAAGTACGCGTTGTATGGACTTTCAGCTTAAAGCGGCTATTAGACGATCAAACTTCGTCTGTGAGCACGGCCTGATGAGAGAGAGTGTTTTGCTATTACACGATCAGGCAGCGTTGCCGCTTTGGTCCAATCGGACCAAACTTGGTAGTTTTTCGTTTTTAAAAAACAGTTTGGTAGTTTGGTTGGTTTGTTGCATTTTTTTTAAATTTTTGGTAGGTTTTCCTCCTGTAGCAATTTTTTAGCAATAGTAAATTTTTCACCTTATAAATTCAGAACATAAAAAAAAAGTAACTTTGAATTAAATAAACAATTAAATAAAATGTTTTAAAAAACTATTTTAGGTGTAATAAAAAACATCTCTGCTTTTTTGCATAGAGATGATTAAAGCTATTACCATCTCTGGTTTAAGAAACGCGAACAATATTATGAAATTGAAATTAACAATATTTTTGAGTGAAGGTTTATTTTCAAGTGTATGTATTAAAAAAATTAACAGACAAAATCGAAAAGTAAAATACTTTTTTAATTGTAAATACATATGTACTTAATAATTACATAAATATTTACTAATATTGCATGCATTTTTTTCAGATTTTAATCGAAAACTCTAAAATTAAATGAAAATAATATAACTTTAGAAGACGATATTCCCTCAACCATGTGTTTGTTTTAAAACATTTTTAAATAATATAATACTTTAGTGCTCTAAAACTATTTTAAATCATAACACCCATCTTAAAAATCACCAAAAGACAAACTTCCATCTCTACAATTACGGAAAAAAACCAAGTGAGTATGGGTACGTTCGTAAATGCAACAGTTGCGCATCACTGCAGCATAGTAAAAGTACAACGTTCATTAATGCAACACTTGGCCGCACTGCTTAACGTCAAAAGTTCATTTATGCAAACAATTGGCAGTACTGCCCAAATTTCTGCAAATAATGCAACAGTTTGGTTTCTGATGCAATAGTGCGCAATATACAAATTTGTTTGGATTAAAGCTACACAAAAAGAAAATTTTTTAAATTTTTTTTCAAAAAGAAATTTAATATAATTTTTTCACATAAAACACGGCAAAAGTTAAGTTTAAACGCAATATTGTGCAATATTCATACCTTTGTCTGGAAAGGAGCAAAAAAATAAGTTTAAATAAAAGTCACATCGCTATTACAAAGCTTTCAAAGAGAAATATATAAACACTTTTCGAGTGAAATTCCTAACCGACCACCTAGTGTTTTTGTCCAAAAAGGCTTTAAGGAGTTTTGTAATTTCTGTTGAGAAAATATGGATAAAATATTAATTTTATTCAAGTATTATGGAATCAAAAGTAGAACGAAACATTCGAAAATGGGTATAGAAAACATCACCTGGATACCGTTTAATTACACCAAAGTAATTTTTTATTTTAGGAATCACCCTTCTTTTAAGTCTGACTTTATTTCTTATAATCAGAAGTCGTTTCATCTTGTTTTTTGTTATATTTTAGTAGAAAGTTATCGTTTTAGAATCAACATTTCAACGTTTCTTTTGCAAACCGTTCAAAAAATCAAACTCTTTGCAGTTATCATGCATTTGCAAAGCATATGCAACAGCTGATCGCGCATCAGCAACAAAACTTGGCATAACTGCTGCAGTGATGCACAAATTTGCAGCATTTACGAACGTACCCTATAACAGGGTTTATGTGCAAGAAATGCATTTTTAAATTTTTGGTAGGCTGTGAACGATTTTGGTAGGATTTTTGAAAATTATTGGTAGGAAGTCAATTTCTTGTGTGGCAACGCTGCGATCAGGCCAAGTTTGTCAAACATCAGTATGCAAGCAAATTTTGAGCAGTAAAGTTCGTATTTGTGACAGCGCATGAATAAGTTGCAATATGTTTATTTTATTTTATAACTTTAATTGTTGCATTTGGTTGTACTTTTTTTAAATTTTTCTAAAAACTTTTTTAAGACTTTTGTTTTAAATTTCTATTATTATAAAAATCACTTTTTATTTGCATAATTCCGGTAAACTTTTATATATTTTAATAAATTCTTTAAAAATTCGAATTAAATAATGTTTTTTAGTTATTTCAAAAAGAAATATACTATTTTATTGTTTTATTTAAGATTTTTTTATGATATTAACAGAAGAAGATAAAACTTAAAGCTAAACTTACAAATTAAGTTATGTTTACCTATATTCAAACTTGCATTATCATAAAAAATTCACTAACTTATTGTATTGCGTTATAAAAATATAAGTGCAATATCATTTATTAAAAATAAAGCAAGTTTTAAGTCAAAAAGAAAATTTTATTATTCGGAATCTTTTAAAATTTAATTAATTTACTTTATTTGTGCTTGATTCCTTCAAATATAAATATTTCATGATATTCTCATGAAATATTAATTATTTTAAACTAAACTACAAAATGAAATGTACTACTGCGGGGAAAGCATATCTATATGGCCATTTCACTACTGCTCAAAAAGCTCATCAGTGGATTTGAGCAGTAGTGAAATGGCCATATGGATATGCTTTCCCCGCAGTAATACATTTCATTTTGTAGTTTAGTTTAAAATAATAAATATTTCATGATATTCTCATTTGGTACAAGTGGCATGCGACTTGTATTTGAAGGAATCAAGCACAAATAAAGTAAATTAAGCAAGTTTAAAATTGTTAATATTTTATTTTCAACCTACCAATTAATAAGAATTTCAGTGTAATATAATTTACCTATTACTTCTAATAATTTGTCAATTCATATTATCTTTATTTAACTCATGCGCTCTATTCAAGCCATCTTTACTGTTCGCCGACAAAAACACAAATGAAATTTTACACTGTGTTTCACAAACACGCTATTAAGCGAGTATGGTGGCCTGATAGCAAACACAAAATATCAAAAATTTTTGATTTTCATCCAGCGCGGCTGACAAACACGAATTTTACCCTATTACACGGGTTTGATGGCTTGTCATGAGGCCGTGCTCACAGGCGAAGTTTGATCGTCTAATAGCCGCTTTACACAAGGTTGATGGCTTGTCATCAGGCCGTGCTCACAGGCGAAGTTTGATCGTCTAATAGCCGCTTAACAATTTTCTTTGAAAGATTAAGCTTCGATAAAACTTGCTACTTTATTTAAAAAATACCTTTATTATTTATATATGTACATAATTATTTCATCTGACGATTCCTTACAATTCAAAAACTGTAAAAAAAAAGTAAAAATTGTTGTATACTTCAAATTAAGGTATTGGCACAGATTACTATCTGTGGTGTTGGTATGGAACCACTAGCTACTTGTCGAATTGTCCCAAACTTAAACAGAGGACTTGGTTTATCGCACGAAATAAGTGCAGTTCATATTTTTTTGCAGTTGGAAAAAATTGTTGCCAGAAACATTTTGCGGATTCTAAACATGAAGCAAGAAACATTTTTAATTTTTAACTTTTAAATGAGGTTTAATTTCATAAAGTTTAAAGGTCGGTCTATGCCCTTCGAAGCAGCGGGCATAACACTACACCTGCCAATGATTATTCTACACTTTTTTTTCCAACTTTCATTTGTGTTTGTGTCTTATTCATAGGAGATCTGCTGCATGGCACTTGTGGTTATACATACATATATGGTGAAGGGTATAAAAGATTCGTCATAGCAGAATAGAGCACTTTTACTTTTTATAAATTTCGAGCTTATTTTTCATTTGTTATGAAAAACGGTTATAATAAAACTTTTTCAGTAATATTACTTTATTTCGTGTCTGCAGAAAGTTGCAAAAACTTGGCCGAATACAACAATATTATACATGTTACGTGCAGCCTTCAAAAATTACAAAATATATAACGAAAGTAACCTAACGGCCATGGTGAAATAATAGAGGTGGTCTCGATGGCGAATTTATCACTTTTGGCGTAAACGCTAAATGTCAAACTTCATGCATAAACAAATTTGTATATATTTTTTTATATGATGTTTGACATTTCACGTTTGCCGCGAAAATTATGAATTCGCCATTGCGACCACCTAGTATATTTTCGCCATGCAAACGGCATTATTGGTTTGGTGCAAGGCGAATCCATTATCAGGTGGCAGCGTTAGAGAATTTATTATTTTTTGCTGGTAGAAACGAATGTCAAACTTCATATAAAAAAAATTGTAAACAGATTTTTTATATATGGAGTTTGACAGTAGTGTACACGGCGAATATTAATGAATTCGCCTACGCTGCCACCTGGTAATTGATTCGCCTTGGTTTGGTGTGCTGATTTTAATTTTCTGTAATGTAACATTCAAGGCGAATTAACAACAGGTGGCCTTAACAGCCCAGGTGATTATTTCGATTTTTTCTTCTTCGAGTGTTCTTTGTTGTTGACAGTCGAAAAGTATTTGTATAAAAACAAAATGTACATGTTTCTATCGCAGTTTTGTATTTATTTTCGCCGTGAGTATACCTGTTATCATGGCGAAATAATACAGGTGAACGCACGGGCGAAAAAGCGCATCAACTGTATACCAAGGCAAATTGATAACAGGTATACTCACGGCGAAAATAAATACAACACTGCGATAGAAACATGTACATTTTGTTTTTGTACAAATAGTTTTCGGCTGTCAAAATCAAAGGAGATTTTAACTTTTGACACTCGAAGAAGGAAAAAAATTTTCGCCGTGAGTATACCTGTTATCAATTTGCCTTGCTGTATACATTACAGTTGTCAAAAAAATTTGTCAAAAATAATTTGTTAAATATTTTTTAATTTATTTATTTTTTTTTTTATTGCTAATAGGAAACAAACAATTGAAATTCCTAGAGAAAACTGCTACAACTGGAACCGTATTTGCAGTTCCTGATGTGTATAATCAAAATATGCGTAAAAAGATAGTGAAATTATTGTTAACACATTTATAATTCCTTGGTTTTTTGTGGAAGATTATGTTAGTCTTAAAATGGTTAACGTGCAAGAATGGAACGATGCATGTGATTTGGGCAAACTAGTGGTACAAAAGAATTTTGGTCACTTTTCCTGTATTTTTATTTTTATGTAACTTAATTTTTATAATTTTCTTATTCTGATAATTACAACCACTTTTTTCATCAAATATATTTTTTTATTTTGTTTGTTTTTTACAATATTTTTTTGACAACATACATAATTTTGTAGCAACAAATTGCCTGTTGTTTTTTGTGTTGTTGGATTATTGTAGCCGTGCGGTCAAATGTATTAATTCGCCTTGCATGTTATGAATTCACCAAGGCAAATTGATAACAGGTATACTCACGGCGAAAATAAATACAACACTGCGATAGAAACATGTACATTTTGTTTTTGTACAAATAGTTTTCGGCTGTCAAAATCAAAGGAGATTTTAACTTTTGACACTCGAAGAAGGAAAAAAATTTTCGCCGTGAGTATACCTGTTATCAATTTGCCTTGTGAATTCACCTTGTGTAACATGTGAAGTTTGCTGCAGTTACATGGAAATGCTGCAGTTAAATGAAGTTAGGCGCAAGCATTTTATAAAAAAGGAAGTTACTATTTTTAGTTTTTCGTTTCTATAGTTCATTTCATTTTAAATCATTGTGGTGATAAGTTGGGCTTTGCTATAACGAGACGTAAAAATACTGTGACAAAATGGCGTGCCGATGAAAACGCTTACCATTTGTACAGTCTCTGGGAATTTTAATCTGCAAACATCCTAAATTTGATGGGATTGATGATACTTGAAATAGAATAAAGGTAATGCTAATTCTTCAATAAAACATATAATATTTTGTTATAGAAAATTGTATGCACGATGTATCTCCAGAGTCATAGAAATGTCTATGCTTTGGTCGCATTTGTTAACGTGCAAGATTAAACTGTTCATTTGCATCGTTAGGTGATACCGAAGCTCTGCACTACTATCACCATGGAATTACGAGGACAGAACAATTTTGTTTATTAATTAAGTGTGATTAGCGAGCAGCTTGACTAAAATCTTTGTATTTGGTGTTTTACAGATCAAATTGAAAGAAAAATGTATTTGTACAATCTGACACTTCAGAAAGCTACCGGTATTACGCATGCTGTTCATGGTAATTTCTCCGGTAGCAAACAACAAGAGGTTTTAATATCACGAGGAAAATCGTTAGAACTTGTTAGACCTGACTCAAATACTGGAAAAGTACATACCGTATTATCGACTGAAGTGTTTGGATGTATTAGGTCGTTGATGTCATTCCGTTTGACGGGTGGCACTAAAGGTAAATAATTTTTATATTCCACTATATTGTTGCACAAATTCATGTTGAAATTTCATATTTATTTGTGGAATTTCAGTAAGTAAGTGCTAGAATATATAAAAAGTCTTTGCGTCGCATTTAATGTGATTTATTACATAAATATCACATTGAATTGAAACTAGGAGACACAATTATTTAATATGTACATATAACATTTTTATAATAAAAATTGCATTTCAGATTATATTGTTGTTGGCTCAGATTCTGGTCGCATTGTCATTTTGGAATATAATCCCTCTAAAAATTGTTTGGACAAGGTACATCAAGAGACCTTTGGTAAATCGGGATGTCGCCGTATAGTTCCTGGTCAATATTTAGCTATAGATCCTAAAGGTCGTGCTGTTATGATTGGAGCTCTAGAGAAACAAAAACTAGCTTATATTCTTAATAGAGATGCCCAGGCGCGATTGACAATATCTTCTCCACTGGAAGCACACAAATCAAATACTTTCACATATCACATGGTCGGAGTTGACGTAGGCTTTGATAACCCCATGTTTGCTTGTTTAGAAATAGATTACGAAGAGGCTGATAATGATCCACTAGGTAAGGAAAAATTAAATTACATTCCGATTAATTTGCATTTATTAGACATATCAGATTTTTGGATTACTACCCAAAAAATTGATTTTGGCTAAATGCAAGATAATGATGTGTTCAACATCAAGCAACTGAACCATTGGTATTTGAATTAATTTTGTTTACAAATACTTCACTGATATGTTGCTTACAAATTTTATTCATTACTTTGTTTCTTAAAAATTGACAAATTATACATTTCAGTGTTATAAGCGCCTTATAATAACAAGGGCATATGCTTAAAATAATAAAAAAGAAAAGTACTTATTTGAATTAACTCTTTAAGGCACAGTTTTGCATTTATAACTTTTTAAACAAAACGAATGCATTTTCAGTTAAAATAACATATTCTTATTATAAAAAAACAGAAAAACACAAATTAGAACTTTAGGTTTTTTTGTAATGAGGTGGTAAGTTTCTAACCACCGTGGCGCTTGGCATAAAAATATTCGAACAAAATTTAGGATCTGCAGCCGAATTAAGAACACAAAACTACTTTTGATTAAAATCGGAGAAGCAAGTCTTATTTGATTATATACAGAGGGGGTCTTTGCAGGATTTGCATTGCCATATTGTACGCACTGGATTCTTTTTGGTGCTGCATTTTGTACATCTTCGTGATGGGATCGCTCTGGCTTCTGCATACTGTTTCCAGACGTAATTCTTTTGGCACTGATTTATTTATGATGACTTTTAAAAAAGTAATTAGTTTACATTTTCTCAATAAATGGCACGAAAACATGTTTTAAACACCCAACAATAGGTGGTTAGTTAACTGACCACCAAACCTGAAAGAGTTAAGAAAGGACCAACAAGGAGGACAAATGTACCATAAGAAAAAAATTTTAAAAAATTATATTTTAGAAAAAAATTATATTTTTAAAAATCCGTATTTTTAATACATTTCAAAGGCTTTCATTTATTAAATTTTAAAAGTCTCAAATATTTTTTCTTAGGCACATATCACACTTGATCAACAAGAGGGGATTAACTCAAAATTTTAAAATTTTCAGTAGAGTCAAAAAACTTTTTGTGTGGCCACATTTTAACAGAATTTAAAAATTCAAATACACCATAGGAAGCAAATTCCATTTAAAAATATATTTACATCGTTTTTCCTACAAATCTGTACAAGTATTGACAAAAAAATCAATTTTTTGAGTTAATACAATTTTTCTGAAATTTTTCGATCATAAATGAAACAAATTTTATCAACAAGACAGTATCAACTCAAAATAAAACCAAATTGAAATGAGACTCAACTCAAAATAATACCTTTTTTATGAAAATTTACGAATCAGTTCCATGTTAACTTTTGTATTAACTCGAAATAATACCTTTTTGTTGAAATAAAGGTAATCACTACATTATCATGAATATGGTCTCAAAAGTGATTTTCGAGATGAAAGAGTAAACGGAATACGTTGAAATTTTTACAGAAGATAGATATTGATGTTGTTAGCTGATTTCTTGAAGAAAGTTGTTGATCAAGTGCGATATGAATATAAAAAGGTAAATAATTAAAAATATTCACTTTCAAATTTAAATATTTTATTAAACATTATTTTAAACTAAAAAAAAAAAATACATATAATAATGAGAATATCAGGAAATATTTAAATTTTAAGGAATCAAGCACAATTAAAGTAAATTTTTATAAAAAAGATTACAAATAATAAATTTTCTTGATGAATAATAAAAATTTTAGATTTTCTGCAGTCGATAACGGAACGGTTGCATTTCCGTATAAAAAAATTTCTTTCTGGTAAATTTTACAATGCAAATAGGTTAGGAATAAATTCTTAAAAAAAAGCAGTTCCACTCTGTAAAATAATCAACTAACACATAAAATGCGCACTAAAAAGCATTATTTTTCTAAACTTATAATTTTTTTTATTTTAGGAGAAGCAGCTGAACGTACACAGCAGACTTTGACATTCTACGAGTTAGACTTGGGTCTTAATCATGTGGTTCGTAAGTATTCGGAACCCTTAGAGGAACATGCTAATTTTTTAATATCAGTACCTGGCGGTAATGATGGACCCTCGGGAGTATTAATTTGTTCCGAAAACTATTTAACGTACAAGAATTTGGGTGACCAACATGACATACGTTGCCCCATACCACGTAGACGTAATGACTTGGATGATCCAGAACGTGGCATGATATTTATTTGCTCGGCTACACATCGAACAAAGAGCATGTATTTCTTTTTAGTGCAAACCGAACAGGGCGATATATTTAAAGTAACACTTGAGACTGATGATGATGTAGTGTCGGAAATAAAACTAAAATATTTTGATACAGTTCCTCCGGCCGTATCTATGTGTGTTCTAAAGACCGGCTTTTTATTTGTTGCATGTGAATTTGGAAACCAGTAAGACATAATTATTTACTTAATTGTATCATACCTTAACTTATTTGATGGTAAACTTTTGCTACAGCTATCTGTATCAAATTGCTCATTTGGGCGATGATGACGATGAGCCAGAGTTCAGTTCAGCTATGCCATTGGAAGAAGGTGAAACATTTTTCTTTGCTCCTAGACCTTTAAAAAATCTGGTGATGGTCGATGAAATGCCTTCGTTTTCACCTATTATATCATCACAAGTAGCTGATTTGGCTAACGAAGATACACCTCAGTTATATGTGTTATGTGGTAGGGGGCCCAGATCGACTTTACGTGTGCTTCGACACGGTTTAGAGGTATCTGAAATGGCTGTTTCCGAACTGCCCGGTAATCCTAATGCTGTATGGACTGTTAAAAAACGTGTTGATGGTAAGTTTTTTTTTTTTTTTCTTTTTTTTTTTTTTTTTTTTTTTTTTTTTTTTTTTTATTGGTAACCTATCATTTATATATAAATAGAAATGTATTAAAAAAGTGCATATTCTTATTTCAATTTCTTTGTTGGGCATTTGTGTGCCATTAAAGTTTAATTATCTCTTCTTAAAAAAAAAAAATATATGTGTACTCTGGTTGTGAACAATTTAATTAATATAAACTGGTGATGTTAAATTTGATTTAAATAAAATCTTATTTCTAAGATAAAAACAAAATCCGTTTTAATGCAAAAGAGAAAATCAAACACCAGTGTTTTTTATTGTTTCAGGCGTTTGAACTCTTGTGTGCTGAATAAAGCTGCTGAGTGGTTTTGAGATTTAAAAAAAGCAATTAAATGTGCTATGAAACCCCAACCTGCACACTAACACACAAGAGTGTGTCGTCTTATTTTAAGAAAGTTGTGTTTGCTCACTAAGCTTTCCTCTCTACACTATGTATGCACTTCTTTTAATAAATCAAAAATAACAGTAACTTGAAAATAGGTAAGAGGCAACATTTCCATAACCAAAGAAATTAACATTTACCAGATAAAAGCTTTGAAAAAAACTACAGATACTGCAGCGCTTTTAGTATCTAATAAATCATTAACTTACAAACTTTTCTCTTAAGGGTGATTATAGCGAAGGCGCAAAATGTTTTTGATTTTATGTGATGATGTTTTAACACCGTGTTTCAGCTGAATTTTTTTGATTATACCATTGTTACCTGATTATTTTCAAAAACATTATCCTTAACCTATAATTTCCTTAAGATATTGAACGATATCCTAAGATACATAATTAACTAAACTTTCGTTCTCGCATGTTTCTTTGTTTTTTCTAATTAGATGAATTTGATGCTTACATAATTGTATCATTCGTAAATGCCACCTTAGTATTGAGTATTGGGGAAACCGTGGAGGAAGTTACCGATAGCGGTTTTCTAGGAACTACACCAACTTTGTGTTGTGCTTCTTTGGGCGAGGATGCCTTAGTACAAGTTTACCCAGATGGTATACGTCATATACGTTCTGATAAGCGTGTTAATGAATGGCGTGCTCCCGGGAAAAAATCCATAACTAAATGTGCCGTGAACCAAAGACAGGTCGTTATTACATTATCGGGTCGTGAATTGGTTTACTTCGAAATGGATGCTGTAAGTATTTTTATTTAAATATTTTCAATATCTATAATAGAAAAAATATACAAAAAAATAAAATTGATGACAAAAACACCTTTTAAGAACAATCGTGTTGAGACACACTGTGTCCTGCAGTGCTGATTTTTAACTCCACCAAGTTTTTTTACGCTTGTCTTTTTTTTTAAACCAACTGATTGATGATTTTTACTTAAATATATTTTTAGACTGGTGAACTCAATGAATATACTGAACGTTCTGAAATGCCAGCAGAAATAATGTGTATGGCTTTAGGTACTGTTCCTGAAGGTGAACAACGTTCATGGTTCTTGGCTGTTGGTTTATCTGACAATACAGTTCGAATAATTTCATTAGATCCTAATGATTGCTTAACACCCTGTTCTATGCAGGCTCTACCATCACCGGCTGAATCTCTGTGCTTAGTTGAGATGGGACATACTGAAAGTTCAGCTAGTGCAAATGATGAACAAAATGAACGTCAGAATGTACCTTCAAAGGGTGGTACAATATATTTAAATATTGGTCTAAGCAACGGTGTATTGCTTCGTACAGTTTTGGATCCCGTATCGGGAGACTTGGCGGATACACGAACTCGTTATTTGGGCTCAAGACCTGTTAAATTATTCCGCATACGAATGCAAGGCTCAGAAGCGGTTTTGGCCATGTCAAGCCGTTCGTGGCTTTCATATTATTATCAAAATCGTTTTCATTTAACACCACTATCCTATGAGACACTAGAATATGCCTCGGGGTTTTCGAGTGAACAATGTAGTGAAGGAATTGTTGCTATTTCAACAAACACTCTTCGTATTTTGGCTTTAGAAAAACTTGGTGCGGTATTTAACCAGGTTTCATTTGGTTTAGAATATACACCAAGAACATTTGTCATACATCCGGACACAGGACGAATGATTATTGCAGAAACGGACCATAACGCTTACACCGAAGAAACAAAGAATGCCCGCAAGCAACAGATGGCTGAAGAAATGCGAATGGCGGCTGGGGAAGAAGAGCGCGAACTCGCCAATGAAATGGCAAATGCTTTTATAAATGAAGTTCTACCCGAAGATATATTTTCAGCGCCAAAAGCTGGCGTGGGATTGTGGGCGTCTCAGATAAGAGCCTTGGATCCAATACATGGACAAACTCTATTTAAAATCCCATTAGCACAAAATGAAGCCATTATGTCGATGGCTATTTTGAAATTTTCTGTTGCCCAAGATGGACGCTATTATTTGGCCGTGGGTATAGCGAAAGAACTCCTGCTAAATCCTCGCATTACCAATGGTGGATTCATAGATATTTACAAAGTCGATCCTACGTGTTCTCAATTAGATTTTTTGCATCGTACTGAATTGGAAGAAGTCCCAGGTGCGCTCTGTGGCTTCCAGGGTCGTCTTTTAGCCGGCTGCGGTCGTATTTTGCGTATCTATGATTTGGGCAAGAAAAAACTGTTGCGTAAATGTGAAAACAAACACATACCTTATCAAATTGTAAATATCCAGGCCATGGGTCATCGAGTTTATGCTTCAGATGTTCAAGAATCTGTCTTCTTTATAAGATACAAAAGAGCAGAAAACCAACTGATCATATTTGCCGATGATACTCATCCAAGATGGGTGACAGCTACAACTCTATTAGACTATGATACAATAGCAATCGGGGATAAGTTTGGCAATATGAGCATCCAACGTTTACCGCATTCCGTTACGGACGATGTTGACGAAGATCCAACAGGTACAAAATCATTGTGGGATCGCGGTTTACTCTCTGGTGCCTCTCAAAAGGCTGAAAACATTTCAACCTTTCACGTTGGCGAGATAATTATGACATTACAAAAGTCCACACTTATACCCGGTGGATCAGAGGCCATGATATATACCACTCTTAGTGGCACAGTGGGAGCATTTGTACCCTTTACTAGCCGTGAAGATTTCGATTTCTTTCAACATTTAGAAATGCATATGCGCAATGAAAATCCACCATTGTGTGGACGTGATCATCTCAGCTATCGGAGTGCGTACTATCCTGTAAAAAATGTTATTGATGGAGATCTATGTGAACAGTTTCTGTCAATAGATCCGGCTAAACAAAAATCCATTTCAGCCGATATGTTTCGTACACCGAATCAAGTTTGCAAAAAACTGGAAGACATTAGAACGCGCTACGCTTTCTAAATTAGTGACTGCATTTAGAAGTTTATTTATTATTTAATGATAGGAAAAGGTACGTTTTTCTCTTATTACTTCTATTATTATACCCTTCATCACAAAAAGTGTATATATAAGTTTGTCATTCTGTGTGTATTTTCTACAATATTTTCCGACCCCATAAAGTATATACATTCCGACTTCTTAAGCGTAGCGAAGTCGATTGAGCGATGTCCGTCTAGGGCGATAGAGAATTAAGAAAAAGAAATTTTTTCCGAGTTACGGGGCTCTGAAATTTAAAATTTTTTTAAAACAGCAATTCTGGTATCATTTAAAAGCTATTGAAAAGATGTTAAGGAAACACATTAAGAACTGATGGCATTTTTATGTAAAATTATATGTACTCGTATGTAGTACTTGAAATTTTTTCTTAATTTTTAATTCTCTGTCGCTAATAAACTAGATTTACATAGATGGTGAAGGGTATATAAGATTCGGCATAGCCGAATATAGCACTCTTGTTTTATTTATCTTATGATGATCAATGTTTTACCTTGGGACACCTATGATTTGTTTTATGATTAGTGTAAAATGTTTTTAAACTGATTTTTGTTTACGTACATATGTAGCATCCATCTTATTTTTTCCTCTTTCAAATACTATTGATATGACATTTCTAAAAGGAAACTATTTTTTATTTTCAGATTATTTCGATACGTTAGTGTAGTTTTAATTTAAATGCTTAAAATATGAAAGATGAGCTGCGTAATTGAAAAGGTTTGTTTTTTATCTTTACTTTTTTTATTATTCTCTTTAATGATGTTTTTTTTTTAAATATGTTAGACTAAAGAACCTTACATTGATTAAAACTATTTCTGATTTCTTAAAAACTTATATTATTGCCATTATGTTTTGACAATTATTAATAAAAATTATTATATGCTCTTATTTATCATTGCAGATATTTAATTAAATAAGTAAGGTAAGGTAAGTTTAAAACAATTGGTTTTTGATTTGTTTCTTAATAAAGAATAACATGATGTTTTCTACAAAATATGTTAGACTATGAATTTAATTTGATTAGTAGGTTTAGTAGCTGATTTTTAATAATTGTATTATTATTTTCTATAGTTCAAGATTTTCTTTTATATTTATTATATTTTTCCATTTCCAGAATTATCCCTGTACATTTTTTCATAAATTAATACAACCACACACATGACTGCCATTTCATTATTTTTCAAGGAAGATGTATTTTTTTAGTTTAATATTATTTAATTTATTGTTCTGTGTACATTTTGTAAAAGATTATTAATACAAAAAATAAACTTAATTAAAATAAACTTATATAAAATAAATAAACTTAATTAAAATAAAATAAAAATTAAAAAACAAATTGCACTTTTTTCGTTTTACTTCCATGAAGATTTGTTGCAAAAACTTGTAGTAATTTTTTTTGTCTCAAAATTTAGTGCAATACATTGTACAATAAGTAACAGCTTTAAGTTACTGTGCAGAGTAATGAATAAGAAGTAGAAGCTATACTTAACTTTCACCAGATTTTTATATGCTGCGTACTCCAGAGTTGTGTACCAGGTTTTTTTCGGAATTAAATCAATGTGAATGACGACTTCTAACAAATCGTAATTTGCACCCTGCTAAAAACAAAACTTGTGTGGTTAAAACAAATTAAAAATTACAACGGAAGGCCACTTTGAGAGACTTGTTCAGCGTATAAAAAAGAAATCTCGAGATTGCTCGTGGAAAACCAAACATACCAAAAAATGTATGGGAATGATTTGCTCTGCCATAGCAACCGTTATTCTGTCCAATTTGCAAGCGTTGTAGACAAACGGTTCAAAAGATAGGACCATATAGGTCAATTTACGTCACCTATGGGGAATACCCTGTGATTTTAAGATTTATTTTGCTATTGGGACCCAAGTGATACTCAGTTTTTTTAAAATCATTTATGTTGTATTGGGACACCTTTTAATTTTTAGGATTATGAACTGGTTCTCTAAATCTGCACAAAATGTGGAAGTTAAGAAGCATTTAAAATAAAACGATACTGAAATTTTTTTCATTGTTTTGTTTACTTTGATTTTGATAGTAAAATTCATATACAGTGGACTCCCGATAATTAGTAATCACAAGGGACCGGCCATTTCTTACGAATTAGGGGTTTTTGATTTAGCGGGTTTAAAATAAATACGATTTGACGGGGTTTTCTAATTTATTTACTAAAACGACGAAGAAATGTTAAGGGCTTGTTCGGAAATGCATCACTGCACTGCACCTGACAGTTGATGCTGATACTTGATGCGCAAAAAAAACTATCATTTGTTTTAAAATCTCAAATGCTTAAACATTACTAATGGAGAAGATAATAATAAATGTATTTCGACAAAAGAAAGGAAAAATAAAAATTTTAAAAATTAGAGCACTGCTAAAAGACGTATGTGCCAACAACAGACGAATCCCAAAAATTCTGGATTATGTTAATAAAGTAAAGAACTATAAAATTCGTTTCTAAAAGTATATAAACAAACGCAATTTAACAAAATAAAATTAATAAAGATCAAATTAATCAGCCATTTTTGTGATGCGTGTTTGACCTTTGTTTGCGGGTTATTCATTTGCGGTTTCCGGATCATATATTTCATTGATGCATTTTGGAACACATGACATTTGCAATTTAATTAAAATAAATACATACAATAAAATAGGATAAATCGCTACTCTCCATTGTCAAAAAAATCCAAAAATTTGTTTTTGTAACACCGACAGAGTTATATGCGTGCGCTAACAAACTGATCTTAAGAAAATAAAGAAAAGCAAAAATAACGGTTGCTTTTATTACGAGCTATAAGTGGTAAATAGCAAACAATTACGATTTATAAGAGAAAACGAAGATTTTATTTGCAAAAAAATACGAATTAGCAAGGGGACCAAAATGTATGGAAATTTTACGAATTAACGAGATTTTTTAAGGTACCGACAGTTTATTACGAATTATCGGGGTAGGAATTAGCCGGTATTTTTCATCTAATAAGAACTTTTAGGTTGATAAAAAGTAATTTTAAGGTAAAATCGGTAAATTTCAAAGTAACATTATTCTTATTACCAAGATGCAAGGTAATTCAATTGCCTCAATATATGCCGTATTATACATACAAGCTGTGGAGATCCGTAACGGCGAATCTAAAGGTCACATTTTTTGCTTAAATTTGCATTTTATACCCCGTTTTTTTCATTTTTCCAAACGCAATGAGAACACATTTAAAGTTGTGGAAAATTTGTTCAAGTGAAATTGCCGATCCAATTTTCAGTTCGGGTGGAATAAAAATTACACGTGAACAAAAATTTCCGTTCTTATTCACGATAGGGGTGTACGTGGATCGGTTATTTTATTACACAGCAAGGGCGGTTGCTAAAAACGCATTTAAGTCATTAAATTGACACCTTCTTTTATAAGATTAGGCATAAAAATTAATTAATGAAAATCAGAACAATCGTCATTTTTAAAACAGAAAAAAAATAAAAAGCTTTCTCCGTATCCGACTGTTGTCGAATATTATTCTAGTTTTTTACCTATGATAGAAAACCTATTTTTGCTTACGCAATTTTTAGTTTGTATTTTTGTAATAAAATATATGTATAAAGAATTGTAGGATGTGACATTGCTTATCGACTTGATAGTACATTATATTTGTTTAGTTAGCAGACAGTAGAGTACCATTCTGAATTGCAAGTCCCCTTAGTAAGAAATACTGCAAACTTATGCCAATTAAGTTGTTAATCTACAGTGGCGTTATCGCGTTGTCTGCAGGAATTTAAGAAATATTTAAATTTAGTTTGCAAAACTTACCATGCGAAAATATATAACAGAAGATGAACGTACATATTTACAAATGCAAATAATACAAGGATTAATAAAAAATAAATGAAATCAAAGGGTTAAAAAACATAAATTTATTAAATTCCAATTACCTTTTTGCAACAGTAGTTTTAAAAGTAATTCTTAAATTTATTTACATACAAGTATTAAGATAAGAACTAAAAAAATAAAGATATAAATAAGCTTTTCGATTTGAAAAATAAATGATTCTAGTATATTCTTCAATTAGCATTATTTTAATATTTTTCAATATATTTATTTTTTTTTTAAATTTAATCATCCTTAGAATTGCCTTTACCGGCGATGCTGGTATCACTTAAAGTGATTTTCTTCTGCAATTTACTATATTCCTCAGTTAGGCGGTCATATTCCTTGTTTAAGCTTTCAGCTTGCGATTTTAGAGCTTCTTTATCCTTCTTTTCACGATTAAGTTCAGAGGTTAGTTCATGGATGCGTTCTTTCAATTGTGATATCTATTGTAAGCAATAAGTTATTTAGACAAATTTTTTTTTTTTTTTTTGGTTTTTAAAGTTAGTAAGTAAATTTTAATAATTTATAGTGAAATTACACACCGTAAACAAAACTACATTGAAACATAAAAAATATGTTTATTGAGTCGCAATATATAACGCATAATTAATAGGTGTTTTGTGAATATTTAACGTGTTGAATTGTATACTTTTTTATTTATTCAATTTAAAATTATGTGTATTTGTGTTGTGACAAACTAGCTGTGAGTCCTTGTACACGTCTCCTTAAACTGGTTAGCTGTTGAAAGGAGTATTAAAAAAATTCAAGTAATAGATAGACGACATAATCAAAAGTTATAATGCAAAATTTTTTTTGTTTTAATTAACATCCAAAACAACAAGCAAACCATCCATGCAATCGTTACAGAGAGAAAATAATTTTTTCAAGTTCCTTTGTAGCAGGCAACTTTTATGATTTTCAAAAATAAAAAATAAAATAAACACCTTTGATTGAACTATGTACAAGAACTCGTTTTAAACAAGGGGAAGGTAAATGTGAAACATGTGAATATAATAAGTTTTAATAGAAACACAATAAATTATTACGTATGACGATAAATTAATTAAAAATGTAAAATTTTTTTAAAAATATTTCTTAAATATTTTTAATTTAATAATATCTGCAAGTCTCACTTAAAAATGATAAATTATTAAAATGTTTAAATTTAGATCTTTTGCAAAAGGGTTAAGGTTTATTTGCTTTATGCATAGTTTTTTTTAAGGATCTGCATCATAAATTTATTTTTTATAAAAATAGTTATACTTGTTCCAATTGTAATTAATAATTAATTAATTGCAAACAGTAAAATTTCATTACCATAAGCTAAAGCAATTATAAATTAAATTAACTCATTAGCATTAAATGGTGCTTAAATTTTCATTGTCATTATTTCAAAATATTCCGAAAAAATGTTAATGATAATGAAAAAATCCCCAAGCGTGGTATTACTGAATGTGATGTAAATAAATTTTAATAAAAGTTATAAAAATTAATTAATTTGCTCATCTCGTGTGTTTAGAATTTAATACGTTTTTTAATAAGCGGAACAACAGAAATTAAGAAAAATAATTAATTTGTTTTACCGAAGATACAGTATGTAATGTTCTGATTGTTATTGTTAAACGTCAAATAATAAAGAATTTTCTTCCAATTCTTATTTATTGTTCGACGCTTTCGTTAATGATATAAGACAAAACTGGCAAATGAATTGAGAGTCTATTAAAAACTTATGCATATTCACATATTTAAAGCTGTGTTAACATGATTTGTATGTTTTTGGTGCTTGCATTGCCACTTCTGGCATTTAGGAACGTCGCTATGCAACTCATACATAAAACAAATGTCAAAAACATGGTATAAAATTGAATAAATTTTTTTTAGAAAAATAGAGGTTACACAAAATTATTTATCCATTTTGTTGGCAAGTGCTGAGGAATTATCTCAGGTCAAATCTTTCAAAACATATTGATTTGCTATAAAAACCTATTAAAAAGAAAAAAAAAGAAGAGACAACTTTGTTAAGGACAATAAAAATCCCGGGAACAAGTAATCAAAAAAAAAAATGATTTTTTTAAGAATTCATTGAATTAATGGATGACATTTTTTATTCACATTTCATTTTAAAAATAAACAAGAAAATACTTAGCCATTACAGCTCAAATGTTTGCATACAAAATAAAAATGATGCGTGATTTTGACTTCTGATACTCATTAAAGTAAGTTGCCAAACGATTAGGAACATTGTACGTTGTCAAAAAGTTTACATATGCATTTACGAAGTGTATGCATTGTAAATATGCATTGCAACTTGCGTTTAGGAAGTCGGCCATTTATTTATTTATTTTTTAATATTAAGCCTTTGCGACCAAATTTAAAAGAAGAATGGAAAGGGACACATACCTTATCTATCTGTACATGGCTGTAAGTTCGTTTATTCCTTACTTTTATTTTTCAAGACATAACTAACAGGAAAAAAACAAGCAAGAAGGAACCAAAATATTTAAATGCTTAAACATGAGGTATAGTTCGAAAGGCTATTTAAGAAAAAAAAATACCGCAAGGAATAAGAATAATTCGTATACTTTTTAATAAAGAGATTTAACAATACCTATATCCCATGTTTAAAAAAGGAAAAAGACCCATCCAATAAATGAAGGGTTTAGAGAATGTGCCTTTTTGCTTAATGTCAAATAAAACATTATTACTATTTATTTTTTATCATGATAAAAACTCATCGACGGTGGATACTGGATAACGAGCAGTCAATAAAAAACTATATAGTAATATAGTATTCAGATCTGCAGTCTGGATTTTAAACTAAAAAAAAAAAATACATATAATAATGAGAATATCAGGAAATATTTAAATTTTAAGGAATCAAGCACAATTAAAGTAAATTTTTATAAAAAAGATTACAAATAATAAATTTTCTTGATGAATAATAAAAATTTTAGATTTTCTGCAGTCGATAACGGAACGGTTGCATTTCCGTATAAAAAAATTTCTTTCTGGTAAATTTTACAATGCAAATAGGTTAGGAATAAATTCTTAAAAAAAAGCAGTTCCACTCTGTAAAATAATCAACTAACACATAAAATGCGCACTAAAAAGCATTATTTTTCTAAACTTATAATTTTTTTTATTTTAGGAGAAGCAGCTGAACGTACACAGCAGACTTTGACATTCTACGAGTTAGACTTGGGTCTTAATCATGTGGTTCGTAAGTATTCGGAACCCTTAGAGGAACATGCTAATTTTTTAATATCAGTACCTGGCGGTAATGATGGACCCTCGGGAGTATTAATTTGTTCCGAAAACTATTTAACGTACAAGAATTTGGGTGACCAACATGACATACGTTGCCCCATACCACGTAGACGTAATGACTTGGATGATCCAGAACGTGGCATGATATTTATTTGCTCGGCTACACATCGAACAAAGAGCATGTATTTCTTTTTAGTGCAAACCGAACAGGGCGATATATTTAAAGTAACACTTGAGACTGATGATGATGTAGTGTCGGAAATAAAACTAAAATATTTTGATACAGTTCCTCCGGCCGTATCTATGTGTGTTCTAAAGACCGGCTTTTTATTTGTTGCATGTGAATTTGGAAACCAGTAAGACATAATTATTTACTTAATTGTATCATACCTTAACTTATTTGATGGTAAACTTTTGCTACAGCTATCTGTATCAAATTGCTCATTTGGGCGATGATGACGATGAGCCAGAGTTCAGTTCAGCTATGCCATTGGAAGAAGGTGAAACATTTTTCTTTGCTCCTAGACCTTTAAAAAATCTGGTGATGGTCGATGAAATGCCTTCGTTTTCACCTATTATATCATCACAAGTAGCTGATTTGGCTAACGAAGATACACCTCAGTTATATGTGTTATGTGGTAGGGGGCCCAGATCGACTTTACGTGTGCTTCGACACGGTTTAGAGGTATCTGAAATGGCTGTTTCCGAACTGCCCGGTAATCCTAATGCTGTATGGACTGTTAAAAAACGTGTTGATGGTAAGTTTTTTTTTTTTTTTTTTTTTTTTTTTTTTTTTTTTTTTTTTTTTTTTTTTTTTTATTGGTAACCTATCATTTATATATAAATAGAAATGTATTAAAAAAGTGCATATTCTTATTTCAATTTCTTTGTTGGGCATTTGTGTGCCATTAAAGTTTAATTATCTCTTCTTAAAAAAAAAAATATATGTGTACTCTGGTTGTGAACAATTTAATTAATATAAACTGGTGATGTTAAATTTGATTTAAATAAAATCTTATTTCTAAGATAAAAACAAAATCCGTTTTAATGCAAAAGAGAAAATCAAACACCAGTGTTTTTTATTGTTTCAGGCGTTTGAACTCTTGTGTGCTGAATAAAGCTGCTGAGTGGTTTTGAGATTTAAAAAAAGCAATTAAATGTGCTATGAAACCCCAACCTGCACACTAACACACAAGAGTGTGTCGTCTTATTTTAAGAAAGTTGTGTTTGCTCACTAAGCTTTCCTCTCTACACTATGTATGCACTTCTTTTAATAAATCAAAAATAACAGTAACTTGAAAATAGGTAAGAGGCAACATTTCCATAACCAAAGAAATTAACATTTACCAGATAAAAGCTTTGAAAAAAACTACAGATACTGCAGCGCTTTTAGTATCTAATAAATCATTAACTTACAAACTTTTCTCTTAAGGGTGATTATAGCGAAGGCGCAAAATGTTTTTGATTTTATGTGATGATGTTTTAACACCGTGTTTCAGCTGAATTTTTTTGATTATACCATTGTTACCTGATTATTTTCAAAAACATTATCCTTAACCTATAATTTCCTTAAGATATTGAACGATATCCTAAGATACATAATTAACTAAACTTTCGTTCTCGCATGTTTCTTTGTTTTTTCTAATTAGATGAATTTGATGCTTACATAATTGTATCATTCGTAAATGCCACCTTAGTATTGAGTATTGGGGAAACCGTGGAGGAAGTTACCGATAGCGGTTTTCTAGGAACTACACCAACTTTGTGTTGTGCTTCTTTGGGCGAGGATGCCTTAGTACAAGTTTACCCAGATGGTATACGTCATATACGTTCTGATAAGCGTGTTAATGAATGGCGTGCTCCCGGGAAAAAATCCATAACTAAATGTGCCGTGAACCAAAGACAGGTCGTTATTACATTATCGGGTCGTGAATTGGTTTACTTCGAAATGGATGCTGTAAGTATTTTTATTTAAATATTTTCAATATCTATAATAGAAAAAATATACAAAAAAATAAAATTGATGACAAAAACACCTTTTAAGAACAATCGTGTTGAGACACACTGTGTCCTGCAGTGCTGATTTTTAACTCCACCAAGTTTTTTTACGCTTGTCTTTTTTTTTAAACCAACTGATTGATGATTTTTACTTAAATATATTTTTAGACTGGTGAACTCAATGAATATACTGAACGTTCTGAAATGCCAGCAGAAATAATGTGTATGGCTTTAGGTACTGTTCCTGAAGGTGAACAACGTTCATGGTTCTTGGCTGTTGGTTTATCTGACAATACAGTTCGAATAATTTCATTAGATCCTAATGATTGCTTAACACCCTGTTCTATGCAGGCTCTACCATCACCGGCTGAATCTCTGTGCTTAGTTGAGATGGGACATACTGAAAGTTCAGCTAGTGCAAATGATGAACAAAATGAACGTCAGAATGTACCTTCAAAGGGTGGTACAATATATTTAAATATTGGTCTAAGCAACGGTGTATTGCTTCGTACAGTTTTGGATCCCGTATCGGGAGACTTGGCGGATACACGAACTCGTTATTTGGGCTCAAGACCTGTTAAATTATTCCGCATACGAATGCAAGGCTCAGAAGCGGTTTTGGCCATGTCAAGCCGTTCGTGGCTTTCATATTATTATCAAAATCGTTTTCATTTAACACCACTATCCTATGAGACACTAGAATATGCCTCGGGGTTTTCGAGTGAACAATGTAGTGAAGGAATTGTTGCTATTTCAACAAACACTCTTCGTATTTTGGCTTTAGAAAAACTTGGTGCGGTATTTAACCAGGTTTCATTTGGTTTAGAATATACACCAAGAACATTTGTCATACATCCGGACACAGGACGAATGATTATTGCAGAAACGGACCATAACGCTTACACCGAAGAAACAAAGAATGCCCGCAAGCAACAGATGGCTGAAGAAATGCGAATGGCGGCTGGGGAAGAAGAGCGCGAACTCGCCAATGAAATGGCAAATGCTTTTATAAATGAAGTTCTACCCGAAGATATATTTTCAGCGCCAAAAGCTGGCGTGGGATTGTGGGCGTCTCAGATAAGAGCCTTGGATCCAATACATGGACAAACTCTATTTAAAATCCCATTAGCACAAAATGAAGCCATTATGTCGATGGCTATTTTGAAATTTTCTGTTGCCCAAGATGGACGCTATTATTTGGCCGTGGGTATAGCGAAAGAACTCCTGCTAAATCCTCGCATTACCAATGGTGGATTCATAGATATTTACAAAGTCGATCCTACGTGTTCTCAATTAGATTTTTTGCATCGTACTGAATTGGAAGAAGTCCCAGGTGCGCTCTGTGGCTTCCAGGGTCGTCTTTTAGCCGGCTGCGGTCGTATTTTGCGTATCTATGATTTGGGCAAGAAAAAACTGTTGCGTAAATGTGAAAACAAACACATACCTTATCAAATTGTAAATATCCAGGCCATGGGTCATCGAGTTTATGCTTCAGATGTTCAAGAATCTGTCTTCTTTATAAGATACAAAAGAGCAGAAAACCAACTGATCATATTTGCCGATGATACTCATCCAAGATGGGTGACAGCTACAACTCTATTAGACTATGATACAATAGCAATCGGGGATAAGTTTGGCAATATGAGCATCCAACGTTTACCGCATTCCGTTACGGACGATGTTGACGAAGATCCAACAGGTACAAAATCATTGTGGGATCGCGGTTTACTCTCTGGTGCCTCTCAAAAGGCTGAAAACATTTCAACCTTTCACGTTGGCGAGATAATTATGACATTACAAAAGTCCACACTTATACCCGGTGGATCAGAGGCCATGATATATACCACTCTTAGTGGCACAGTGGGAGCATTTGTACCCTTTACTAGCCGTGAAGATTTCGATTTCTTTCAACATTTAGAAATGCATATGCGCAATGAAAATCCACCATTGTGTGGACGTGATCATCTCAGCTATCGGAGTGCGTACTATCCTGTAAAAAATGTTATTGATGGAGATCTATGTGAACAGTTTCTGTCAATAGATCCGGCTAAACAAAAATCCATTTCAGCCGATATGTTTCGTACACCGAATCAAGTTTGCAAAAAACTGGAAGACATTAGAACGCGCTACGCTTTCTAAATTAGTGACTGCATTTAGAAGTTTATTTATTATTTAATGATAGGAAAAGGTACGTTTTTCTCTTATTACTTCTATTATTATACCCTTCATCACAAAAAGTGTATATATAAGTTTGTCATTCTGTGTGTATTTTCTACAATATTTTCCGACCCCATAAAGTATATACATTCCGACTTCTTAAGCGTAGCGAAGTCGATTGAGCGATGTCCGTCTAGGGCGATAGAGAATTAAGAAAAAGAAATTTTTTCCGAGTTACGGGGCTCTGAAATTTAAAATTTTTTTAAAACAGCAATTCTGGTATCATTTAAAAGCTATTGAAAAGATGTTAAGGAAACACATTAAGAACTGATGGCATTTTTATGTAAAATTATATGTACTCGTATGTAGTACTTGAAATTTTTTCTTAATTTTTAATTCTCTGTCGCTAATAAACTAGATTTACATAGATGGTGAAGGGTATATAAGATTCGGCATAGCCGAATATAGCACTCTTGTTTTATTTATCTTATGATGATCAATGTTTTACCTTGGGACACCTATGATTTGTTTTATGATTAGTGTAAAATGTTTTTAAACTGATTTTTGTTTACGTACATATGTAGCATCCATCTTATTTTTTCCTCTTTCAAATACTATTGATATGACATTTCTAAAAGGAAACTATTTTTTATTTTCAGATTATTTCGATACGTTAGTGTAGTTTTAATTTAAATGCTTAAAATATGAAAGATGAGCTGCGTAATTGAAAAGGTTTGTTTTTTATCTTTACTTTTTTTATTATTCTCTTTAATGATGTTTTTTTTTTAAATATGTTAGACTAAAGAACCTTACATTGATTAAAACTATTTCTGATTTCTTAAAAACTTATATTATTGCCATTATGTTTTGACAATTATTAATAAAAATTATTATATGCTCTTATTTATCATTGCAGATATTTAATTAAATAAGTAAGGTAAGGTAAGTTTAAAACAATTGGTTTTTGATTTGTTTCTTAATAAAGAATAACATGATGTTTTCTACAAAATATGTTAGACTATGAATTTAATTTGATTAGTAGGTTTAGTAGCTGATTTTTAATAATTGTATTATTATTTTCTATAGTTCAAGATTTTCTTTTATATTTATTATATTTTTCCATTTCCAGAATTATCCCTGTACATTTTTTCATAAATTAATACAACCACACACATGACTGCCATTTCATTATTTTTCAAGGAAGATGTATTTTTTTAGTTTAATATTATTTAATTTATTGTTCTGTGTACATTTTGTAAAAGATTATTAATACAAAAAATAAACTTAATTAAAATAAACTTATATAAAATAAATAAACTTAATTAAAATAAAATAAAAATTAAAAAACAAATTGCACTTTTTTCGTTTTACTTCCATGAAGATTTGTTGCAAAAACTTGTAGTAATTTTTTTTGTCTCAAAATTTAGTGCAATACATTGTACAATAAGTAACAGCTTTAAGTTACTGTGCAGAGTAATGAATAAGAAGTAGAAGCTATACTTAACTTTCACCAGATTTTTATATGCTGCGTACTCCAGAGTTGTGTACCAGGTTTTTTTCGGAATTAAATCAATGTGAATGACGACTTCTAACAAATCGTAATTTGCACCCTGCTAAAAACAAAACTTGTGTGGTTAAAACAAATTAAAAATTACAACGGAAGGCCACTTTGAGAGACTTGTTCAGCGTATAAAAAAGAAATCTCGAGATTGCTCGTGGAAAACCAAACATACCAAAAAATGTATGGGAATGATTTGCTCTGCCATAGCAACCGTTATTCTGTCCAATTTGCAAGCGTTGTAGACAAACGGTTCAAAAGATAGGACCATATAGGTCAATTTACGTCACCTATGGGGAATACCCTGTGATTTTAAGATTTATTTTGCTATTGGGACCCAAGTGATACTCAGTTTTTTTAAAATCATTTATGTTGTATTGGGACACCTTTTAATTTTTAGGATTATGAACTGGTTCTCTAAATCTGCACAAAATGTGGAAGTTAAGAAGCATTTAAAATAAAACGATACTGAAATTTTTTTCATTGTTTTGTTTACTTTGATTTTGATAGTAAAATTCATATACAGTGGACTCCCGATAATTAGTAATCACAAGGGACCGGCCATTTCTTACGAATTAGGGGTTTTTGATTTAGCGGGTTTAAAATAAATACGATTTGACGGGGTTTTCTAATTTATTTACTAAAACGACGAAGAAATGTTAAGGGCTTGTTCGGAAATGCATCACTGCACTGCACCTGACAGTTGATGCTGATACTTGATGCGCAAAAAAAACTATCATTTGTTTTAAAATCTCAAATGCTTAAACATTACTAATGGAGAAGATAATAATAAATGTATTTCGACAAAAGAAAGGAAAAATAAAAATTTTAAAAATTAGAGCACTGCTAAAAGACGTATGTGCCAACAACAGACGAATCCCAAAAATTCTGGATTATGTTAATAAAGTAAAGAACTATAAAATTCGTTTCTAAAAGTATATAAACAAACGCAATTTAACAAAATAAAATTAATAAAGATCAAATTAATCAGCCATTTTTGTGATGCGTGTTTGACCTTTGTTTGCGGGTTATTCATTTGCGGTTTCCGGATCATATATTTCATTGATGCATTTTGGAACACATGACATTTGCAATTTAATTAAAATAAATACATACAATAAAATAGGATAAATCGCTACTCTCCATTGTCAAAAAAATCCAAAAATTTGTTTTTGTAACACCGACAGAGTTATATGCGTGCGCTAACAAACTGATCTTAAGAAAATAAAGAAAAGCAAAAATAACGGTTGCTTTTATTACGAGCTATAAGTGGTAAATAGCAAACAATTACGATTTATAAGAGAAAACGAAGATTTTATTTGCAAAAAAATACGAATTAGCAAGGGGACCAAAATGTATGGAAATTTTACGAATTAACGAGATTTTTTAAGGTACCGACAGTTTATTACGAATTATCGGGGTAGGAATTAGCCGGTATTTTTCATCTAATAAGAACTTTTAGGTTGATAAAAAGTAATTTTAAGGTAAAATCGGTAAATTTCAAAGTAACATTATTCTTATTACCAAGATGCAAGGTAATTCAATTGCCTCAATATATGCCGTATTATACATACAAGCTGTGGAGATCCGTAACGGCGAATCTAAAGGTCACATTTTTTGCTTAAATTTGCATTTTATACCCCGTTTTTTTCATTTTTCCAAACGCAATGAGAACACATTTAAAGTTGTGGAAAATTTGTTCAAGTGAAATTGCCGATCCAATTTTCAGTTCGGGTGGAATAAAAATTACACGTGAACAAAAATTTCCGTTCTTATTCACGATAGGGGTGTACGTGGATCGGTTATTTTATTACACAGCAAGGGCGGTTGCTAAAAACGCATTTAAGTCATTAAATTGACACCTTCTTTTATAAGATTAGGCATAAAAATTAATTAATGAAAATCAGAACAATCGTCATTTTTAAAACAGAAAAAAAATAAAAAGCTTTCTCCGTATCCGACTGTTGTCGAATATTATTCTAGTTTTTTACCTATGATAGAAAACCTATTTTTGCTTACGCAATTTTTAGTTTGTATTTTTGTAATAAAATATATGTATAAAGAATTGTAGGATGTGACATTGCTTATCGACTTGATAGTACATTATATTTGTTTAGTTAGCAGACAGTAGAGTACCATTCTGAATTGCAAGTCCCCTTAGTAAGAAATACTGCAAACTTATGCCAATTAAGTTGTTAATCTACAGTGGCGTTATCGCGTTGTCTGCAGGAATTTAAGAAATATTTAAATTTAGTTTGCAAAACTTACCATGCGAAAATATATAACAGAAGATGAACGTACATATTTACAAATGCAAATAATACAAGGATTAATAAAAAATAAATGAAATCAAAGGGTTAAAAAACATAAATTTATTAAATTCCAATTACCTTTTTGCAACAGTAGTTTTAAAAGTAATTCTTAAATTTATTTACATACAAGTATTAAGATAAGAACTAAAAAAATAAAGATATAAATAAGCTTTTCGATTTGAAAAATAAATGATTCTAGTATATTCTTCAATTAGCATTATTTTAATATTTTTCAATATATTTATTTTTTTTTTAAATTTAATCATCCTTAGAATTGCCTTTACCGGCGATGCTGGTATCACTTAAAGTGATTTTCTTCTGCAATTTACTATATTCCTCAGTTAGGCGGTCATATTCCTTGTTTAAGCTTTCAGCTTGCGATTTTAGAGCTTCTTTATCCTTCTTTTCACGATTAAGTTCAGAGGTTAGTTCATGGATGCGTTCTTTCAATTGTGATATCTATTGTAAGCAATAAGTTATTTAGACAAATTTTTTTTTTTTTTTTTGGTTTTTAAAGTTAGTAAGTAAATTTTAATAATTTATAGTGAAATTACACACCGTAAACAAAACTACATTGAAACATAAAAAATATGTTTATTGAGTCGCAATATATAACGCATAATTAATAGGTGTTTTGTGAATATTTAACGTGTTGAATTGTATACTTTTTTATTTATTCAATTTAAAATTATGTGTATTTGTGTTGTGACAAACTAGCTGTGAGTCCTTGTACACGTCTCCTTAAACTGGTTAGCTGTTGAAAGGAGTATTAAAAAAATTCAAGTAATAGATAGACGACATAATCAAAAGTTATAATGCAAAATTTTTTTTGTTTTAATTAACATCCAAAACAACAAGCAAACCATCCATGCAATCGTTACAGAGAGAAAATAATTTTTTCAAGTTCCTTTGTAGCAGGCAACTTTTATGATTTTCAAAAATAAAAAATAAAATAAACACCTTTGATTGAACTATGTACAAGAACTCGTTTTAAACAAGGGGAAGGTAAATGTGAAACATGTGAATATAATAAGTTTTAATAGAAACACAATAAATTATTACGTATGACGATAAATTAATTAAAAATGTAAAATTTTTTTAAAAATATTTCTTAAATATTTTTAATTTAATAATATCTGCAAGTCTCACTTAAAAATGATAAATTATTAAAATGTTTAAATTTAGATCTTTTGCAAAAGGGTTAAGGTTTATTTGCTTTATGCATAGTTTTTTTTAAGGATCTGCATCATAAATTTATTTTTTATAAAAATAGTTATACTTGTTCCAATTGTAATTAATAATTAATTAATTGCAAACAGTAAAATTTCATTACCATAAGCTAAAGCAATTATAAATTAAATTAACTCATTAGCATTAAATGGTGCTTAAATTTTCATTGTCATTATTTCAAAATATTCCGAAAAAATGTTAATGATAATGAAAAAATCCCCAAGCGTGGTATTACTGAATGTGATGTAAATAAATTTTAATAAAAGTTATAAAAATTAATTAATTTGCTCATCTCGTGTGTTTAGAATTTAATACGTTTTTTAATAAGCGGAACAACAGAAATTAAGAAAAATAATTAATTTGTTTTACCGAAGATACAGTATGTAATGTTCTGATTGTTATTGTTAAACGTCAAATAATAAAGAATTTTCTTCCAATTCTTATTTATTGTTCGACGCTTTCGTTAATGATATAAGACAAAACTGGCAAATGAATTGAGAGTCTATTAAAAACTTATGCATATTCACATATTTAAAGCTGTGTTAACATGATTTGTATGTTTTTGGTGCTTGCATTGCCACTTCTGGCATTTAGGAACGTCGCTATGCAACTCATACATAAAACAAATGTCAAAAACATGGTATAAAATTGAATAAATTTTTTTTAGAAAAATAGAGGTTACACAAAATTATTTATCCATTTTGTTGGCAAGTGCTGAGGAATTATCTCAGGTCAAATCTTTCAAAACATATTGATTTGCTATAAAAACCTATTAAAAAGAAAAAAAAGAAGAGACAACTTTGTTAAGGACAATAAAAATCCCGGGAACAAGTAATCAAAAAAAAAATGATTTTTTTAAGAATTCATTGAATTAATGGATGACATTTTTTATTCACATTTCATTTTAAAAATAAACAAGAAAATACTTAGCCATTACAGCTCAAATGTTTGCATACAAAATAAAAATGATGCGTGATTTTGACTTCTGATACTCATTAAAGTAAGTTGCCAAACGATTAGGAACATTGTACGTTGTCAAAAAGTTTACATATGCATTTACGAAGTGTATGCATTGTAAATATGCATTGCAACTTGCGTTTAGGAAGTCGGCCATTTATTTATTTATTTTTTAATATTAAGCCTTTGCGACCAAATTTAAAAGAAGAATGGAAAGGGACACATACCTTATCTATCTGTACATGGCTGTAAGTTCGTTTATTCCTTACTTTTATTTTTCAAGACATAACTAACAGGAAAAAAACAAGCAAGAAGGAACCAAAATATTTAAATGCTTAAACATGAGGTATAGTTCGAAAGGCTATTTAAGAAAAAAAAATACCGCAAGGAATAAGAATAATTCGTATACTTTTTAATAAAGAGATTTAACAATACCTATATCCCATGTTTAAAAAAGGAAAAAGACCCATCCAATAAATGAAGGGTTTAGAGAATGTGCCTTTTTGCTTAATGTCAAATAAAACATTATTACTATTTATTTTTTATCATGATAAAAACTCATCGACGGTGGATACTGGATAACGAGCAGTCAATAAAAAACTATATAGTAATATAGTATTCAGATCTGCAGTCTGGATTTCGAATATCTGGATTTTTATTTGTAAATAAGTATATTGCTGACATTACCTAATGTTGCTGTTGTTTGCTTTCACGACATAAAGCTAAAATCCTTAAATAATTGGCTACGTAAACTAGTGATTCTTTTATACTCAAGAAGTTTCATAAATAATTGGCTACGAAAACCAGTGATTTTTTTATACTCAAGAAGTTTCATAAATGTATATAAAAAGAATAAGTGTCAAAAACATACTATCATGTGAGCACAGCTTAATTTTCAAACATAGAGACTGCAAATAACATACCTCGCCTAATGTTTTATCCTCAGTAGCTTCCTTGGCCTTTTCTGTCGTTTTTTCGGCCATCAATGACTTAACGGCAGCAGAAGCAGATTGAGCTTGTTTCAAAGATGCTTCACTTTGTGCCAAAAGGTTTGCCTGTGCTGAAATTAACGTTACCAATCGACGTATTACCAGAACTAGAAATATAGCAAAACCAGATATATAGAAGTTACGCTGTGCCCGAAATAGACGCATGCTGTGTTGCATTTCAACGTTTAAGTGGATATCTGATGTATGTTCGTTATGAGAGTATTTACGCATTTCACGTATAGCATCCAAAAGAAACAGTACTAAAACGCCCATAATAAGGAAAAAGTATAGATGAGCCTGCTGAGCCATCATGGCCAAAAATTTTGATTTGAAAAAACGATTCCATTTATATGGACTGGCGATAGGCAATACCAGAAGTAAAACTACTGCTATTTCGGCATACAGAAAACAAGCAATCAAAGTCCAGACAAGACTCATTTTGTTCGTTTATGGTTTTTGTGTTGTGATCTTAAAATAGATTTTTGACGTTCTATTTTTTCTTTCTCAATTGACTGCTTCCGAAATGCAATATAATCTAATTTTAAAGTAAATTAAATTTTCTATATACATATATTCGTTTACAATTACTTACTTTAGATATCTTTATATAAAAAAATATTCTTTAAACTCAATTTTTCACACGACTTATTTTTCTTTTCATTTACCGATGAAATCAGCAGATATCCACGTACTTGAGCTTTTTAAAATAAAATTAGCTTTAGTCACACAAGTGTAAGTGAAACAAAAATACCAACTTTATAAAAACCGGTAATTGCCTTGATAGTTATCTCTTACAAAAACTTTTGAAAAGCTTTAAGTTAGTGAAGTCAACACATACCAGAAAAAGTTCTACTTATTTCATTTCACTATGACTACACGAGACAAATTTTAATTATAAAACGTCATAAAACGCCGGCAGAATAATTGTAAATTTTTATTAATAACAGTACAGTGAAATATTTCTACACATCTTACATTCTTAAATTTCAAGTTTGATTAAAGGCACAACTATAATGTGCATATACTAGCTTATGCCAACTTATACAACTGTGCAAATATATTATATTATATGTGGTAAACTATAATGTACATAAGATAACTTTTCGTCAAAGTTTCGTTAAATTTCATTTCTTTATGCAAGGTACGAAACTGATCGCACTTTCCGTACGGAAACAGCTGATTGTGCTTTGGTTTATACATTAATAAAGAAAAATTTTAATTAAGACCTAAATTGTTAAATTTGTTAGTTTTTAATGCAATAAAAAATGTAGAAAAAACAACATTTTTCTTTATGGCCAATTTTTTACAATTATAATATATTTAAATTAAATTTGTATTTATACACACATATGTATACCATACAAGGCAGATTAATATACTAGGTAGTGGCAGTAGATCAGTTGACTTTCTTGTTTATGTTTTCAGATGTCATATTTTGTTTACACTTATTATTTTTTTTCCTACAAAATTTTTTTTCTTACAGTGGTGTTGTGGATATATTTTTAAAATTTTCAAAAAACAAAATTGTTTCAAACACTTTTTGAAATTGAATTTTATTTACAAATTGTAGGCTTCGCCTCTTCATGATTTTGTTTGCTCATTTTATATGTTAAACCCAAGAAGTTTGGTACAAAATGCGTTTATACACATTTTTGGTTTTTACATATAAAAAATAAGCTGACATAATCACGAGGTTTAGGAAGCTCCTTGAATATATGCATGTAAGTAGCATCAAAGGAAAGCTTATGACGTCTAGATTAATAATATTCTAATTATTTTTTTCGAGCTACATTTTCAAAAACTGAAAAAATCATGTTAAGATGGGTTTTTTAGAAATTAAATATCACAACGCATCGGGCTATTCCTACAAAATTTTTAAGTAATACAGCTTAAAGTGTTTTTAATCAAATGGTAAAATAAAATTTAATTTTTTTTGTTTTACCATATAAATTCCCGGAAAGGAGAAAATGTCCCAAAAAATTGTTTTTTTTTTAAGAGGCTTTACATAATCACGGGGCTGTCAAATGGTTTTTGGAGTATGTAGCCAAAATTTGGAGACTTACCGTTTACCTTTTTTAATCGGTGCTTTGCACTCCGAGGAATTTTACAATGATTTTAAAATTTTTTCCAAAATTTGCAATGTTGAAAAGGGCTGAAGGGGAACCGTTATAATTGTTGACCTAATTTTGCTTTGGTTTGTCTTTAAAATTGTTTAAACAAATTTGCTACTACTGAAGTAAATTTAAATTACATAAGCAAAGAAAAGCATACCACCTGTTTGCGGAAAGTCCTTAAAAACGATATTTTTTACATTTTCTCAATCATAACTTTAAACTTGTTTATTTTAAATTTTATTAATAATATAGCAAATGTCCTAAAGTAATAATCCGATAATTAACAAGCGTACTACGCCAAAAACACTAAGTTAAGATTAGCTACAACATATTTTTATAGACATTTTCAAGGTTTGATTAAATTTAAAAAATCTTAACATTTGAGTTAAAAATAAACTTCTTATCACATTTGCGTACGCTAGACATTTTGAAAATACTGCTCTGCCTCTATAGAATTTCGTTGAGATATATTAAGTGGTTTATATGATACCCAATTTTGCCAAAAAAAGACTTTTTCAAACCACTGTGCTTTATTTGAATTTGACATCTGAAAATATATTTTACACAAACAAAATACATGTTGTTTACTTATTGTTGTAGTTGTTTTAGAACTGCTATTACCTGTAAAATTAATGTGCCTTGTATACCATATAAGGGATGAACAACGTTGCATTTTTTAGTACGGTTGGGCACAAACACAAAACAGAAAATAATTTTAAATAATTTTTTTTTACATTTTCTTAGAACATAAACCAAAATATGTACTCGTAAATGTGTTTGTGAATGTTATTATATATATATAATATTTTCTCTAAGGCCTTTTAGTTAAAAAATTTTGTTGTTTTATATAGAAATTATGGAACACCGCACCAAAATAAAAAAAAAAGTTGCCTACGGGGTGCAAAATGCAATTTTAAGCAAAAAATATACAGAGAAAAAATTGGCGGCAACCCTTAGTTTTGGAGTTACGGACCTCCGAAGTTTTTGTATCTAATAAGGCATATATCGAGTATTCTATGGTAGAATGGGACAATATGGGTATCATTGGAAAGGGAATTTAAGGGCCTATTTAATTAAATAGAAAAAAAAAGTAAAAATAAAATAAAAAAATCAGGTAAGGCTCTAACAAAACTATTTTTTCCATATAAACATAACTTTACTCAAAAACGAAAGAATTTTCTCCTCTATGGTATAACCAACAGCGGCTTTGCTTTCTAAAGATTTTCTGCGTAGCCGGCCTTCGGCCGGACGACAGGATTTTCTCCTCTATGGTATAACCAACAGCGGCTTCGCTTTCTAAAGGTTTCTTACGTAGCCGGCCTTTGGCCGGGCGCAAAGATTTTCTCCTCTATGGTATAACCAACACCGGCTTCGCTTTCTAAAGGTTTTCTACGTAGCCGGCCTTCGGCCGGACTAAAGGATTTTCTCCTGTATGGTATAACCAATAGCGGCTTCGCTTTCTAAAGGTTTCCGAATAACTTAATTTATTTTGTAAAAAAATGTTTTTCCTCACCAGATTTTTTTTATTTATTTTTTCAATTTTTTCCTGCTAAATAGCCTCTTATATTCCCTTTCCAATGATACTCATATTGTCCTATTCCGACATCAACTACACGATAAATGCCATATTATATATAAAAACTTTGGAGGGCCGTAACTCCGAAACTAAGGGTTGCCGCCAAATTTTTCACTTTACATTTTTTGCTTAGAATTGCATTTTGCACCCTATAGGCAACTTTCTTTTTATTTTGGAGCGGTGCCCGTAAACTAGATTTAAGCCGAAATTATTTTTGGAAAAATTACGAATTAAACATAAATGTGCTACTGTGGCATATAACTTACTAAATTTATATAAGTACATTGTAGCCACATAAATTTCTTTGATAAGTTACCTAAGCATTTGACAGCTAGCTTATGCACATATAGTTGGGCCTTTATAAACTCAAATAGTCAACACTAATCACTACATGTTTCTAAACAACACTATTGCAACATGCCTTGTTTCCATCACAACTTTACAAAGTATACTTTGTGACGATATCTAATATTTTAAATACCTACGAATTTAGATTAACTTCTAAAATGTCATATGAAACTTGGCTAAACTATTTAAGAAGCGCCGAGAAGAATTCCATGATTAGTGGAAGATGTCGTAAAGTTTTCTATAAATTCCCCGATGGTCAACAAATGGCAGAGGAATACAGTTTAGATACGGGAGTAGTACAAAAAAGAGCTTGGAGAAAATGTAAGCAATTAATGGGTGAACCGGAATGGGAAGTGGAATTAGGAGAGGATCCAAGGCAACTAACTGCTGCAGGTGATAACGATCTACGAAATGGCGACGGGAGTTTTTCTGTGAAAATTAGCAATACAGAACCAATTTTAACAAAAAGAATAACTAAGAAAAATATTGAATGGCGCATTAGAAATCTTCCGTATCCAATTAACGTATATCAAGTACAGGCAGATAGTTTAAAAAAGGCAATAGTTGTGAAAACCACTAATAAAAAATATTACAAAGTGATACATGTTCCAGATCTAGATCGTTGCGGCACATTACCGACACAGACCAACATCTCAATACACCATCAGTACAATACGTTAATAATAACATATAAAAAGCCCGAAATTTTATGTGAAATGGAGGCTCAGGTTTTGCTTCTGTTGAAGAATGTTGAAACCGAAACAGATATGGAGAATATTCTGCAGAGCTTGTTGAAGAAATAGATTTGTATACTTTAACACTTTCCGTACTATATTTAAATATTTTTCTTGTACATATGAATATGTTTATTTATAAAGAAATCACAAGTAGATTCGATACATAGCTACTTTTTAGAATTTTCTTCTTCGGAAGCCATTGTAAAAACATAATCAAATGAAGGCAGTTCTAATGGAGCCAAGATTGGAAGGTCGTCATCTGTCGACTGTAAGTGAATATCAATTAAACTCAGTCGCCCTATGTTTATCTCTATATGTTCATTTAGCACCCCTTTTGAATTGTCTTTTAATTTTGTTGGCTTTTGTTCATTGCAATTAATAAAATCATTGCTTTCTTTAGCTTGTGTTTTAATTTCTTGGATGTTTTCCAGCAATGTACTCCCGTATTTGTCGTTAAACTCCTTAACAGTTTTATCAATTGATCTAGCAATCGATTGTGCATTGGCATCTGTTTTTATGTTATTGGGAGCCATTTCAACTTGCACCGGTACAATTTCCTTTGATTTTAATTTTTCATGCTGCAACTTTTGCATTTGTATACGATTTAACTTTCTTTTATATTCCCATTTTTGCGTATCCAAAACTTCCAATGCTTTCGGTATTTTTACATGTTTATATGCATCGTCCACATATAGCAAGGACGTTTCTATTGCTTTGAACGCCTCATCATAACGATGTCTTTTTATTAGCTTATCAGCTCTTCTTTCGTGAAAATGAGCCTAGGGCAAATAAGATTAAGAAAGATATTTTAATATACAGGTTTAAAACGAAAATTTTACCAAATTTAGAGGAGCGCAATTCATTGTTGTGATAAGAAAACTACAATCAAGGCATATTTATCAAGGCGAATCAATTACCAGGTGGCAGCGTAGGAGAATTAATAAATTTTCGCCGTGAACACTACTGTCAAACCATGGCGAAAATATACAGGTGGTCTCGAATGCGAATTCATCACTTTTGCCGTAAACGCTAAATGTCAAACTCCATACATAAAAAATGTGTATATATTTTTTTTGTATGGTGTTTGACTTTTCACGTTTGCGGCGAAAATTATAAATCCGCCATTGCGACCACCTAGTATATTTTCGCCATGTGTCAAACTCCATATATAAAAAATCTGTGTACTATTTTTCACATGGCGAAATAATACAGGTGAACGCACGGGCGAAAAAGCCCAACAGCTTTATACATTGCAGTTGTCAAAAAATTTTGTCAAAAATAAATAATTTGTTAAATTTTTTTTAATTTAATTTTTTTGATTGCTAATAGAAAACAAACTATTGAAATTCCTAGAGAAAACTACCACAACATGGAACCGTATTTGCAGTTCCTGATGTGTATAATCAAAATATGCGTAAAAAGATAGTGAAATTATTGTTAACACATTTATAATTTCTTGGTTTTTTTGTGGAAGATTATGTTAGTCTTCAAATGGTCAACGTGCAAGAATGGAACGATGCATGTGATTTGGGCAAATAAGTGGTACAAAAGATTTTGGTCACTTTTCCTGTATTTTTATTTTATGTAACTAATTTTTATAATTTTCTTATTCTGATATATTTTTTCAAATATATTTTTTTATAACATACATAATTTTGTAGCAACAAATTGCCTGTTGTTTTTTGTGTTGTTGGATTGTTGTAGCGCGCGGTCACCTGTATTAATCCGCCTTGATTTTTCATATATGAAGTTTGACATTCGTTTCTACCAGCAAAAAATTATAAATTCGCCAACGCTGCCAACTGGTAATTGATTCGCCTTGCCAAGGCACATTTATTTTACTAGGTAGAAGCGGCTCTACAACAAATACAACATTGACGAAAACAACATGGCTTTTTATTGTTTTGTGCGTTAGAGACGTCAATAGCATAAAGAGAAATAAAAGATAATTGCTGTCAATACAAATGCTTTCTTTGTTTCGCAAACGCTTGTTGTTAGTGTTTTTTGAAATTCGTAAACACACAAAGAAAAATACAAACAACTTTTGACATTTCCAACTACAAACCAGCTGGGCGGACGACACTACCTAGTAAAATAAATATGCCTTGCTCGATAGCCATGCATTTTTCATCACTATATTGAGTAAATTGGCGGCGTCTATTTCTATCTGTTCTTGCATACACTTTATTTTTGCAAATCAAATTTTCTTTGCAAGATTTATATTAATCATTCCACAACCTATTTGCGCTTATAGTGTGCAGATCTTTTAAATAATGGCAGCTGCTTTAAACGGTGTTTTTCCAAATACATTACAAGAAAATATTAAAGCCTCTAAACTGTTAGTGGTTGGAGCTGGCGGTATTGGCTGTGAAATTTTAAAAAATTTGGTATTGTCAGGTTTTCCAGAAATCGAAATCGTAAGTAGGTAAAGATGTAAAAAGTACATGTTTATTAATTGTATGATCGTTGTTTTAGATTGATTTGGATACTATTGATTTAAGTAACTTGAATCGTCAATTCTTATTCCATCGTGAGCATGTTGGTAAATCTAAAGCTCAGGTGGCTCGAGATACTGCTTTGCAATTTAATCCAAATGTGAAAATAGTGGCGTATCACGATAGTATTATGGCGTAAGTAAAAATGTGTCAAGTTTAGTGAAGTAACTCTAATAAAAACAAAATGAGAGAAAATTAAAGAACTACTCTTTAAACCCAGGCTTAAATCTAGTTTACGGACGCAGCTTAAAAATTAAAAAAAGTTACCTACGGGATGTAAAATTAAATTTTAAGCAAAAAATTTAGTGACAAATTTGGTGCTGACCCTTAGTTTCCGAGTTAAGGGCCTCCAAAGTTTGTATGTGTAATATGGAATATATCGAGTATTTTGTGGTGGAATGGAATTTAAATATCTTTTCAATTGAAAAGGAAAAATTGTAAAAAAATACAATAAAAACTGGTAACGACCAAAAAAAGCTTTTTCATATAAACATAAGCACCTATGTATATCAAATAAATTAAGTTTAGTGACAATACTATGCGAAAAATGATAAAAAAAAACTTTAGCAAGCGAAGCCGGTATTGGTCATACTATAGAGGAGACAAGTTTTCCGTCCGGCCGAAGGCCGGCTACGCAAAAACTCCTTAGCAAGCGAAGCCGGTGTTGTTCGTACCATAGAGGAGAAAATCTTTAGTAAGCGAAGCCGGTGTTGGTCATACCATAAAGGAGAAAATCTTTAGTAAGCGAAGCTAAAACTAAGAGCAGCCCAAAAAACTTTCATATAAAAACTTTTTTTCCTATCTTTGTGATGAGTATTTATATAATTGTTCCTTCCTTTTTTTTCTAGATTTTTTTACAAAATTTTATAATATTCCATCTAAATCTAAATAAATAAATCAATAAATAAATAAAAAGTTATAGTTCAAGAGACTTGTTTATTGTACTTAAAATTGTTCTGCCTGTTGTATTCTGAGCGAGCGCCAGTTTTTCACATGGTTTTTTTTTTTATTTTTTAATAAATAAATAAATAAATAATTCTCTATCAACCCATATACTTTGGTTTTACTTCACTAAACTAGATATGAGCCAAAAATATAAAATACAATAATAGCTACTTAACCTAATGAGTTTCTATTCCACAGAACTGACTATGGAGTTAATTTCTTCAAAAAATTTAATGTTGTCCTAAATGCCTTAGACAATCGTGCCGCTAGAAACCACGTCAATCGTATGTGTCTTAATGCTGATGTCCCTCTAATTGAGAGCGGTACGGCCGGATATAATGGTCAAGTCGAACTTATCAAAAAAGGTTTGACGCAATGCTACGAATGTACGCCGAAAGCCGCTCAAAAAAGTTTTCCTGGTTGTACTATTCGCAACACTCCATCAGAGCCAATACATTGCATAGTTTGGGCGAAACATCTTTTCAAGTAAGTTTTTTTTATAGCTTTAGTTTAAGGCGCGTAAGCACGAATGTCAAATTACATATAATTGATTCGCCTTGATATAGGCCAATAAGGCCAAAGTAGAATATTACAAAGAGAAAATGATAATTCCCTGACATGTTCAGAATTACTTAAACAAAATTTAAATTCATTAAAATTAAGTTTTATAAATAACAGTCATGTTTTTAATAGATAGCAGTTTATTAGTTGGCTTTATAATTAATAAAAATCAAAATCAATTTTTCAAAAAAGCAAAAGAAATTCTTTAGATAAATATTTTATTGCTGTGTAGAATTAAATTAGTAGACGAAGTTTTAGGTAATCGATAAACATGCGAACTACAAAACGATTCGGTTGTTCCAGGGACTCGGCCATGATCTGGTATTAAATATATAACAGACAACTTTTCTGTTGAGTCCCTCAAAGCGTAGTAAGAAGTACCTAAAGCAACTTTTAAGCAGTATATCGTTCGAGTTAATAAATTAATATAGTATTATTTCATAGACATGTTGCAGATCTCCGATATATATGTATAAGTTGAAGTTTTATTGTAATATAATTTGCATTAATTTTGCATGATCTTACTCTGAATTCTATTGCTTTGTAACAATTATAATTCTAGTCAACTTTTTGGCGAAACTGTCGATGATGAGGATATTTCCCCCGACATTGCAGATCCTGAAGCTCAATTGGAAACTAGCGAAGAAAAAGCTCTTGCAGACATTGAAGGCGAAAGTGGCGAGAAGAAAAAGGATACAGATGAATCTGTATCAAAGGATGGTAACGTGATTCGTATAAACACGCGACTATGGGCAAAAGACACCAATTATGATGCTGAAACTCTTTTTAATAAATTTTTTTATGACGACATTAAATATCTTCTGTCTATGTCCAACTTGTGGAAAACGCGTAAACCCCCAACACCGATCAAATGGGATAGCGTTTTAATTAAGTCAGGAGCATCAGATGCTGACGGTGCCTTTATGCGGCAATATCATAAAATCTGGTCGTTAGCAGAATGTGCTGCCGTTTTTGCAGATTGTTTAAAAAAATTAAAAACAAATCTTGAAAAAATGGAGGAAGGAGATTCGTTAATATGGGACAAAGACGATCAGCCAGCAATGGATTTTGTTGCAGCTTGTGCTAACATACGGGGGTATATATTTGAAATTGCACGAAAATCTCGTTTTGAGGTTAAATCAATGGCTGGAAATATTATTCCTGCAATTGCTACAACAAACGCAATTACGGCAGGAGTTGTTGTATTGCAAACTTTTAAAGTTTTACAAAACGAGTTGAATAAGTGCAAATCAGTGTACATGCGCTTAAGACCAAATCCACGTCAACAGCTGCTAGTACCCGAAAAGTTCCTTACCGCTCCCAACCCCAATTGCTATGTGTGTTCAGCTGAACCCGCTATACATTTACGTATTGATACTAAGCGAGTGAATATTAAAGAATTCCGCGACGAAGTTTTAATCAAAACTTTAAATATGGTTAACCCTGATGTTATGGTCGATGCAAAAGGTATTGTGGTCATCTCCTCTGAAGAGGGTGAAACTGAAAGTAATGAAGGGAAATTATTGTCTGAAATGGATATTGTTGATGGTGTTCTTCTCAAGTGTGATGACTTTTTCCAAAACTATGAACTAAGTATAATTATAGTACATATTGATGCCGAACGTGACGAACCGTTGTTTGAAGTTATTGCCGATAAAAATCAACTCAAACCTAAAGAAGACGCAAAATTGGAGTCTGATAAAAAAGAAAATGCGAATGGCGAACAGAATGATACAAACGATGGACCATCGACATCGAAGAAGACGCGAATCAGCGAAGTTATTGATGATGATGATGATTTATGTGTTATTGAAGAAAATGAGGATGATGTGGTAGAAGTTAATGAACCGACGGAGCTGACTACAGAACAAGTGACTGCTGCTACTAATAAATTGCAGGTGACAAGTCCTAATAAGCCCCTTGCTTTCAAACGTAAACCATCGGACGATGATGTGACAGAAGTTTTAGATTCCGATGAAGAAAATGGACCTACACAGTCAAAACGTACAAAAACATCTGCGTGTGTGGTTTCAGGAGAAGTAATAAATATAGATTAATTTTATAATTCGTCTGCGTGTTTCTTATCATTTCAGTAGATGAAATATACACTAATTTTACTGGAATAAAGATAATTTTATAAAATTGATGTCGCAGTGGAGTCAATACTATATTTAATAATTGTCAACGTTGAAAGAAATATATCAAGACTTTATGAAAAAAAAGAAAAAAACGAAAAAGCAAGTACCATAATTTAACAATCAAATTGAAAATTTTTGTCATTCTAAAGTAACCTTATGAAAAAAAAAATCTGAATCTTTCAGGATATTGTCTTTAGTTATTTAACTTTTGCAATTTTAAGAGAAAGCTTAAGTTAAATTTTTATTCTAATATATGTACTACAAAGTGGTAAAGATTTAAATATGCAGGCAGGTTCTGCAAAATAAGAGTTCTGCCACCATTTTTTTTAAGAAACTGCCGATTTAAAATTTTGTTTGCAAAGCTTATATTAAATAGCTTAAATGAACTACTTAATTTGTTTTTTTTTTTTTCTTATTGATTTTATTATACGGCATTTACACTAAGCAATTTTTCATGAAACTAGCAAGCAATTTTTGTTTCTTTGTGAAGCAGGAGGAGTAAGCCATATAGTATTGCCTGAGTTTTGAGGGGATGTTACTGTTGCTAATGTTTACTTTTAGATAACGCATAACGCTGTAACTTAAACAAAAAATTCCTTAAAAAATGCCTCAAAAAATTGCGTAGTGTAAATCATGACTTAGTTATTTTTTTTTATTTTATAAAAAACTAGATGAACCCGGTGTGCTTCGCTACCCCCCTCGTTATTAAATAAAATTAAAAGTATTGCGAAAATTTAATGACGATTGGTCCAGTATTTAAGACTATATTACGATTTTTAATTTTTCCAAAAAAAATGGCCAAAATATGGCGATTTAAATTTTTGGGTTATATGGGCGGTGCCACGCCCCTTTGTCCAATTAAAACTTCATATAGCCTATTATTCCTTCCAGAGTCACAGTAACATGCTGTGAAAATTTCAGGAAGATCGGTCCAAGGGTTTGGCCTCCTATAAAGCACAAACAGACAGACATTCATTTTTATATACAGTAGCTCACAGCTTATTTCGTGCAGGCGCAAAATAAAACTTTTCATCTTTATAGAATTAAAACCATTTATCATACCAAAAAAATTTTGGTTTCCAATGTTAGCTGTTTATATCTGAAATAAAATGTCTAATTCAGAAAATCTGAAAATTTTGCCTTTCTTTAGCAATGATCAAAAAAGTTTATTTCTTAGAAAAAAAAGCTCACAGCTTATTTCGTGCACTCTCTTTAACTGGAGATTTTGTATTCATATGTAGGTTCTGTTTAGATTACCGTTACTTTTTGTTTTATTTGGTGTTTTCTTTTGATATTCATATGCGTATAATTTAATTTTAACTGCATCGAAAAGGATAAATACGTGCTTTTTGAAAGATGGGTAAGCGGACTAGCTTAGAAAAGCGAGAATTGGTTTTAATTTAATATATTACTCAAAGGTATGAGCGCGAGAATTAAGTGGCGGACAAGGGCAGAAATGCTCTAAATAAAATTTTTACATATGCTGATAAAAGAAAAATTATCCGAAAAGTTAGGGAATACCCTAAAATATCGGCTCCAAAATTAGTGGTGGAAATTCAAAATGAAATGGGTAAAGTATGCCGAGTAGCTCGCAAAAGCCGTTTATATCTAAAAAGAATATGCAACGTCGACTTCAATTTGCCCAGGAGCACGTGACAAGGCCAATTTCATTCTGGGAAGACGTAATATTTGCTGATGAGTCGAAATTCAATATTTTTGGCTCGGATGGCATAAATTACGTGTGGTCTCAAGCCAATACAGGGCTCCAAAATAAACACTTAAAACCAACTCTCAAACACGGCGGAGGAGGTGTGATGGTCTGGGCTTGCATGGCTGCTTCGGGAGTGGGCAACATCATTTTTATCAAAGGCACAATGAACAGGAATGTGTATTTAAACATATTGAAAGAAAATTTGTGGGAAAGTGTCGCTGCTTTGGGTATACGCGATCGATTTCGGTATTACCAAGATAATGACCCGAAAAATTAATTGGGTATTGTGCAATCATGACTGATACGGAACTGCCAACACCTCATGAATCCACCTCCACAATCACCCGACTTAAACGCTATCGAAAATTTGTGGACAATTTTGGACTCGGCTATACGAAAAAGGCAAATTAGGAATCTGCATGAACTAAAAACTGCACTGGTTGAGGAGGGGCAAAAGATTCCGCGCGAAACTACTCAAAAACTTGTTGCTTCGATGGAAAGTCGCCTTAAGGGTGTAATTAAAGAGAAGGGAGGCCATACAAAATATTAAGCATAGTCCATGCAAGTTTTTTCTATGGCTGCTGGAAGTGCACGAAATTAGCTGTGACCTGAATTTTTCATATATTTTAATTTTGTTTAAATTACTTTTGCATATAGTTATAAATATGAATATAAACTTTTTGTTTAAATAAAGGAATGTTTTTATAATAATTGTGCGTTTAAATTTTTTTGATATCATTTACAGTTTGTTTACTGTAGTAGTTCAAAGTTGGGGTTTGAAGCTGCACGAAATAAGCTGTGAGCTACTGTATATAGATGGAAAAATTAAAGTTTTTTTTAATACACTTCTTTATGAATTAAATTTTTTGAGACTTCATATATTCAGATAAAAGAAATCCTTAATGCTAATTAGAAAGAAAACTAACAAAAAACAAAAAAAAAGCAACTCGCTATGATTATGTAGTGAATTTATCAATTGAATTGGCAAAAGTAAAAAGAAATAGTTGTCATGCTCCCGGCACTATGAATAAATTTAATTTAAACTAAAATATAAAGAATTTTAAAATATTTAAACCAGTTCTGGTCTACGTTTGCCGGTGGTGGGGTGTGTGTGAAACCGTTTTAGATATACACCCCTATCGCGAATTATTTTCCACGTGAAATTTTTTTACATTTCACTGAAAATCAAATTCTTATCATGAATGTTTTCTCTGCGTGAAATGTGGAATTTATTAACTGTTTTGTTCACTTTGATTTTGATAGTGGAATTCATATATAAGTAAGTATTTTTCATCTAATAAGAAGTTTTACATATGTAAAAAGTATTTTTAGAGTAAAATTGTTAAATAAAATTTAAAGTGACATTCTTCTTAACAAGATTTAAGGTAATAGGTCAATTGCCTCGATGTATGCCATATTATACATACAAGCATTGGAGATCCGTAACGGCGAAACTAAGGGTCAGTCCAATTTTTCACTTCACAATGTTTGCTTAAATTTGCATTTTATACTCCGTAAACAACTCTTTTTTTCGTTTTTGCAAAATTTAATATTTGGAATCTTTTTGATTTTAATCAAGCACGTTTAAAGTAAATTAAAAGGGATTCCCAATGGGATCCCTTATGTAGAAAAATGAAAGAAAAAATAAAAATAGTTACTGAATGTTTGCTGTGTTTTTGTATAAAACATTTTTGAGTTGTATTGCCTTTTTGTTTTATTGATTCAATGGAGTTCTCATTTAATCAATTTGGCTTTTGATATAAGACTTTCTAGTTTTCTATACAAAATTTGGGGATTGGCCTTCCTGTGAGGTGTGTAATTTGCGATGTGGCGGGTCATGCTGCTAGCTCGAAGGAGTGTCCGCGTAGGCTTTTACTACTTCATAGGCTTCAGGCTAAAAAATTGGCAAGGGTTGGACCAAGTTCTCGTGTCCCTGGGCAGAGTAGGGTTAAGAGCGGGGTTTCGTATGCTGCTGCAGCTAGTGCTGCTGCGGGCCAGGAGCTCCCCAGAACTTCACCTTTAGGGCAAAAGAGATCTGACAAGACGGAAATATCGGTAGGTACGGCTGTGGCCCAATTTGACATTATAGATAAGGACTGTAAACGCTTTTTCGGCGGCGGACTTTTAAACTGTCTTGACAAAGTTGGTGGGTTTGCGGTTAAATACCGCGAGTTGGACAATGACAAGAACAGATTGCGGGCTTTGCTCGGCATGCTTTTGACTTTGAGACATAATGGCTAATTCTATGAAAATTATTTTTATTAACGTTTCAAAACATAAGAGACACTATTTGAGTTTATTTCTGACGCGACAAAAACCGGACGTACTACTTATGGCTGAGCACCGTTTAAATTCTCGTCATAAATTCGACATGACTGGATATAGGGTTTTTAGACGTGACAGGCATAATGGAAGAGGAGGAGGTACGGCTATCCTCATTAGGGATGATTTGCATTGCGAGGAAATCGTACTACGCACTGGTTCAGTTGAGAATACGGCTGTCCGTATTAGAAGGCTGAACGGTATGGATTTGATTGTCATTTCAATGTACTTAAGACAAAGTGACACATTCGCTGTGGAATACTTTGATGAAATACAGTCACTGGCTGTAGTGTGGTAATTGGTGCTGACCTTGATGCAAAGCATCCCTATTGGGGAGATCCGCTAACGACTGCAAGTGGTCGCAACCTCCGGGAATTTTTGTTATCTAGTCCCGACATTGAAATTCGACAAACTAACGGACCGACAAGAATTAACGATGTCTCTTCTTCCTTTATTGACTTTTTTGACATCTGTAGACATCACTACAGTAAGTATGGGGTACCTTAGGACATTGGACTACAAGTCGGACCACAAGGCTGTAGTCATAGAAATCTTAACTAGTGACCTTATGGTACGAGTACGCCCGACCAGGTTTGACTATGACAAAATGGATAGACGACCAGACTGGCTCTAAATCTTGACCCATGTGGACTGCCTATTGATAGAAACGTGACAGCGACGAAAATTGATGAGTGTGTTGGAGCAATGGAAATGGCCTTCCAAGATGCTATGGAGCTCCCACAGGAGCTAGAGGTTTAAGGAAGCTGCCGCAACACATTCTTCATTTTATTGATGAGAAAAAGCGACTAAGACGAATTTTGCATAGGTGCGATGACCCAGGTAGACGGAATATTCTAAAAGCGGACGTTCGTAATTTGGACAAAATAATACAGGGGGCCATAGCTACTTTTGAACGGGACCACTGGACTAACTAACTTCGACTTAACGACAGGACATTTAGGAACATAAAGTCAGCGGCGGGACTCTACAATCGACCCGTAATTCGAAACTTGGTGGAGGCTGATGGTACGATTGATTCCGACAGTTCTGGAATGGCTAATCTGTGAGCAAGCCAATTCTTTCAGGTTAACCAATTAGATCAAAGTGCCCATTCAGATTCATTCGGTGCGAATGTGCGGGCGGTTGTCTCGTCTTTGGAATGGACGACACCTTTGACAGTTTTCGGCAGGACTCATACAGCTGACGGAGGACTGATTGATTTAAATGCTGATGTAGACAGGATAGGTTTCATTGACTCTGTATCTGTAGGCAATGCGTTGAGGCGTAGATCAAATAAAAGGTCCTGTGGTATGGACGGGATATCTGATATTGTGCTGAAAAGAACCAATGTTGTGGCATGGAGATTTCTAGCTATAGTTTTCAACCATTGGTTATTTTCCCAAAAGCGTGGAGATCGGCCCTTGTCGTTCCTATTCTGAAACCCAGATCGGATCCTGTTGCGTGTGGAAGCTATAGGCCCATTTCCCAGCTGTCTGCCTTCGGAAAGCTGTTTGAGTTCTTTCTCCTGGCAAAGATAAATGACGTGATAATTGACAAGGACATTTTGAAGGATTTCAAATTTGGAATTAGAAGCGGATTTTCGACAACGCACGCTCTGACAGTACTAACGGACGTCATTGCCAGGGGACTGAATAAGAGATGCCCTACAATAGCTGTCAGCCTTGACTTTTCCAAGGCTTTTGATACAGTTTGGCACGATGGCCTTGTGTTCAAAATGATAAGCATGGGATATGGTGAGGGCATTTGCGGTATAGTGGACAACTTCTTAAGGGACCGATCTTTTAGAGTAAGTGTGGGTGATGTTAGGTCTGACGAGGGCTTGATTTCTGCTGGAGTACCACAGGGCTCATTACTAGGCCCTGTGCTATACAATATCTTTGTTTCCGACATACCACAACCGCCGCGGGAGGATCTTTTACTTATGTATGCCGATGATATTCCGATTGCCTCATCAGGTGCTAGAGCAAGGAATATTAACGAACGACTGAACCGATACTTGACGGTACTGGCGGACTATCTTACAAAATGGGGTCTTACCTTAAACATTGCGAAGACCGTGGCCGTAATGTTTAAGGGAAGGCGGAAATATATTTACCCGAATTGTAGACAGTACATACCATGTTTGACTGTCGGACAAGAACTTATTGGGACTTCGGACAGGCTTAAGTACCTGGGTGTCACCTTCCATGAGAACTTTGAAAGCTATCGGCATATCGACGATATTCTTGAGAGAAGCAAGAGAATTTACTCTGCATATCAGGGAGCTCTCAAACGTTAGGGGGGTCTTGATAGGAAAGTGCGTCTTCTAGTGTACCGTCAAATTATCCGTCCTGTCATCTCCTACGCTTTTCCGGCTTGGTTCGGGATTTCTTCGCACCAGATGGAGAGGCTACGGAGATGGGAGAGATTGGTTTTGGTCGCATGTCCAGGGCTTAGGCCGTATATAGGACCAAGCGGCGAGATTCGCAGGCCATCATGTAGATCTATTTACAGCGCAATTAATTTTGCGCGGGTGGATGTGTTCATGGTGGAAATGGCTGTGAAATTTTTAGAGGGCGCACAATCCTTAAAGAACTCCTTGGTTAGGGAATGCTTCTCTGCGTCGAGAAATCTGGAGGCTGTTCCGATGTCAAGGTATCTGTCTCTGGTTGATCTATTCACCCTTAAGAGAGCTGGAATTCTTTACGAGGATGCAGATCTCTTATTTTATCATAGAAGGCTGCATTGTTTGAGTACTGAGAATATAGTATATAATACTGCCCAATAGTTTTACTTTATTTTAATTGTACTAATTCATATTTGTTTTATTTAATATGAATTTTTTTCTTATTGTTTTTTGTTTTGTACCTTTTTTTTTGTTTAATAGTTTTAAGTTATTAGTTTGTAAGTTAATTTAAGTATTTTTTTGTAATTAAATTTTGAGAGTTTCCCTTTTTTGATCCCTTTTTTTGGAATTAAATGTAAATTTTGTATACCTTATGCGAGCGATGTGCAATGTAAATGTACAAGTTTTATATAAATGTGAAAGTCTTTGAAAAATACTTTTGTATGCGAAGAATATTTGTTGGATGTACTAGTGATTAAGCTTTTTTTGTAAAATATTTTGGAAAATAAATATAAATTGGTAAGTTGGTATACAAAATTTGGAAGAGTGTTTGCCTTTCGAGCTGAAAGGTTGTGGTTGTGTGTGCTAGAGTGAAAAAAAACATTAAAAACTGTAATTGAAAAAGAAGCAAGTTTTCACTACAATATATAAAAACTTTAAAAAAAGTCGTTTTAAAATTTTGAGAAGTGCCTAGAAGTCAAGCAAGTGTTTTTTGTGAATTGTAAAAAAACAAAAAACACATTTATTGTAAAATTTTTGAATTTTGTTAGCCCAAAGGGCTCTAATTAAAGATAAGTTCATCCAAAATGGAGGATGATGATGATTCTTTATCTATTAAGAAGAGGAAGATGCTGCCGGGTGGTACGGTAGATTTGGAAAAGAAAAACCTTGAGGAAATTGTGAGCCTAAATACAGTCTTAATGGCCAAATTATATGATGCAGGTAGAAAAATTGGCTTACTAGTTCATGAGAATGAAACACTCAGGAAAAAACTGGAAGCGTTTGTCAAAAATCAAGATGTTGAGAGCTTGCTATCTATAGATATGCTAAATCATGAAAAAAATGATGACTTATTAATAAATAGTTCTAGTCAAGAAAAAAGGGTGACTAGCCGCTGCAAACACGCAAAAATCAAATAAATATTCAAGTCTGCAATCAAATGGTGCAACTTCAAAGACTGATGTGCATGGTAAGAAACGTGGTGCGGCTGTGCCTGTTATTCCTACGTACAATGCAAGTATTAAAGCTGTTATTAGCGCTATTGATAACTTGTTAAGGCATATGAATTATAACATAAAATTGTTAGGAAGGAGGACTATAAGAGGCTACGAGTACTGCTCGAAGAGCTCAAGGTGTATTTTTACACCATTACGCCAAAAAGTCTCCGCCCCTATACGGCGGTTATTGAGGGTCTTCCTGATTCTTTTGAATCTGAGGAGCTTTTGGGATACCTGAACTGTCTCCAGATTAGTGCGAGCATTATTGGCTTAGTTCGATTGGGAAGTGACAAGTGGGTTGTTAGGCTGACAAGGGATTCAGACATCGAAAAACTGTACGCCATCCGGTATATGTTGAGGTGCCGGGTAAACAGTAGAAAGTTTAGACGCACTGGTATTACACAGTGCTTTAATTGCCAGCGATACGGACATGTATCCTCGAATTGCCGTATGGCCTATAGGTGCGTTAAGTGCGGGGGAGATCATGGTCCCGGTAAGTGCGAGGTGCCTCCTCGTTGTTGCAGAAACCTTCGTAACTGATCCTGTTACTGGACAAGTCTCGAGAAGGGTTGGTCTGCCTGTAAGATGCGTGATTTTCGTAAGCCGCGAAGGCTTGAGCTACTCCGTAAGCTTGAGAATAAAAAATTGGCAAAGTCTTTACCAACTTCTCGTGTACCTGGTCAGAGTAGGATTAAGTATGGGGTATCGTATGCAGCTGGTGCTGCCGCGGTTCAAGAGCTCTCTAAAATGTCACCTTTAGGTCAAAATAGACGTGAAAAGACGGAAATCTCAATAGGAACAGCTATGGCCCACTTTGACGTTATTGATAAGGACTGTAAACGCTTTTTTGGCGGCGGACTTTAAAACTGTCTTATAAAGTTTGTGGGTTCGCGGTTAAATACCGCGAGTTGGACAATGACGAGGACAGGTCGCGTGCTTTGCTCGGCATGCTTTTGACTTTCGAGACATCATGGCTAGTTCTATTAAAATTATTTTTATTAACGTAAACTCGATTGTTTCAAAACATAACAGACACTATTTAAGTTTATTTCTTACGCGACAAAAACCGGACGTACTACTTATGGCCGAGCACCGTTTATGTTCTCGCCATAGATTCGAAGTGACTGGATATAGGGTTTTTAGACGGGACCGGTAGGATGGAAGAGGAGGAGGTACGGCTGTCCTCATAAGGGATGATTTGCATTGTGAGGAAATCGTACTACGCACTGGTTCGGTTGAGAATACGGCTGTCCGTATTCGAAGGCTGAATAGTGTGGATTTAATTGCAATTTCAATGTACCTAAAACCCAATGACACATTCGCTGTGGAATACTTTGATGAAATACAGCCATTGGTACGTAATTGTAGTGTGGTAATTGGTGCGGACCTTAATGCAAAGCATCCCTATTAGGGAGATCCGCTAATGAATGCGAGTGTTCGCAACCTCCGGGAATTTTTGTTATCTAGTCCCGACATTGAAATTCGTCAAACTAACGGACCGACAAGAATTAACGATGTCTCTTCTTCATACATTGACTTTTTCTTGAGATCTGTGGACATCACTGCAGTAAGTACGGAATACCTTAGAATATTGGATTACGAGTCGGACCACAAGGCTGTAGTCATAGAACTAGCGACTTTATGATTCGAGAACGCCCGACCAGGTTTGACTATGACAAGATGGACAGACGAAGATTTACGACCAGACTAGTCCTGGACTACCTATTGACAGAAACGTGACAGCGACGGAGATTGATGAATGTGTTGGGGCAATGGAAAGGGCCTTCCAAGACGCTATGGAGCGTTCTATACCAAAAGTCTCCACAGGAGCTAGAGGATTAAAGAAGCTGCCACAACACATTCTTCATTTTATTGACGAGAAAAAGCGACTAAGACGAATATTGCATAGGTGCGATGACGCAGGTAGACGAAATATTCTAAAAGCGGACGTATGAAATTTGGACAAAATAATACAGAGGGCCATAGCTACTTTTGAACGAGACCACTGGACTAACTTTCTTCAAAAAATTCGACTTAACGACAGGACATTTAAAAACATAAAGACGGCTGCGGGACTCTATAATCGGCCCGTAATTCGAAACTTGGTGGATGCTGATGGTACGATTGTTTTTACAGTTCTGGAATGGCTAATCTGTTAGTAACCCAATTCTTTCAGGTTAACCATTTAGATCAAAGTGCCCATTCAGATTCATTCGGTACGAATGTGCGGGCGGTTCTTTCGTCTTTGGCAGGACTCTTACAGCAGACGGAGGACTGATTAATTTAAGCACGAACGTAGACAGATAAGGTTTCATTGACTCTGCATCTGTAGGCATCGCGTTGAGGCGCAGATCAAATAAAAGATCCTGTGGTATGGACGGAATATCTGATGTATTGAAAAGAACCAATGTTATAGCATGGAGATTTCTAGCAGTAGTTTTTAACCATTGCAATAATATTGGTTATTTTCCGAAAGCTTGGAGTTTTTAGAGTTCATTCTCCTGGCAAAGATAAATGACGTAATAATTGACGAGGACTTCCAGTGGACTTACGACAACGCACGCTCTGACAGTACTGACGGACTTCATTGCCAGGGGACTGAATAAGAGATGCCCTACAATAGCTGTCAGCCTTGACTTAACCAAGGCTTTCGATACAGTTTGGCACGATGGCCTTGTGTTCAAAATGATAAGCATGGGAATTGGTGTGGGCAGTGGACAACTTCTTGAGGGACCGATCTTTTAGAGTGCGTGTGGGTGATGTCAGGTCTGATGAGGGCTTGATTTCTGCTGGAGTGCCACATGCTCGTTACTAGGCCCTGTGCTATACAATATCTTTGTCTCTGACATACCACAACCGCCACGGGAGGATCTATTACTTATGTACGCAGATGATATTCTGATTGCCTCATCAGGTGCTAGAGCAAGGAATATTAACGAACGACTGAACCGATACTTGACGGTACTGGCGGACTATTTTACAACATTGCGAAGACCGTGGCCGTAATGTTTAAGGGAAGGCGGAAACATATTTACCCGAATTGTAGACAGTACATGCCATGTTTGACTGTCGGACAAGAACTTATTGGGACTTTGGACAGGCTTAAGTACTTGGGTGTCACCTTCCATGAGAACTTTGAGGGCTATCGGCATATCGACGACATTCTTGAGAGAAGCAAGAGAATTTACTCTGCATATCAGGGAGCTCTCAAACGCAAGGAAAGTGCGTCTTCTCGTGTGCCGCCAAGTTAACCGTCCTGTCATCTCCTTCGCTTTTCCGGTTTGGTTCGGGATTTCTGCGCACCAGATGGAAAGGCTACGGAGATGGAAGAGATTGGTTTTGGTCGTATGTCTAGGGCTTAGGCCTTATTTAGGACCAAACGGCGAGATTCGCAAACCATCATGTAGATCGATTTACAGCGCAATTGATTTTGCGTGGGTGGATGTGAAATGGCTGTGAAATTTTTAGAGGGCGCACAATCCTTAGAGTACTCCTTGGTGAGGGAATGCTTCTCTGCGTCGAGAAATCTGGAGGCTGTTCTGTCTCCGGTTGATCTGTTGACCCTTAAGGGAGCTGGAATTCTTTACTAGGATGCAGACCTCTTATTTTATCATAGAAGGCTACACTCTCTCAGTATTCAGAGTACTGCCTACAACACAGCCCAATAGTTTTATTTTATTTTTATTGTCAATTCATATTTGTTTATACCTTTTTGCAATATGAATTTGTTGTTTTTCTTCTTTTTGTTTTTATAGTTCTGTTATATAAGTCTAGTTTGTAAGTTACTTTAAGTGTTTTATTTTTTGTAAAAAATTTTGAGGGCTTCCCTTTTTCAACCCTTTTTTTTGGGAATTATTTGTTAAATTTATTTTAATTTAAAAGAGTTAATTAGTACAAATGTACAATTTTATTTTGTTTAATCTGACAGTCTTTGAAAATTACTAATGTATGCAATGAATATTTTTTTTTATATTATTGTATTAGTTTTTAAGACTTTACTTGTTTGTAAAAATTTTTTGGGAAAATAAAAATAATATGGTATACAAAATTTGGGCAAAATATCCTGATGAGCTATTTGAGCAGTAGTGAAATTGCCATATGGATATGCTTTCCCCGCAGTAATACATTTCAGTTTGTAGTTTTAAATAAAAAATATCATGAAATATTTATATATGAAGGAATCAAGCACGTTTAAAGTAAATTAAAATCAAAAAAAAAAAATCCAAATAACAAATTTTCATATGGAACAAATTATTTTTTTTAACTCTTGTCATCAAGATGGACTTTTGGATGGACGTGTTTTTATTGTATTTTTTACTATTTTCCATATTGCCCCATTCCACCAAAACTTGTTCACCATTTTTTTTATATGAAGTTTGACATTCGTTTCTACCAGCAAAAAATAATAAATTCTCTAACGCTGCCACCTGATAATTGATTCGCCTTGTGCATTGCTAACGATTTGTTAGAAATACAACTCTACACCTCTATGCAGATTAAGCAGCTGACATAAATTATTGCTTCTAAAGTTAATAAGCCACACAACTCTTAAAAAGTTATTTTTACAGAGAAAACTGAAAAATTTATCATTAATAGACAATCGTGTATTTGATGCCATTTACGAAAATGTTAATGTCTCGAATTTTGGGTGGAATTAAAAACCTTTCTTTCAATGGAATTACTTTACTATCCGCACGTACTTTTCACGTAATGATCAAACCTTTGCCTAAATCCTTAACTGAAACGTCAACTTTAAATCGGAATTCAGTTGCTATCAACTCAGTATCGCCATTGTCAGAAACTACAGGAATACAACGTCTTTTGGTTCCAGCTTCATCCTTAATAAATCAGGTAGCGGGTTTTAAGGTTAAAGGCCACCTAAAGCGTCGTTGCAAAGATTGTTATTTCGTTGTTCGCCAGCAAAGACAGTATGTCATATGTCCAACACACCCGCGCCATAAGCAAATGTCTATGAAAAAGCGGGAATATAAATCGTGGATTCTTACTCACGCCACACAATCAAAAGTTAGACCATATTAATAATGCGAATATTTTAGGGTTTGTAATTAATAAAGATTTTATTTCCAACCTATGTACTTTTTGGATTAAAAAATAACTTTTTTGTAGCTAAGACGTTTTGAAAATGTTTGAATGAAGCATCAATGGTTCATGTAGCTATAAAATATTAGTACAGTGAAAGCTCCCGTGGGCGGACACCGACCGTCAGAGCAGATACGTCCGTTGTGGTGAGGTGTCCGTCTACGGGAGAGTTGATTAGAAATGATCGGCATTCACTGCTATTAAATATTCTATTATGTATTGATATGTAAGTGAAGCTAATTTGAATGCATACTGAGACATCGAAGGGAATGAAGAAATTGTCCGCTCAGTAGAGGTGTCCTCTTGCGGGAGGTGTCCGCAAGTAGAGTTTTCACTGTATACGGTATTTTAGCTTGAGAACTTATTTTTATAGTTATTTTTTTTTAATATTAAGTTATTTCACTAAACTACTTAAACCGCTATTGTAGAATTGAATGAATGAAAAAATATACATATTGTTAGTTGCTTATTGATAGAACAACATGGTTCACTTAAAAAGGATTGCCTGAATGAAAAATAGGTGAGGATTATGGGTATACCCCCTATAGTTAAAAATTACATGCGACGCGTTACTGAGTTTTTTAATATAACAGTTTTATTTTTCTCAACTGGATGGTATTGAGAGATATCCGTCTGTCCGTCCGTGTTGGTGCCTTTGCAAATTTGATTTCAACAAAAATAAAATACGCCAATCGATGAGATATAGTGTCAAAGGAGGTGCTGTTTAAAATCAGCAAGATCGGTCCATTTCCTTAGACGCAGCGGCCAAAACCTTGCCTAACAATGAAGTGACTTCAATAAAAAAAATAAATGAGAATTAAAAATAAAGAAAAAAAAACTTGCAATGAAAAAACGCCGCTCGGTCATATTTTCCGAGTTACGGGCACTGAAATATCAGCAAGATCGGTCCATATCCTTATACCCAGCGGCAAGAAACCACGCAGGCATCTAATTTTTCCATATTATTTTTTTAACTTTTGTTTGTATTAATGCAGATGGTTAATTGTTATGATAAAAGGTAAGAAAACTTGGTAGCATTAAGTTGGGACAACAACCCTAAGGATAACTTAAAATTTTCAGAAAAAGCTTTTTTAAAACGAAACAACTTATGATAGAAAAGAATTTCCTATGCCGATTTTTATTATAACTATTCAATATGCATTATGATGATAGGTATATAAGATTCGACATAGCCGAATATAGCACTCTTGTCTTTATTATTATTTAACACAAATTTTATACTGAGAATATCTTATTTTTTATTTGAAAAATCGTTTCTGGTAAGAATAGCACTGTGTTGGAATTATTTGACTAAGGAATTGTGATTTTTTCACATTCTAACAACGTTTTGGATTTAATGCTAATAGGCAACATATTATTTATTGATAATTATGTATCATCATCTTTGTTTCTTAACATTGTTTGAAAATTACTTTACATCAGCGGCTGCTCATGACGAAGAGCATTCTGAACGTCAAATTTTCGGCCACTTTTTCAAGTACTGCTAGCCGTATGTTACCAATAACACCAACAATGTTGGTTGCAGGTTTAACAGCATAAAGCAATGACTTCACGTGGGCCCACAGCAAATAATCGAGAGGTGTCAAATCGCACGACCTTGGAGGCCAATTGACAGGTGCATTTTTCGAAATCAACTTATCACCAAATTTTGATTTCAATAACTTGATGGTTGCGGTCGCCGTATGGAACGTATCGCCATTTTGTTAAAATACATTTCGTCCGGATCAATGTCATCCATATTTTCAAACAAAAAATCATAAGTTATCCATTGACCGTAACATGCAATCCGCCTCAATGAAGTTCTCATTTAACCAATTTGGCTTTTGATATTAGACTCTTATAGCTCGTTCAGGCTGCCACGAAATTAAGTAATTTCAAGTTGAAATTACGAACAAAATCTAAAGTGTTTATATTGGGCTACTTGGCAATTGAATTAACTTGGGAAACGGCTGTATGTTTTTATTAATATTATTCTTTCGCATAAAAATTTTGTTCAGCATAGAAAAAAGAACTGATTATTAACCAAATAGGAATCTATCAATAATGGTAAAATGTATGCGAAATTACGTGTTTTCAAGTTGATTTCGGCCGAAATCACGATATGAATTAATTTCGTGGCAGCCTGAACGGGCTATTAGGTTATACAAAATTTGGGTAAAATCCATTAACAAGCTATATAAGCAGTAGAGAAATGGCCATATGGATATGCTTTCCCCATGGTAATACATTTTATTTTGTATTTTCTAATAAAAAATTTTACATAAGATAAGTAATTATATTTGAACAAATCAAGCATAATTAACATAAGAAAGATTCCGAATAATAAATTTTCATATTGATTTAATTTTTATTATTTTTTGTTAAAAAAAACACTCAATATAATTATAATCTCAGGCTTAATTCTTTTGTAATATTGTTATTTTGGCCCAGTTGGGCTCTATATTACGAATTAATGAAATAAAAAATATGTGCTGACATTTTATTTGACGTGCCCTTTCTTTTACATAACTTTTTCATTACGAATTTTCAATCAGAAAAGTGTTTGATAAATTGAAATAACACAAAATTAATTAAATAATTTTGTATTTTGATAATAGGTCTGTCTGCGTACACATATTTTGCATAATTTTCTGCAAAATGTTGTCTGCGTACTCCAAATCTGTTGCAACGAGAGAGCCAAAGAGAGAATTTTTTGACAGTTGGCAGTTGAGGCTGGTTCACCGGCAAAAATTTTGTTCCGAAACATTTTTTTTTATATGTAGTTTCTCTCTCTCTCAAAAAATAAAATGTCAAACTACATATAAAAAAAATTTTTCGGAACAAAATTTTTGCCTGTGAACCAGCCTTTAGAGAACTTGCAAAATGTTGCTGGAGAAATTACTGCTTGCAAGATTTTGCAACTACTTTGAACAGCTGTTTTTATTAGCTTTTTTAATGAAATAATTTTCGTAAAAAAATTTAAATTTAACAATGGCAAAGGTAAGTAGTTAAGTTTGTTTTGATTTTTGATGTTTATAATAAATTATAATAAACAAAACAATTTTAGGTATACTACAAAAGAAATTGTGTAAAGCTGTATATGGAAGAAATAGTGCCCAATTACTGCGAAGAGGAATTTCAAAGACATTTTCGGATATCAAGCAACTGTTTGAAATCCTATGCGATCGGTTTTCAATTCAATTTTGCGTAATTCTTTTGCTTTGTTATTTCAATTGTTTACACACCGATCAGCTGTTAACTTACAAGATTTTACTGGATACTGTCTGCGTACTTTTTGTTATATTTTCAGCCGACAGAGTAAAATTGGTCTTACTATCCGAAAAAAATTAACTGAGTATTAGCTACTGGAAAAGTACCCAGACAGACCTAATAATAGCCAGCTAACTGCCTTCCCTAAATTAGCGCGTAAAGCCTGGTACTCTGTTCGGTTTTAATGCGGAATGCTGTCAAATCACATATATAAAAACTTTGTATGAAAAAGTCATGAAAAAATGTTGCAGAAGCAGTACTCTGTTTTTACTGTGGAAAAACATATGAAATGTTTCTGGCAACATTTTATCCAAGCTGTGAAATAAAGCAAGTAGGCATTGTTTCATGCGGAATTTTTCATACAACAGCTGATCGTATGTCTTTTACTTACGTTTTTAAAACAATGATACCCCACTTTAAATGTCAAATATTCCACATGAAATAATCAATGTTGCTCAACAATTTTCACAAATTTAAACAGAGTACCAGGCTTTAAGCCTGGTATCATTGTTTTAAAAACGTAAGTAAAAGACATACGATCAGCTGTTGTATGAAAAATTCCGCATGAAACAATGCCTACTTGCTTTATTTCACAGCTTGGATAAAATGTTGCCAGAAACATTTCATATGTTTTTCCACAGTAAAAACAGAGTACTACTTCTGCAACATTTTTTCATGACTTTTTCATACAAATTTTTTATGTATGCGATTTGACAGCATTCCGCATGAAAACCTGAACAGAGTACCAGGCTTAAAGCGCAAGATAACTGTCAAAATTTCTCATGTACATACAAAATGTATGAAGCATCCCTAAATAGCACGGCGTCAACGCTTAGCAATTGGAAAATCCAATTTTGACAGTGCGTTAGGAAGTGAAGTTTGCTGTTTGTTGGTTTGTTTTGTTTTGTCATGGTTGAAAAGTAGTGAGAATTTAGTAATTTTCAAGGCAATCTAGCGGTTTTATCTCTTCTTTATTCTTATTATTATTATACAGCGGGTTTTATGAAATAAAATGAGTTAACATTACTTTTAACGACACGAAGTTAACGCTGTTATTTAGGGATAACATTTCAGCGCAAAAGCTATGAATTACATTGCTTTGCGTTTTACGCGCTAATTTAGTGATGGCAGTAAGCTACAATAAAATCCCAGCCAAGGCGAATCAATTATCAGGTGGCAGCGTTAGAAAATTTATTATTTTTTGCTGGTGAAACGAATGTCAAACTTCATATAAAAAAAATGGTAAACAGATTTCTTATATATGGAGTTTGACAGTAGTGTACACGGCGAAAATTAATGAATTCGCCTACGCTGCCACCTGGTAATTGATTCGCCTTGATCCCAGCTGTTATTGTTTTGTATTTGGAATGTGACTGTCTTTTTTTGAATTCGCCTTGCTATCAGCTGTATATCAAGGTGTAAGTATCTTATATGAATTTACATTGCATTGTATTTGTTCTAGGTAAAAGTAAAAGTTTGTAAACAGCAATTTTTAATTTATTTAAAACATAAAATATAATTCAAACAGTAAAAATGAAAATTGCTGTCGAAGGTTGCGCTCATGGCGAGTTAGAAAAAATTTATGAGACTATAAAGGAATTAGAAAAGCGAGACCATATAAAGGTGGATTTGCTCCTTTGCTGTGGCGATTTTCAGGCAACGCGAAATATTGAAGACCTGCAAACAATGGCCGTATCACAAAAATATCAAAACATTTGTACATTTTACAAGTAAGAAAATAAATGTGGTATTTGTATGAAAATGTATATTCAGTTTTAAAATTTCAGGTATTACAGTGGGGAATTAAAAGCTCCAATGTTAACTATTTTTATAGGTGGCAATCATGAAGCTTCAAACTATTTACAGGAATTACCTTATGGTGGTTGGGTTGCCCCTAACATTTACTATTTGGGATACGCTGGTGTCGTAAAAGTAAATGGAATTAGAATTGCGGGTGTTTCAGGCATTTATAAAGGTCATGACTATTTAAAAGGTCGTTTTGAGTTTTCTCCCTATACAGAAAGCACCAAGCGCAGTGTCTACCATGTGCGTCAGCTAGAGGTATTCCGCCTTAAACAACTTTCTGGCAAGATTCACATTTTTATGTCGCATGATTGGCCTAGAGGCATATATAATTTTGGTAATAAACAACAGCTTGCGCGCTTTAAGCCATTTTTGCGAGATGAAATGGATAACGACAAGCTTGGAAGTCGTCCTTGTGAAGATTTGTTACACATGTTAAAACCTCAATACTGGTTTGCAGCGCACTTGCATTGCAAATTTGCAGCATTAGTTCCACATACAGAATCCTTGTCAAGCGAAGAAAAAATAATAAGTGACGAAAGAAATGAGGATGATTTACCTAACGGATTATTTACAAGGTTTCTGGCCTTAGACAAATGTCTTCCTCAGCGAAGGTTTTTGCAAATTCTTGACATTACTTCCGATAATCATACAGATGATGAGGGTGATTTAAATTTTGAATATGATTTGGAATGGTTAACCATATTGTATTTAACCAATCACTTGGTAAATGTTAAAGAGTCATACTATTATTTACCAAATGAAAAAAGTAATACTGGTGAACGCTTCAATTTCACTCCCACAGAAGAAGAAAAGCTATTTGTACTTAAAAAATTCGAAAACGATTTGAAAATTCCTTGTAATTTTTGTCGTACAGTTGAGGCCTTCGATCCCAGCACCTATCGAAAGGGTCAACATAACAAGCAACCAAAATCACAAATAAACCCTCAGTCTTTGCAATTCTGTGATACGTTAGGCATTGATGATCCCTTGTCATTGGCAATGTTAATTGGAGGACACGAACTAAGTCATTCAAGTACACTTGATAACACGGAAGACTCTGCTTTAAATGATTCTATATTACAGGATGAACAACAACCGTCTAGTGTAAATACCTCAACTGCATCAGTTTCTTTGACAGCTTGTAGTCCATTAAAGCGCAAAAGTAACTCTGGCTTAATTTTGCCCAGGCCAAAAACTTTAGATGGTGAAATCTCATTTTCTAATAAAGAAGAAATCCATTTAAAAGATGACATAAACGAAGTTGATACAATGGAAAATATTGTACCACAAACTGCTGTGTCGGAAAAAACAATAAATTCTCAAACTCAAATAGAAGATACTCAAAAAGAATTAGTACATTCACCAAAACTTCCAAATAAAAAATTTAAGAGACGTAATCAAAATATTTATCAAGAAGATGAAGAGAAAGATGAATCTAAAGAAACTATATAGTATTCGATATAGTACAATAACAACCATATTGAAAAAAATATGTATTATAGTTTTAAAACACGCTATTTTGTTTTCACTAGGTTAACTTTAAACTACGTTTTTAGTCTCCAGGGATGTATTCATCATGTTTGATATTTTTATTCAAAAGATGCTCGAATTACGACTTTTTATAGATCAAATATTTTTTGTAAATCCATAGCAAATATTAAGTTTATATATTAATTTCTTATTGAGCGACAACACCTATTCCGAAAAATCCACGAATTTTAAGGCATTAATAAAAATAAAATCAAATATTTTTAAGAAACCTGTTTTTCAAAAATAATAGTTACCGGTATTTAATAAAGTCAAGACCCTCACTGATACCACAATTGAGAAAATCGAGAAGTTTTTAAAAAGACGTTAAAGAATTCGTTATAAAGAAACATTCATTTCCAAGCTAACTATTTTACGTACGTGTTTGAAAAAATTCGAAGACTTCTGCTTAATTTTTATCTGCGTGTAAATTTAAAGTTTATTTATACGCCGTATCAAGTTTTTTGTAATTACAAAAGATAATTACGTAGCATATCTTAGAATAAAGCGAAGATATTTAGCTTTGGGAATACTAACAATCAAATTTCTAGTCAAATGTAAACAAAGCAAAACCGTTTGTTAGAACCCGTTTTGCACTTGTGGAAAATAATACAAAAATTTATCGGTATCGTCGTTTTTTGTGCTATAGGTCGATTTCGAAACCAGGAATTTATTTATTTTTTTTTTTTTGATTATATAGGAAATATATAATAATACAAGGCTTCAAAGCTGAAATTAACAATATTACATATATACTTATGTACGTCGTCAATTTTGAATTTTCAAAAAATATAAAAGCACTGGAAAACACTATCATTTGTATTATTTATCTTGCTACTTTCATTTACTTCACGTATTATTAACCTTTATGAATAATTGCTACATATTTTTAAGTTAGTCTCACTTTTGATGTATTTTAATTTTAAGATCGTATTCGAGCGCAAATGGTCTTGTCACCCGGCGCCTTTTTTATAATATTCTATGAATTTACTTTATAGAATATTAATGGATAAATAAATAAATAAAAGCACTGGAGGTACAAAGTGCAGGAGGACCTCAGAAATTTTTTTGCAACCCAGAATTGATTTCTTTTGGAATTTCTGATACCTGTCGCAGGCTGGAGCCTCCACAAGAAAATTTTTCTTGTTAACCTATTGAGTTTTGAACTAAGCGGCTTAAACGAAAATACATATTCCATTGACCAAATGGCACAAAATGTTTGATAGGCTAATTTTTTTTGTTCACGTAAATTGAAATTCTTCAAAGTGAAATATTGACGGATTGAAACAATAACTTCAATATTATTAATCAATCTTAACACAATTTAATGATCATTAAACAGATAACATTAAGCTTTTAAACAGGCAAAGCTTTTTTCTATAATATTATTTAGTGATGTAAAACTGTTAAATTTATTTTCTTAACAAAACGAACACTATTTCTATTTATTTCTTAGGTTCTGCAGTAAATTATCTTCTACGTCTTTTTTAAGAAGTAAAACCGTAGTTATTATGCTATTTGGTGATCAAGTTTATCACTGATACAATTATGGAAATAACGTCCACTGATCTAATAATTGGATAAAGAAACTATTAAAAACATAGGTTTAAAGAAAATTAGTCACAGAAATCTCTTACAAACTTAAGAAATTAATTTTCCAAAAATTATTTTAATGCACGGACACTTTACAAATTATTAAACAAAATGAATAGATTCCCGTAATTAATTAATTTAAAAAAAATATGGCGCTATTACAAAAAAATAAAATCATAGTTAATTATGGTTGTTTTTTTGCTTAAACTTTATTTGTATCTTTAGTTTATTGTTTGGACAAAAATCTTTGGCTTAATTAAAATATTTGTTAGAAGTTTCCTAAAGAGTCAAGTGGTAGCGATATGACCATCGATATATTTATTTATATATTGACCATCAATATATTTCTTGAAAATAACTTATTTAATATATGCCTGTGGTTTAATTAAATTTGATTATTTGCAAAGTGCCCGTGCATAGAAATAAATTATCGTATTGTTTTTTTTCATCATCTTTTAACTGCATAAACACGATATTTCTTGAAAATTAATTTCGAATAATAAAAAAAACAAATATATGGGGCGATAGAGACTTAAAAAATAGAAAATAACATCAAGTGAAAAATTTGGCGCTCGCCCATATTTTCCGATTTACGGGCCTCTGAAATTAATTTTTCTAATATTAATATGGGTATCATTTAAAAGCTTTTGATGAGATCTTTAAGGAAATACTAACATTTTTTAAAAATGCTTAAACCATTAAGAGCCGAAGACATTTTTATATAAAATTATGTACGCAAAGAACTGAATGTTTTTTTATTATTATTTTTTTTAATTCTCTGTCACCCCAATATTTGCTGTTTTGATTGGAGTTACTTCACTAAACTAGATTTACATAGATGGGTATATAAGATAGCCAAATACAGCACTCTTACTTGTTTTTTTAAATTTTATTTATTCATTTATTATCGCAATTTATATTTTATATTAGATAGATATTTTACTATTCCAGTATTTTAAGAAAGTTTATTATATTGATGTTATAACTGCAACAACTCTTAAAAATCTGTTCTATTTTTGTGTGAGGATGAAAAATGGAGGATTTTATGTAAAACATATGAACTTTAATAATGACATCGGCTCTTAATGGGTTAAGAATTTAAAAAAAACTTAGTATTTAATTAAATATCTCTTCAAAAGCTTTAAAATGATATCTATATTAATATTTTAAAAAATATGGTGTCGAAAATAGATATTGCAGAAATTACAAACGGTATGACACCACTTTTTGTGGTGGAGGGTATGACAATTAATTAATTTTTTATCATAAAATACAACCACCTGCAGGAATACAAATGAAAGTTTAACAAGTAAGAGTGCTATATTCGGCTATGCCGAATCTTGTATACCCTTCACCATATATGTATAACCACATGCACCACATTCATTCTTAATTTACAAAAGGTTTTTAAGAATTTTTAAATTAAGCTTTTTAAGAAAATCAAATAAAAAAAGCAACCTCTTTTTGGACCTTTTTTAATATTATTTTGGCACAGATATTTTTATATAATATTGTAAACAAGTTTTATGGGGCTCTAAAATTTTCAAAAATATCAATATTGTAGTAGTATATTTGTAGTTTACTTATGTTATCTTTACAGTGTACCATTTTGTTCATTTGCATCTGTATTATATATTTCTGCTAATGTAATGTATATTCCAGGATAACGGTTTTTATTTGTACTCATAATATATTTTTCTAGATCATTCTTTGATAACATATCTATCCCTGTTGCTCTCCTATGATATTAACATAGATAATAAGTTAGATAAATAAGCTCAAAATGATGTAAATAACTTGGCTGCCAAAACAAAGCGTCATTAATAAACTTGGAATTGAAACAAAAAGACGTGTCGTGTTTTATTAAAGCGCAACAATCTCAGAAGTGGGATGCCGAAAAAAGAGAAATTTTTTTGTTGTGAATATATAAAAGTGCATAAACGTTTGAAGAACATAAAATTATGAAAAAAAATTTTTTACATAGAAGTGCATAAGATTTTACATAAATAAAAGTAAATGAACGTGAATTGCTGTCAGAAATTTTTATATTTTGAAATAATAATAAACATTTTAAGCGAGAAAAGCTGTTGTAATAAAAAAAAAAACTGCCGTGAATAAGAGAAACATTATAAAATGGAAAGTGTTTTTGGGAATTATACGGCTGCGCAATTACGCCATTGGCTTCAGCACCTCGGTTTGCCTTCAACAGGTACAAAAAGTACACTTCTTCTAAGACTTAGCGAAGTGCCGGCAGAAAAAAGAGGGGATTACCCGAACGTTGAAGCAATGGAACAGCGCGCAGAAAACGATAGTGGTGAAAATGGTGGTGAAATAGAGCAACAAACGCAACAATCCAACGAGTGTGAAGAAGATTTAGAGTTAGTTGAAACAAACGAGTGTGAAGCAAACGAGTGTGAAACAAACGAGTGTGAAGCAAACGAGAGTGAAGCAAACGAGTGTATTCTACCACAAATGAGTGAGCAAAATAAGGGAGGAAATGATCTTGAATTGTTTGGAAAACTATTGAAGAGAGAATTTGAAATTGTAAAGCGGGAAAAAGAATTACTGAAGCGAGAAAATGATTTAATAAAAAAGATAATGTCGTTCGAAAAAAAAACGCGAAAATGAAGCTCCAAAAGTTATGGTGGAAAAGGCAAAGGGTAAAGCTGCAGTAAGTATTTGTGCATCAAATGAGGAAAATTGTTCAAACAACAAATTGCACGTATCGTTTAATACCTTAAAAGATATGTTGCCTGAGTATGACGGTGGGCCAATGCCAGAACTATGGGTAACCCAATTTAAAAGCATCATTGGTGTGTACGACGTTGATGCAAATACGGCCAAAACATTGTTAATGTGCAAACTCAGGGGTAAAGCTCAGGCATGGTTGCACTCAAAACCCAATTTTGTTTCTGAAAGAGCTGAAACAGTATTGAATGAGCTTAAGGAAATTTTTGGTACGAAAGAAAACAAGCTGATGATGCGCCGTAAATTTGAAGCGCGCACATGGAAATATGGGGAAAGTTTTACCGATTATTATAATGACAAAATTGTGTTGGCTAACAAGGTTGAAATTTCCGATGATGAATTAATCGATAACATAATCGAAGGTATTCCTGATGAACAGCTACGAGTTCAAGCTAGCTTGCAATGCTATACAAGTACGACACAACTTGTGCAGGCATTTTCAAGAATAAATTTAAATAATAAAAAACGCTACAACTATTCGTACAAGGGTGACCAGATAGGCGATGATCGAGAAAAGAAGTTAAGGTGCTACAACTGCAACTCTATTGGACATTTTGCAGCTGAGTGCAAGAAACCCAAGCACCAAGTAGGTTCTTGTTATGGATGTGGAAGTCTGGAGCATCGAGTTGCCGCTTGTCCAGAACGAAAATCAGCAGTCCAATTTTTAGATAAAAACGAATATGTAAGGTATTTCAAGTTCTTTATTAATAATAGACCTAACTGTAATTTTTTCTTAGAATGCCTGATCGATTCCGGCAGTCCGGTCAGTTTTGTGAAGAAACGTAGTGTTTTGAAGACAATTAAAGTAAATGAACTTATGCCTTGTACTTTTAATTTTTATGGAATTAATAAATCAAAATTAAATGTTTATGGAAAATTAAAATGTTTCTTGGTTGTTAATGGAAAAACTATAGAAATAGAATTACTCGTAGTTGCTGATGAATCGATGGCATTCGAATGTGTGCTGGGTAGGGATTTTTTAGTTAAAGGAAATTTTAAACTTATGTCCCTTGACATAAATGAGGAGGACAGTTTTGAGAAAACAGTCCTGTCCATAGATGTAGGAGAGTTAGATAAAATTTCACTAACTGTAGGAGATAGTATAAATTGTTATAGCAGGAACAGACTATTTGAATTATATAATCAATTTTATGTACGACCAGAGCGTCCCTCTAAACCAAAAGTATTTAGCGAAATTAAATTGAAATTAAATGATGAGAAACCTTTTAACTGTAGTCCCAGAAGGTTGTCATACACTGAAAAATCTGAATTACAAGCACTATTGGATGAGTATTTGGAAAAAGGATATATTAGGCAAAGTGAATCAGAATATGTCTCACCTATCGTACTAGTTAGGAAAAAGACTGGAGACTTAAGGATGTGCATAGATTATCGTGTCTTGAATAAGGTGACAGTTAAGGACAGTTATCCAATTCCTTTGATTGACGATCTCTTGGATAGATTATCCGGTAAGAAGTTTTTCACAAAGCTAGATTTGAAGAATGGATTTTTCCATGTTTTTGTTCATCCCGATTCCATTAAATTTACATCTTTTGTGACACCTTTAGGACAATATGAGTTTTTGAGGATGCCATTCGGCCTGAAAAACGCACCATCTGTTTTCCAGAGATTTGTAAATAAGGTTTTTGCGGATATGGTGAGAAACGAAAAAGTAATAATTTACTTAGACGACATTATGGTGGCAACGAATAATGTTGAGGAGCATCTACAAATCTTAAAGGAGGTTTTCATTAGGCTAGTAGAAAATAATTTAGAGTTGAGAAACGATAAATGTGAATTCTTGCAGACTAAAGTTAAGTACTTAGGTTATACAATAGACGGAAACGGTATAAGGGCCGATGACAAGGGCTTACAGGCCATACGCGACTTTCCGATTCCAGATAAACAGCATTCGGTCCAAAGTTTTTTAGGACTTTGCTCATATTTCCGACGCTTTGTAAAAGACTTCTCTCTTTTGGCGAAACCACTGTATGACCTTACAAGGAAGAATAAGAAGTTTGTGTTTGGCGAAAAAGAATTAAGAGCTTTTGAGCTTCTTAAGAATAAGTTAATTGAATCTCCGGTCCTTGCGTTGTACAGTCTGAACGATGAGACTGAGCTTCATTGTGACGCTAGCTCAATAGGGTTTGGAGCCGTGCTCCTACAGAAAAAGGAGGATGGGAAATTCCACCCCATATTCTACTTCTCCAAGAGAACAACAGAGGCAGAATCGAAATATCATAGCTTTGAGCTTGAAACGCTTGCTATAGTTTACGCATTGAAACGATTTCGCATTTATCTTCAGGGTAGGAAATTTAAGATTGTGACTGATTGTAATTCCCTGAACAGAAAGGAGCTGAACCCAAGAATAGCACGTTGGGCTCTCGAGCTCCAAAACTTTGAATACGAGCTAGAACATCGTTCAGGAAAAAGGATGCAGCACGTAGACGCGTTAAGCAGGTGTACGAACATAATAACAGTAGAGTCAAACACATTTGAAGAAAACTTAATAATTTGTCAGAATAGGGATCAGAAGATGGAAGAAATAAAGAAAAGACTTCAGGTCAGTGAATGCAGTATGTACGAGATGAGAAACGGCGTTTTGTATAGAAAGACAAACGATGGTAATTTACTATTCTACGTCCCGGAGGACATGGAGAACCATATCTTATACAAATACCATGACGAAATGGGTCATGTGGGTACAGATAAAATGACCGAACTTATCCTAAAAACTTACTGGTTTCCAAAAATCAAAACAAAGGCAACAAGGCACATAGAGAATTGCATGAATTGTATGATATATTCGCCAAAAAACGGCAAAAAAGAGGGATATCTAAATAGTATACCAAAACCAAATAGACCGTTTGAGGTAATCCACATAGATCATTACGGACCTGTAGACAATGGTAGAAGGTTAAAACATATTCTGGTAGTTATTGATGCTTGCACAAAGTTTGTTAGGTTATATCCAACAAAAACAACTAGCACAAAAGAGGTCATCATAGCATTAAAAGATTACATTAGATCATATAGCCGACCGAAGTGTGTGATAAGTGATAGGGGTACCTGTTTCACGTCAAACGATTTTGCGGAATTTTTAAAAGAGAATCATATTGTTCACACTTTAATAGCTACAGGCTCACCGCAAGCAAATGGACAAGTTGAGAGAGTCAACAGGTCAATAGGCCCAATGCTCGCAAAGCTGGTCGATGTCGAAAAGGGAGTGTTTTGGGACCAAGTGATTGATCAGGTTGAATACACCTTGAATAACACTGTTCATAGGTCTATTGGTGAGCATCCAAGTGTCATGTTATTTGGAACAGGTCAAAGAGGAAAGGTAGTTGATTTGTTGAGGGAGATCCTCGAAGATGTTAATGCGGGAAAAGTACGTGATCATATTACAATAAGGACAAAGGCACTTGAGAGGCAGAAGACAGTACAGGAAAGTAATGAAAATTATCTTAATAAACAGAGAAAGAAACCAAGGATATATAGGGATGGGGACTATGTGTTGATAAAGAATTTTGATTCCACAGCCGGTATATCTCGGAAATTGATTCCGAAATTTAAGGGTCCGTATAAGATTTCAAAAGTTTTGAAGAATGATCGTTATTTAATCGAAGATGTAGATGGCTTCCAACAGTCCCGCACGCCCTATAAAGGCGTTTGGGCTGCGGCCAACATACGCCCATGGTTTAGAGGACGTGAAAGGTCATAAAACAATAGGAGATCAGGGGATCTCATAGTCAGGATGGCCGAATTGTAGTAGTATATTTGTAGTTTACTTATGTTATCTTTACAGTGTACCATTTTGTTCATTTGCATCTGTATTATATATTTCTGCTAATGTAATGTATATTCCAGTACCTCGTTTCTGTATTTCTCGCATCGTAAAAGTTTTCACATCAAGTGTGAAACAAAAAATTTCATCGTTTCTCGATTTGCGAGTAAAAGGTGTTTCTGGTTCTTAATGCGAAAACAGACAACATTGATTCTGTTTTTACTGGAATAATTCCAGTACTAGTGTCAAATAAAAACAAAACGTCAAAATAAAGAAATAAATTATCAAACAATATAAAAGTTAATAAATAAAATAAGTTTTAGATAATATTCGAAAAAAATGTATAGTGTGGTCTTAATAATAGCTGAAGAGAATGATCTGCGAAATATTATTAAATTTTCTATTTTGTAAATAAAAAGATACAAAACATAAATAAATGCATGAATACTTATTGATAATACTTTTTTATTATTAAGTTAAATTGCTTTTTACCTTTTCGTCTGAATTAGACTCCATGTTTACACAAATTTAAAAATATATTTTTAATCTTACTCGTTTTCGCACTGTTTTTAAATGTGAGTTGTTTTGACAGTTCTTGCGTAAAACTTTTCACAAAATATTGGTACAGAAACACTTTTTCTCGCATACTTCCAATAACTGTTGGAAAATAACTTAAATGACATATAGTTCTCGCATTTTAAAGATACAGAAACACTTGTGTGAGAAAACCCATTTTTTGTTTCAATTTACATCGTTTTTCTAAAAATTCAGTTGTTTCATGCGAAAACTTTTACGATTCGAGAAATACAGAAACGAGGTACAGGATAACGGTTTTTATTTGTACTCATAATATATTTTTCTAGATCATTCTTTGATAACATATCTATCCCTGTTGCTCTCCTATGATATTATTATAGATAATAAGTTAGATAAATAAGCTCAAAATGATGTAAATAACTTGGCTGCCAAAACAAAGCGTCATTAATAAACTTGGAATTGAAACAAAAAGACGTGTCGTGTTTTATTAAAGCGCCTACAATATAGGTATCATTTTAAGCTTTAGAAGAGATTTTTAAGGAAATACTAAAAATTAAAAAAAACCGATGTCATTTTTACGTAAAATTATATGTACCTATGCAGTACCAAATTTTTTTTTTTCTTTTTTAATTCTCTTCTACTCCAATATTTGCTTTTTTGATTGGAGATCCTCTCACTGAACTAGATTTATATATATGGTGAAGGGTACGTAAGATTCGGCATAGCCGAATATAGCACTCTTACTTGTTTTTTGTTTCTTTTGCCAAGTGCAATGTGAAGTCACAAAAAATAAATAACACAGAAACAGATTATCATATAGAACAAAATAAAAAATTATTTTTTATTTTAGTATTTTTGGTCCGTTTTTGTTCTATATATGCACGAGTTTTTGCATGTAGAACATATTAGGTTACGAAGGTTGTAATTAAAGAAATGTATAGAACAAAGTTAATGTATCGCATTTTTAAAAGTAAACGGTAGAGTTTACGAAAAAGTCAATCTTATCTTATTACACAATAACTTGCGAACGACGATATGTAAATTTAGTTTAGTAACTTTAATAAAAAAAAAATACTAATGGGATGACAGAGAATTAAAAAATCAGAAAAAAATAAGTACTATATAAAATTGTACATTAAAATCTCATCGGCTCTTAATAGGTTAAGCATTTCTTAAAATATTGGTAATTCCTGAAAGGTCTCTTAAAAAGCTTTTAAATGATACACATATTGAGCGCAACATATATTTGTTTTTTTTTATTGGAGTTATTTTATTGTTCCTTACTTTAGCGTTTTTAGAAAATTTTGGTATTTCGTAAAATATCTCTTTAAAAGCTTTTAAATGATATTTTTAAAAATATTGTGCAAAATCGTACTTTTCTATAAAAGTTAAGTTTTTTTCTGAAACTTAATTTTCTAGTTAGCAAATTGTAAGGATAAAATTTCCTCTATTTATTTCAAGTGTTAAAAAAGCATTTAAAACTTTAAATACAATTCTCAGATCGATTTTACATGTCATTGACTTAGATGTAATAAAGTAAGAAGCAAAAACATGCTACTATTAATTTTTACTTTCCCATTTTTTTTTTTTTCAAATAAGGAAAATTTTCAATCCTACTATTCAAAAATATAATTTTTCCATTTAAAAAAATTCTTCAACAGCAGTACCCAATCACAGTAAGACCGAATTACCACAAAAACCTTACGAGAGCAGAATGCTTCATGCTGGCCCGCATAAGAGTGGGCAAATGTCTTTTTAACTCCAAGCACTACTTTGATAGAGCCGACCAGCCAATCTGTCCAAATTGTAATGTTATCCTCAGCGTTTCTCATCTGTAGGCTTCTTGCCCCATTTCAAAAGTTGACGAGCCACTGGAAGAAGTACTTGATTGTTCAAACTCTGAAAACATTAAAAAAATCAGGAGATGTTTACAACACCACAGCATTCGAGATGTTTAGCCCACTATTTTATAATTTTTTTAGGACATCTATCCAAATTTAATTAATTTTTTTAAAAACGTTAATTTTATCTAATCTTTAATTTTTAATAATACGAGCGCATATGGTCTGGTTACCGGCGCCCTTATGTCTATATTTTATAAATTTATTTGTAAAATATATTGTGAATAAATAAATAAATATTTAAATAAATTACGAAATGTCATTTTACCTTCTTATACTATATCACTTTTAATGTGATGTTTATTTTATTTCTTCCTTTAAATAAAATACAATTCCTATTAAATTACAAAACAAATATCGACTTACGTACCTACATACTTTTTTTGGTTTCTATTTCATATGAATGCATAAGCTTCTTATTAATTCTTACTTTATTGCTAATAGTTTCTTTTGTATTTATTTAAGACAAAACGCTGTACGCTTCTTGTGAGCAAAGAAATGCGGTTTCTAAAACAGATTCGTGGGCATCAGCTGTGTCGCAGTAATATGAAGATGGAACAGTCATGCGGGTTAGTGTAGTAGTTTTCCTATTTTCAGCATCGCCACCACTATTCACGGATATATCTGGTTTTGCAATAACTTGATAAAAAGTACACCGTCGAGGACCAATGCCAGGCACATCGGCATCATATGGCGGTGCTAAGATATCGAAAAATGCAGCGACGCCTCCAACAGCCGTTATTTCATGATAGTTGCATTCTTTGGGCGTAAGCATGGTGCATTCCGTATCAGGCCTTAAAAACTTTATATCTTCAATTATTACATTTATATTTTTCTTATTTTGATTGAAAGTCATCGGCTGACTATTTTTAATATCCTCCGTGTAAGATTGTATTTTTAATTGTCCATGTAAAACTTTGAGCAAGCCATGCATACAAGGATGATCGTGCAAGGGCATTGTGTAACCACCCCTCATTATAAAAACACTCATAGACACTTTTTCATTTTCAAATATATGCATAAAGGTGCAAGGTGCTCTGTCAGATCGTAAGAATAAATCATCGCTAAAAAGTTCTTCCTGATTGACTTGAATATCCCGATGGGTAAACTGATCAGTCAACTGCTTTAGTAAAGCCAAATTAGATCTGAAAGCATTTTGGTTGGCCCTATCGAATGTTTTTAAAGCTTGCCGCAGAACGTTTACAAAATGCAATGACATTTCTTACGAATCACAAAGTAAATTACGAATCACAGATAAATAATCTATGTTACGAATACTCAACAAAAAATTCAAAATTATTTGTTTTCGCAAGTAAAACTTAAAAACAAACTAGTATTGCCAAGCCAATTTTTTTTAATCATATGTTTCAAGGCGAATCAATTACCAGGTGGCAGCGTTAGAGAATTTATTTTTTGGTGGTAGAAACGAATGTCAAACTTCATATATAAAAAATAGTACACAGATTTTTTATGTTTGGAGTTTGACAGTAGTGTTCACGGCGGAAATAATGAATTCACCTATGCTGCCACCTGGTAATTGATTCGTCTTGATATGTTTCTTCGATAATAAACAATATTGAAAAGGCGAAATAATACAGCTGAACGCACGGGCGAAAAAGACCATCAGTTGTATACATTGCAGTTGTCAAAAAAATTTGTCAAAAATAAATAATTTGTTAAATTTTTTTAATTTAATTTTTTTTGATTGCTAATAGAAAACAAACTATTGAAATTCCTAGAGCAAACTACCACAACATGGAACCGTATTTGCAGTTCCTGATGTGTATAATCAAAATATGCGTAAAAAGATAGTGAAATTATTGCGACACATTTATAATTTCTTGGTTTTTTTGTGGAAGATTATGTTAGTCTTCAAATAGTCAACGTGCAAGAATGGAACGATGCATGTGATTTGGGCAAATAAGTGGTACAAAAGAATTTTGGTCACTTTTCCTGTATTTTTATTTTATGTAACTTAATTTTTATAATTTTCTTATTCTGATAATTACAACCACTTTTTTTCATCAAATATATTTTTTATTTTGTTTGTTTTTTTACAATATTTTTTTGCCAACATACATAATTTTGTAGCAACAAATTGCCTGTTGTTTTTTGTGTTGTTGGATTGTTGTAGTCGTGCGGTCACCTGTATTAATTCGCCTTGGGTTGAACCAAGGCCAATCAATTACCAGATGGCAGCGTAGGCGAATTCATTAATTTTCGCCGGTAACATTACTGTCAAACTCCACATATAAAATAATATTACACCCCAGCCAAGGCGAATTGATAACCAGGTGGTATCATCAGCATGAAGTACTGTTCGAAATAACGTCAAAGTTTGTTTTGTTTTTTTTTTCTATTCGGTTTGTTTTTCGTTTCTTGTATATCCTTATTTGTTTATATACGCATGTACATACACTCTCGATCAAATGATTAGAACTACTCAAATTTCAATTTTTAGTACGCCATTTCTTTCTGTACGAAGCTAAATTTTTCTACCATCGGAAACAGAATTTTTTTAAGATTCCAAAAGTAACAACAACAAGATTAAACTTTAAGGCAACAGTTTTTCCACAAAAAAAAAAAACAAAATATACAATTTTGTTCCCTTTATATGAGCCACTTTGAACCCAATTCTCTTTTTTTTAATTATTTTCAACTACGTAGTCGCATTTAATTTAAACATTAAACTACTAGAATAAAAACTACTTTCCACTAAGATTAGTGGAAAATGGGCAAGAACAGTATATAATAGTTAATGACCTATCAGGACATTGCGCATGAAATTGGGCAAATTTTTTTTTAATATAAAAAAGGTGGCACTTTAGAAACATAAACAAACTTTGACACATATGTAGACAAAATAACGAAGCGAAAAGCTTTCAGTTGAGCTCCTGCATATACTAGATATAAATATACTTTAAGTATTACACATGGCGTAATGATTTTCAGGCGAGCGCAATCCCACAGTTGCTTATTTTTTTGTACGAAATTTTTTGATAATAGATAGCAAAATACTTACATATGAACTATTGTATGATATTACCTTATTCATGAATTCGACTTTGATTAGAGCGACAATTGTAGTCGCAAAATGAATACCTATAATAAACAGTTGAGCACAGATAATAATTTATATAAGAACGTAACCAAGGCGAATCAATTATAATTATATAATTCATTTGCCTTGAACGTAACTTTTAGAATCAATTCGCCTTGATTTTTTAACATTCTACCAAGTTGATGACACTATCTGATTTTCAATCCTTCTTGTTATGTGTACCAGCTGTAATGAATTCGCCTTGGTTTGTGTTGTGATTGTAGTCTTTGCTAAATCTTTATTATCAAGGCGAATCAATTAGTAATTGATTCGCCTTGTTTATTATTATTAAAAAAACAGCTGATGACTATAATAATTGTTCAAAACGGAATTATAAGCTGCAATTTTAAATAAATGTAATTGTAAACTATTAGCAAAAATAAAATTAGTTGTTGCCATGAAGTATTACGTGTAAAATTAAATAATCTAATTTTAAGTTATGAATGTATGATTGTACCTACATGTGTTTCATTGAAAAATCTTCGAAGATTATTGCCAAATGAATAACTATTTTTCCAATTCTAAAGAAATAAATTTTGCCACGACATCATCTATCTTGACATCGTCTTCACATTCTTATCGAGAACTTAGCAACAGCAACATAGCTTCTAAAACGCAAAATCACCGTAGAGGGATGTATATTCGAGACTGGCGTTCCGCACTGCGGGCGCCACCAACATATCGTATTGGCAACAGAACTTTACGTTTCAATTACCACATAGCAATGTTAATCGGTGGAGTGTGTGCTCTGTTCATATTATTCTTTTATGTTCGGGGAAGCACTTCTTCCTCTGATACGGCTTGGCTTAAAAACTATGCTAGTTCAACTAGCGGGCATCGAAGTGTAGTTAGCAGTAGTAGTATTAATAGTAAAACAAACATAAAAGATACATTTTTATCATATAATAGTACGTACCCTTTGACTCGACCCGTAGTTGGGAAGACGGGTGTAATAACATTTCGTATTGCCATGGTGGCTGACTTGGATACTAAATCAAAATTTGGAAATACTGGCTCTACAGTCTGGCGAAGCTATCTAAAGAAAGGTCATTTATCCTACATAAGTTCTAGGAATGAAATTAACATTAGTTGGGATAATGAAGAACCTTCGATTCTTGAAACAAGTTTTTCCCTCAAAGGTCGCGGTATGGAACTGTCTGAATTAGTTACATATGATGGTAAAATACTGACTTTTGATGATCGAACTGGCCTGGTATATGATATCACAAATACTGAGAAACCGATACCATGGATTATATTACTTGATGGCAATGGTAGCAATGCAAAAGGCTTTAAATCTGAATGGGCTACAGTCAAAAATCGTTTTTTATATGTGGGCTCAATGGGTAAAGAATGGACTTCGGGGACAGGAGAATTTGAAAATGAAAATCCCATGTTTGTTAAAGTGATTTCACCATCTGGCTCCATAAGGTCTGTGGACTGGTCATACAATTTCAAAAAATTGCGCCAAATCTCAGCGCAAATAACGTGGCCAGGTTATATGATACATGAGAGTTGTGTATGGTCTGAAATTCATAACAAATGGTTTTTCTTACCGCGAAGGTGTTCTAAAGATAAGTAAGTATAAATAATATATATACAGTGTCTCACAGTCGAAGTGAGTCAAGGCTTATTTTCAGATAAAATCATTCGTTTCTTTTTATTCGATTAAAAATTATTACATATTTTTACTACTTGAATTTAAAGCTTTAAAAACATACATAACATTTTTTGGCATATTATTTGCTAGTAGAAAAAATAACAAAAATTCAAAATATAATACACATATACCTCAAAATAAAAGTGAGCTACTTTGGTCAAGAAGATAGATAGATTTTCATTAATATTTAAAACCAGTGACTGTGAACTCCGAGGACATGTTGGCAATTGTAAAGTAACTATTCTCAAGCAACAAACGATTTATGATTCGTTCGTTCCTCTTCGATCCCCAGTTTCTCAACCCTCGGCTTAATGTAATGCTTTAAAATGTCTATATAAAGTTAATTGGATTTGTTTTGCCAGTAAAATAAAGTAAAAAATCTCTTAAAAAACATTTAACGTTATTTTACAAAAAACAAAATCAAGTGGCTGACTTTGATTGTGATCCGCGCTTACCAGCTTATTTTTGTTTAATGGTATTTTTTTTAGCTTTGATGGTAAAGAGAAAGAATTTGCAATTACAATGCGCTTCAATTATGAAAGTACAAAATATGCAAAAAATAAATAGAGTGTTCTTGGACACTACAAAAATATTTTAACAAACATTTTTGAAAAAGTGTTGTTTCACTTTGATTGTGTGCTACTGAAAGTAAATATCAATAAATTTGTAGATACTTATTGAACTTATTGTTATTTTCAATTATAATGAAAGAATTTATTTTTTCCTCCAACTCGATATAAAAATTAGAAACAAATAGTAAGCTATTTGATTAATAAGAGTATTATTTCAATTTTTCCTTGTCTTTGACATAACTTTGCTGCCTTATAGTGGTATATTGCTTTATACATTTATACATGCTATGCTATATTCGGCTATGCGGAATCTCCATCTATGTAAATCTAGTTTAGTGAAGTAACTCCAATCAAATAAGCAAATATTGGGGTGACAGAGAATTAAAAAATAAAAAAAAGAATTGGTACTGTATATAAAGTGATGTGCGTTAAAATTGTGCCACCTGATCTCCAATACCTTTACCCCCTTATAAATCCCTCATACAACATTTTTATATAATAGTATTTACAATGGGCAGAGAAAAACATTGTTTCTTTGAAAAACTTCATAATAAAGGAAAAAGTTATAGATATAGTGCTGAAATAATTGGATGCTTTAAAAAATTATGGAAAACGCCGCCAAATACGGACGCAAGGCAGAAAATAGATAAATACCGTCGAAAATTATACCTCTAGTAAAGCGAAAAATTTTGCGTCATGAAAAAAAGATGCTTTTGTCACCTCTTCCACCCTTAAAAACGAGCATAATATAGATGTTTCGACCTCAACCATAAGAAGGCTTATTATTAGAAATAATTTGAAGGCCAAAAGTAGCGACAAGGTCCCATACCTAAGTAAAAAGTACCTAAGGAAAAGATTAGAGTTTACCCAAAATCATGTAGATTAGCCTGTAAACAAATGGAGAGATATTCTATGGTCTGACGAAACGAAAGTTAATTTGTTTAATTCACACAGAAGCAATCTTCCTGTACCAAGACTTCTCAACACCGAATTCCATCCACAAACAAACAAAATAGTATTGGGAAATTATTTTGGATTGAGAGTAAAATGGATGCCGCTTATTATAAAAATATTCTTAATGATGCTATGATGCCTTATGCCAAATTGTAAATGCCGCTTCGATGGGTGTTTCAACAAGACAATGACCCAAAACACATATCGAAGCGGGTAAAAGACTGGCTTGAAGAACATAACGTCAAGGTTTAAAGCTGTCCGGCACAGTCCCAAGACCTAAATCCTATCGAGAACTTATGGCAAATATTAGAAATGTGTTTTCGAGAAACAAATCCATCCAATAAAGACGAACATTGTTCTTTAATTCAGGATGCGTGGAAAAAGATTCCTGTAAAAACCTGCCAAAAACGTGTGGACTCAATGCCAAAAACGATGCTCAGACGTTATAAAAAAATAAGGGTTATTTAGCGAAGTACTGAGGCAATGAAATAATAACTAATGAGAAAAAATTCAGTCAGTAAACAAAAAAAATATTTTAGATAATTAAATTTGCAAGATCGGTTTATGCCCTTCGAGGCAGCAGGCAATACACTAGGCCTATCTATAAACAAAAAAAAAAAGTGAAATAATTGGCGGTCGCCTATATTTTCCGAATTACGCGGGCTTCTGAAATTTTCAAATTTTTTAAAATATTAATATGGGCATCATTTTAAAGCTTTTGAAAAATTTTTTAAGGGAATACTAAAATTTTTGAAAAATGCCTAACCCATTAAGAGCCGATTTTTTCTTATTTTTTAATTCTGTGTCACCCCATACAATTGCTTTTTTGAATGGAGATACTTCACTAAAATACATTAACATATACGGTGAAGGGTATTTAAGATTCGGCATAGCGAATGTAGCACTCTTACTTGTTTTGATTAAATACCAAAAATTCTAGAGAAATTTTTTTTATTTTGAATTTTTTTTATTCAATTTTTGTTTATTTTATCCCTTTTATCCAATTTTCTTTAAAGATACAATGAAACTCGTGATGAACACATGGGATGTAATCTACTAATCACGGCCGACGAAGATTTTAATAAAATCGATACAGTACAATTAGACTCCAGCAACACTGAGGCTACTCGTGGATTTTCTTCCTTTAAATTTGTACCCGATACTGACGATCGTATAATTGTAGCGCTAAAAACTGAAGAACTTAATGGAAAAACTGGAACGTTTATAACTGCGTTTGATATAAATGGCAAAACATTGTATGCAGAGCAGGGTATAGAAACAGAACTGAAATACGAGGGATTTGAATTTGTTTAGTCCAAAGTATATACTTTGGTTTAGTCTTTAAAAAAATATTAGTAGCAGTGAATCGAAAGTTGTTACTTTGTATGTAAAAATATTTTATATAAACTGTTTCCGCCTATTTAAATGTTAATGTACAAAAGTTTAAACTTGTGTTTTATGTGATTTGTAATTTATTTTAAGAATTATTATAAGAATAATCAGACTTCTAAGTGATAGCAATAAAATATATAATTAAGAATTGATATAATGAGAAAACGATTTTTAAATTATGTGCTAGAACGAATTTCAAATTTCGATTAGTTTTTTGTAGTTTTACCGAAGACTCTGAGCAAGGCAGATTTATTTTACTAGGTCGTGTCGTCCGCCCAGCTGGTTTGTAGTTGGGAAAGTCAAAAGTTGTTTGTATTTTTCTTTGTTTAAGAATTTTAAAAAACACTAACAACTAGCGTGTGCGTAACAAAGCAAGCATTGAGAGCAATTATCTTTTGTTTCTCTTTGTGCTTTTGACGTTTCCAACGCACAAAACAACAATAAAAAGACATGTTGTTTTTGTCAATGTTGTATTTGTTGTAGAGCCGCTATTACCTAGTAAAATAAATCTGCCTTGGCTCTGAGTTAGAGTGTGACAAACCAAACTTCGGAAGGAATGTGAAAAGAAAAAAATTAAACGTTTTTAGCCGACTTTAAAAGAAGGAGGTTATCAATTCGTCTTGGGTTAAGTCTTAAATAAATAGCAAAAGTAAAACTTGTTTTCTATGTTTAATGAAAAGTTTTATTAGAATAAAGGTTTCTTTTCAGTAGAAATTATAACAATATTAAAAAAGAAAACATGATTTGAAATAACAAATTGTTATTGAACAAAGTTTCTATACAGATATCAACAATTAACATTAAGTAGTAAAATTCTTTTATGTAAATGGTCCACCTGGAGAGTATGCAAATGCTCACTTTGCAGTGGAGCCACTGACCAATGGAGAAAGCCTGAGATCATGTGGTGAGTCACGCCACGGCTTTTAGTCTAAGACTCCTTTGTTATGTATTTCTCAAGAAAAATAAAGTTTAATTGTAAGTGTTAACGTTATACAAGTCTAGGTAGTTGTTGCGTTTGTATGTTGGTATAATTGCATTAACACAAAAATTAATTTTATTAATGTTCTTTACTAGTCAAACTTCAGTAAAGAACTAACTTAGAAAAAGGAAAAACAACAAACAGACTTAAATATGAGTTTGGCTGCTGCCAACATCTTCCCTTTTTTAGGAATAACGTCTGGGAGCCCTACGTCTCCGAAAGAATCTTCGAGGTTTCGTAACAGCTCTGTCAAAGTTTTTAGAATCTTGTATGGAAGTGCCTTCTTCTTCGGTTGGCGTTTGGCACGGTACAGCAGAAAATTCAATTTCATCTTCTATATTTGTTTCTGTTTCAGATGTATCAAACCCTTCAGATACATATGACAGTCTAACTTGGTCCAAAAATCTTTCACGCAGTTGATTTACATGAGATCTCATTAGCCAATTTCTTGATAGGAGTACCTAATGATTTCACCAGGATTCCATGTCATTCTATTTTTGCTAAAAACTTGAGCCTATACTTTGTCACCGGATTTAAAGACACGTTTCTTAGTGCCATGTTTTTTATAATGAGCAGTTTTTCTTTTTTGGTAATGGTGATGATTTCAGCAGGTCCAATAGAATTTGGAGACGTCTTCCAATAAAGGATTCCACCTGGAGAACTTACATTAGGAATCGCTCTATACTGTGCAAGTTAACACTCTCATCGGGGAAATCCGCACAATATGATATTTCTAGTGCTCTCGCTTTATTGTGTAGAAACTATAAAAACTTTTTTCTTAATTCTTTTTAATGTTGAAGTTTTAAGAAGTTTAAATTAAAGGTTGGCCCATTATTTGTTTTCTACATTATTTTTTTATAACGTTATCTTCAGCGTAGCACAAAAAAACATTACAAAATTTAGTTATTTTAGGTCATAGTTTGCTAAGGATACAAGGATTCTTTAGGCTTCAGTTGGAGGCAAACTTAGAAACTTTATTTTAATTCTTGAAAACATTCCATTCATACATTTTATAAAAAAAAAATATTTCCTATTAAAGAAAAACTACATAGCGACACAATTTTTTTAATAGATGTATTTTATTTTTACATGCAGTTTGGTGTTTTTCGTATATTTTTCGAGTTAGACATACATACATAGCAAGTTTTTTATTTCTATATTGTGTAAATAAAATTTGATAAAAATTATAAATTTAAATCGTTTAATGAAACGCACACTTTTTTAAGGAAAGCCTTTAAACCTGCCTGCTATGAAAGAGTTAACAATTTGTTAGTTAATTAATTACAAAACAAACAAAAAATTAGTTGTTGAGAAATTATAATAATGCCTTGGCAGGTAATAAATTTTCAATATAATTAATTCCCATTCAATGAGATCGTGCGTAAATATGTGAAATTTAATTTTACATTAAAAAAAAAAATAATTGCAAAGAGTTTGTTTTGAAAAATTAAAACAAGATATTGCGTTATTAAAAACCAAGGACTTGTTTCTTTTACATGTTTTATATCTTAAATGAAGAATGCAACAAATTAATTTATTTTTTAAATAATTTTCTTTATCTTTTGGAATATTTTTTTTTTACATTAACCAAATGTGTGCAAATCATTACAACTTTAATTGGTTCTTCGTTTTCATAATAAATATACTTTACAAAAAAAAAATTAAAATAATTATAATAATAAAACAAAAAATTTGTTATAAATATTTTTCCATTTTCGTTAGTTACAAGTTTTCACAATCTGTTTTCTTTTCTTTTTATTAATTAGAAACTTGGACAGATAAACGTTTTAATTTCATTAAAAAATATTACTTCATGATTGTGAATATTTGATTACTTTTATATTTCGATTTATTTTACCTACATAAAATATTCCTTATTATTTATTATTTAAGCAAATGTGATATAGGGAAATATAACATGTAAAAAAATAAATTTTAGTCGGTGTGTTATTATGATCCAAATTTAAAAGAAGATGGTACAGTTTGTTGGGTAAATGCAAAACCTCCACGTTTTTCAATTAGTTTTGATTCTTTAGCAGCTTTACGCTGATCGGCAGTAACAACAACTTCTTGCAATGATTTAGCTTGTTCTGGAGTCAAGCCAGAAGTTAATATAGCATACCAAGCTTGATCTTGAGTAGACAAAGCTAATTGATAAAAAAAAAACAATATATTATTTAAAACTGTTAACTTTCTTTATGCGTTACTAACCTGTAATAACTTCTTTAAAAATAACATATTCATCAATAGCTTTTTCATCTTCTTCTTCGTCAAGAGGCGTTGTGAAACCTTCTAATGCAGTCTCATTCAAATCATCAATAGAGTCTTCTTCTTCGTCATCAGACTCTTCGTCATCGTCTTTTATAACCGCATTCATTTCAATGCCGGATTCAGCAGCCTTAGTTTTACAGAATGTACTAACTTGTTCTAAGTAATTTGGAGCAAATTCATCTATTTCATCTTCGTCACTAGATAATGCTTCTGCACACAAAATCAACTCAAGTTTAACAGCATTTCATTATTATTTTTTTAAATAAATTTACCTTCACAATCATCATTTTCATCTTCTTCTTCCTCCTCCTCTTCTTGAGCACGCGACTCATAGGCCCGTTTCAAGCCATCAAAAAGTAAAATTAAAGATGGAATAATTTTACCTGAAACTTCATTTAATACCGGCGGCTTAGCATCGCCCAATGAAATCAGTGTACACAAACCCAAAACACACAATTTGCGATCATGAATACTAAATTTTAAATTATTAATTGTTAAAAAAAAGAAACACAAATAAATAATACAATTGTTATTTACCCTAAGAAACAATCGGTATCAAGCAACCATTGCTTGATGAAATGTGATGAAATAGGCTCGCCGTTGGGTTGGGGCATTTTGTCCAAAATGGAAAGCAACAATTGAGGATTATAGTATAAAGCAGCGATAACAACCTTTAATTTTAATTATAAAAAAATAAAAATTATATATATAACGACAGACGTCACGGTTCTACATTTACCTGTAAGCACATGGTACGTAATTCTGAGGATTGGACTTCTCGTGTTAAACGCGATAGGGCCAATTCGACAAACATAGGAATAACGGAATCAATTTGTCCTTTGCATTGCAAAATTATAACCTCTAAAAGTTTGGCAGCATGACATTCAGGATCTTCGCCAGGATTGCATGTCAACATCTTAGAAAAACAATTTGAACGCCATCATTAATATGAGCTATTTGATTATTGTATTAAGTTGGTTTTACACGACATAAACTGTGAACCGTTCAGTGTTTTGGCATACACATGAAATTACATATGGATTACAAAAGCGACACGTTATAAGATTAATACACACATACGGTGTAAAACCACTTTAAATTATTTTATTTATTTCATTTTCTAACTTACAGTTTTGCACATGTCGTACATGGCCAACAGACGATTTGGATTTGAGAGAAACGCTGGAGTGTCAACTATCACATAATTGTGCAAAGCTGGCATCATATCAATAAAATAGTCTGTGCCGTCCTTTTTTTTGAATACTTGATAAATAAGCTCCAACATTTGCCACATTTCCGTCGAGATCGTTTTAGATGTCAAGTCAAAGACCAACGAGAATGTTTCCTCGTAGAAATCAGTTATATTATTTTGAAATATATGTCCCACAACATTTATAACAATCGGATGTAAATTATTCATTACTTCAGGATGATCTTCCATAACAGTTAGTAGAGTTTCAATGGTGTTTAATAGACCCATTGCTGTTATGGCCTTTTCATCGCCACCATCTTCCGATTCCAATACTTGGCTGAATGTAGTTGCCAAATGTTGGCAAATTTCCATAGCTACTGGCAGCAATTGTTCAGAGAAAGTGCATACAATTTTTTGCAATACATTTGTCAAATCTTCATTTTCTGTTTCTCGTATTATGGTAAGCAACTCTTTTGTGATTTCTTTGATTTGTCCCTCGCAATAGGGCGCAGCCGCATCTTGTGAACTTAGGAACATTTGCAATCCAATAGCTGCTTCAACCTTGACTGGTAATTCCTTATCGTTCAACAGACAATTGGTAGTTAAACGCATAATTTCTCCTAAAATTTGGGGATTTTTCAGTTGAATGTCACAGAAATAGTGAAGTACCCAACATGCTCGAGCACGCATATGACCAGCTGGATTTTGAAATTCGGGGAATACATAAGTGGTAAGCATATTCTCAACCTGATCGCGATATATACGTTTTTTTAATAGAATATCGGCTAATGAACCAATCATGTGTAGTGCACCATCCTTTTGTTTATTATCAGCATTTGGAGATGTAATAATCTTTTGTACGAATAAAAAATTAATTTAACTTTGTTTAGAAAATTTTCATGAATTGCATATTTTTAAATGTTATAAAACAACATAAATTCATCATCATATTAAGCCGATCTTTTTGGAAATTTTTAAAGATATTTATTTGCAGATGTTTACAATCTACACTTTATAAAATCTTTTCATTCAGTCTCTTTGGTGTTTAACCCAGCAAGAAAAAAATGATCGTAAAAAATCCATAGAAATTTTACACTTACACAATTGAATCAATTTATTGTTAAACAGTGTTGCCGTTACAGTTCTTTGGGTATTATATTAAAATGATTTTTTTTTTAGTAGAGTAAACCTAACGTTTGGTTTATAAAGTTCAAACTTCACTTGATAAAATGTGTTGTAATTAAGCGTATATTTGTATTAATTTCTTGTATAGAAAAGTTTCGAAATATTTTTTTCATTTTGGTTTTAAGAATGAGATAGAAACTTTGTTCTACAATGTGTAGGATTAATTTTAAAATCGGTAATTGTCTAATATGTTTTTGCAAAGACATGAGAAAAAAAAAACGGAGTATTTATTTCTGCTTTAAAAATATTAGTTTTTATTTATTTATTTATTTATTTACGATATATATTACAAAGTAAATTTGCAAAATATATAAATTAAAGGCGCAGGTTACTAGACCATATGCGCACGTATTTATGATAAATTCAAAATTAAAGAATATTTACACAGGTTAAAGAAAAATTAATAAATTTATGTCGAATTTTATGTACATGTGTAGATAAGAAAGAAACATAGGTTTTAAGAAAAAATAAAATAAATGTAATACAAAAACTAGAAAGAAACATTTCACTTGTAGTAATGAATTTTAAAATTCAATGATATTGTGTTTTTCGAAACATTTTATAATAATTGGTATGTTATCTCGCTGAGCACAGTCAAGAAGCTTCTCCAATGGTTGATTCACTTTTGAATAGGGGCATTCAGTTAGTACATGGGTTATAGTAAGTTCAACATTGCAGCGGCTGCATTTAGGCGGGTTGGACTTCTCGAAGTAATGTTTGGAATTAAACATTGCTTTACCTACTCTTAATCGAGCAATCATAATACATTGCGGTCTTGATAACTGTTCGTTGTATTTTGGTCTTTCTGCAACTTGATATTGAAGATTATGTAAAGCTTTGTACGGCCCTATCAATGCTTTGGGGAAGCAAGGTATTTCTGTAACTTCCGGCAGATTCAACGCTTCTTTAGCACCCATATCGGCGTATTCATTGCCAGCGATTCCAATATGTGATGGGATCCATATTAGAATAATTTTACTACCAATGTTCTGTAAACACAGCATGTCGTCATATGCGCCATTTCTATTTTTTGTTAAGGCTTTTATTGCACTTAGACTATCCGTGCAAATTAGAGATCTGCTGTCTTTTTTAAACGCATAGCTAATTGCCGTTTTTATTGCTGCTATCTCTGCTGTGAAGACTCCAGTGTGATCAGGTAGGCGATGTTCAATTATTTTTTCGAATTGAGTTTTGGATTGCTGTTTAAACACAGAATATGACGTTCGACCTTGATAAAAAGAGCCGTCTGTAAAGTATACATCTTCCGGTGCCAAGTGTGATATCTTTTCCGCTAATAAACTTTTAAAGCAAATAGGATTAGTAGAATTTTTTTTGAAGCAACTTAGACTGTCATCTATTTTGATAGTTGTTTTAGAACAAATAGGTTTTGTAGGTTTATCTGGTAAGGATATGTTCCATTTCTTAAGAATTGAAAGGACATTGCTGATCGCCGTTGGTGGTGATTCTACTGAAGAGTCTGTATATTTCCAAAACGTGGAATGTAGACTTTCTGTTGTTATTGTTAAAGATCTGGAGGCCAAATTTATAGAATTTTTCTCTAGTAACGTTTGGAAATCGGAATATTTTGCCTCAGTATGTAAATTTTTAATGGGTGTTGTACGCAGTAAGCCCGATGCAGTTCTAAAACATGTGTTGATTGAGGTGTTCAATTTGTTGATATTTGCCTTTGATGTCCAGCCATAAATGGTTATGCCATGTTGAATTGTTCCGGTTGTTAGCGATTTACAAATGTTGAGTGCTGTTTCAATGTGGGGTCCTTTTTTTCGAGAGCATATCAGTTTTAAAATATTGTTTATTTTAGCTAGCTTATATGACAGATTTTTAATATGATGGTTCCATAGCATATTCTTGGAAAATAAAATGCCTAGTATTCTCAACTTATCTGAAATTGGGATGGTTTCACTTCCAATGCAAATTGTGCAGGTGTAACAGTTTCGTTTTCTGCATACGTGAAGAACTTCGGATTTAGATGCGGGAATAACAGCTCCTTTTTCTTTGGCCCATCGCTGTATGACGCTGTTTATATTGTTGAGGTTGAAGTTTACCTCATTTGGATTTCCTGATGCTACCGCGAAGATGTTATCTGCGTAAATGCCGACATAGTCGATTCCGGGTAAATTTTCAACTACCTTTGCTAACGAATTTGCATAAACTATATACAGAACTACAGAGAGTGGGGACCCTTGAGGCACCCCATTGTCTAAAAGATAGTTTGAGGAGAAGTAACCGTCTACTTTCACAATAATTCTACGATTGATTAGAAAGGATTTTATGAGTTGTAGGGTTTCTTTGGGTACTCCCCATTTATTCAGCTCGCGAATAACTGCTACCGATGTGACACGATCGAAGGCCTTTTCAATATCTTCTGAAAGTACTAAGCTGTGTTTTCCTTTATTTAAATTATGCTTAAGCAACTCTTCTAGTTGGTGACAAATGCTGTGAACTCCATGTCTGGGAATGAAAGCATGTTGTATTTTTGAAATTTGCCCTTTTGTTGAGGTCCAAAATCGTTTGGCAACTATTTTTTCCAGAATTTTAGAAAGCACAGGTAATAACGAAATGGGTCTATAGCCTTCTAACTCATTCCTATTCTTACCAGGTTTTGGAATAGGTGATAGAACAGCTAATTTCCAGTCATGTGGAAAAACCCCAGTATCAATTATACTACTGTACAGCTGACAAATACGAGCTTTTAGAATGTAAGGGGCAAATTTGATCATAGCGTACGTAATTTTATCTCGGGATGGTGTTGAACCTTTTAAACTCTTTAAAACATCATTGAGTTCATGAACAGTAACCGGGCACTTCAACTCTGAAAATTTTTCAATTGTTTGTGGAAGACTTTCAATGTGTAGAGTATTTTTATCATTTACAATTCCGCGATCAAATGTATTGTCTGAACCGAGATTGCACCAAAATTTTGCAAACCCATCAGCGATGTCCACGGGATGTGAAAGAGTATTAACTGCAAAAATGGGGGGAAAAGAATCCGTTCTATTAGACCTTAAGTTGTTGACTTTGTTCCATAAAACTCGCACATCCATTGAAGGATTTAACGAGTTTAGGAAATTGTTCCAAGTTGTTGTTTTGGCTATTTTACACTCTTTTTTAATCTTCGCACAAAGTCTTTTAAAATTTATTATGTTGGTTTTATTCCTACATCTTTTAAATAATTTCCAAGATTCTTGCCTCTGCTGTATTAGTTTTGAAATTTCGGTATTAAACCAGATCGGGTTATTCTTCTCCTTAGGCTGGCGGCTTAATGGAATAGTTTCATTAGCTGTTTTCCTTATAATTCGCTTCAACTGGGCAGCTTCCCTGTTGATATTTGGTGATATTGAAAATTGTTTAATAAGTTCTGTAGCCTTGTCTTGAAAGAAGGCCCAGTCAGCATGTTTTTCCAGAAATCGTGGTACAAATTTTTTCTTAAATTGGCTTTTGTTGTTAGAGATAATAATGGGAAAATGGTCCCCCACATCTGGCAAAGGTAGGCAGTTCCAGCTTAAGCTGGGTGCAATGTCTACACTTGACATTGAAATGTCAACCGCTGTCAAAGTGTTTCGTGTGCTAAGCAAGGTTGGAGAGCCGTTGTTTAAAATTACTAAATCCTGATCGTTCGCAAAATCTTCTAAAATCCTTCCGTTTGGTGAATTTGACGCAGATCCCCACAAAACATTTTGTGAGTTTGAGTCCCCAAGCAGAATATTGTGCACGTTCCTGGCAATTGGTATATTTTTTATCATGTTTGAGGATAAGTTTGTGGTTCCTTCTCTATAAATATTTGTAATGTGGAGTTCTGTATTACATTGAATTGCAATAGTCTGAAATAACAGGTCTCGATCAGAAGTGAAGTGGCTCTTGACACTCAAGTCATTTTTTACCATCAAGGCTATACCTGATTTGGCATAAGTGTAATCGTAGTTGTGGTGATATATTCTAAAACCCGATAAATGTAGTAAGTGCAAGTTTTTTTTAACTATATGGGTTTCTTGCAATGCTATAATGTTAGGTTTGTGTTTGAGAATTAATTGTTCTAAAGCATATTTATTATTGATAAAACCTTGAATGTTCCATTGGAGAATCGTTATGTGTTGGTGAATAGACATAAATTATTTTTCTGAATTGCCCTTTTGGGCCTGTTGTTGTGTGTTTTTCAAAGTTGTAGGAGTAATAAGTACGTTTAGCAGGGGGAAATTATTATAAAGTTGTGACACAGGAGTGCAATGGTCGTTTGAGCAGCTTTGCCCTATTCTTGGTGGCGAATTTAGATCTAAACTATCCGTAATTTCTCCGATCATCATTTTCTCAGTCATTATGAAATTTTCTTTTAAACTATTACTGGCTGATTTGTCGTCACTAAATGTGACGTCATCAATATCAGAATTAATATCGTTTTCATCTGTTGCTTTTACATGTTTTTTCTTAATAGTTATTTTGGAGTTATCACTTTTTGATGAATGTGGTTTTTCTGTTATTATTTGTGTGCTTTTTGAAATTATTTTAGAGTATGCATTTTGTATTGGGATGATAGAGCTTTCGTCGGTTGATTCTGTGTTAGTATTTATGTTTGTTGTAGTTATATGTTGAGTTTTTGTTGCGGAATTTTTTGAAAAGGAGAATTGAGTTTGATTTTTAATGGTTGTTTGTGTATTTTTTGGGTTTTCTGCATGTTTGATTGTGTCCATCGCGTCATTTTTTGATGTTTTGTTATCATTTGCTGCTACAGCACCTGTTATTTGTGCGTACGTCTGTTTCTTTCTAATTGGTTGAAGCATGTTAAGTGATGGATTATCATTAAAAAGCTTCCACGCTTCACGTGTTGTACATTTTCTGGATATTCTCACATAATTTACCGATTTATGTTTCCAAAATGTGGGGCATTCCGGATCATATGATGTATGGTTTTCATTTCGACAATTTACGCAATATTTGCGGGTGCACAGTTCATGTTCTTGATTTAAACCACATTCTTTACATTGGCTGACATTTTTACACCATTTTTTTGTATGTCCTAATCTCTGGCAGTTTATACATCTCATTGGATTAGGTATGTACTCTTCAACCGGGACCCTCTCCCAGCCAAGTTTTAAGGTTTCAGGACGGTAAATTAGATCGAATGTGATTATTGCTGCGCCTGTTGCAATTAGCTGTTCGTTCTCCTTTCTATTTATTTTCCGGACTTCGATAACTTTCTGATCACTGAGCGATGCTAGCAATTCTTCTTGAGATATATTTATTATTTTCCTAGAGAAAATGCGACCTTGAACCGTGTTAAGAGTTTTGTGAAGTGAAATTTTAACGGGAATACAATCAATGTAGGTGCATTTGAGAAATTTTTCTGCGACTCTGTTATCAGGTACTTTTATTAGTAGATCACCGCTTTTCATTTCTTTAACTTCTAAGCGCTCCCGCGAGATGAAGTTAAGACCTTTTTCTACTTGAAAGACATTATGTGATGATAGCGGGCGGACTTCTAGGCCTTCTTTTTCTGGTGTAGCAGTTGCGACTAGGTATCGTGGAAGATTTTGTTGATTTGTTGAGGTTTCTGGCAGTGGTAAAAATTCTTCAACTCGGAGACGTTTGGTCTTGTTACCTCTGGTTTTACCGGTCGAGAAGTCTAGATCCCGAAACCGGTTGTTATCCGGGGGATGAACCCCGTTCATATTGATTTAAGACGGTGCAATGGATTCAGATAAATTAAAGACCAAAAACAATAATAAAAAAACGAATTACTTCAAAAAGAGAACCAAAAATGCTTGAAAAAAAAGCTTTTGAAAATAACCAAAGTAAGTCTGTAAGAAACGAATACACTCTATTCAACCGTCCGAAGTGAAAAAACACGTGCGATCGCGGCAAATGCCAGACACAGACTGATATTAGTTTTTATATTTTATCCAGTTTTATATTTTCGGTATGAGGGCATTTTGTAATTCCTCAATTTGTTTATAAAAACATGACTTGATTTTTAAGAATACAAACATAAAATACATTTCGATTTTGAAAGCAGAAGACCTGATTGTGGATGGCTAATATGCCTAAGAACTAATTTAGCGTGCTTAGAACTTTTTACTCTTTATGGGATTTATTGCGATAAGAATACTCGAAAAATCTGTTTTATATGAACCTGACAAAAAAGTCTATTTTTCTCTTTAAAAAATATCATAAAATTTTAAATGCAGTGCAGTTTATCCGTAAAGATATCGATACTATTAATGGAAAACGAGCGATATCTAAAAAAAAAGAGAAAAAAAGACAGAAGACCAATCAATCATACCTGCATAATAATATTCATTGCCTTCGGTAAAATTCCTTTCCGTTTTTTGCAGCACGAATGCAAAAGGGACTGGGCAGCTGGAACAGGAGTAGCATAATCTTCAAAAATATCTGTAAGAAATATAAAGTGTTTTTCTGATTGCTGTATAAATTAATAAGCTTTTATTATTTTTAAACAGTGTTTGAAAAAAAGACGTACACTAATGTTGTGTACTGTTCAAAGAATACAAACTCTAAATTTTTTTTTAGCGTTCGTACATGTGTGTACGTAAACAAAATACCGTACACAACTATTGAGAACTGATGAGCACAAACACTACAATAACGTTCCATTTGTTTTTTTGATATTTTTATACCCTTCACTACAAAGAGGAAAAAGGGTATATCTACGTGTGTCATTCCGTTTGTAATTTCTACAATATCCATTTCCGACCCCATAAAGTATATGTCGATGGTCTCATGTAGAAAAGCCCAAACTCGTATATAAGTGTTGGCAATACCAAAGAATAAATAACGCCGTTACTTTTTATATGCTTTGTTATCTAAATAACTGTCAACATAATAAATAAAATTATAGTCATTCTAAGCTTGAGATTTACACGAACCAGACATAATAAAATAGATTTTAGAACTTAAAAGTAAAGTGTATTTTGTTATTTACCGAATACCGCAAATACAACAACTGGCGACGAGGTAAAAATATTTTTTTTCTATAAAAAGAAAAAATGGCAACAAGATCCTTGGAAAATGTTGTGGGAGAGATTTTGGTTCGTCAACAGGAGTCGATGGATAAACAACAAAGGTTGATGGAAATGCTTATAAACATAACACAGAGTACTCCTTCAGTAGTCGCATCAAATTTGTCAACACCTGCCCCCAGTTCGTCCATAGCCCCAGAGACCTTAATGGACATCATCTCCAAAAACATTCGTGAATTCACATATGAACCAGAGGATGGCCAAATATTTTCAACGTGGTATGACAGGTATGAGGACATTTTTGAAACTGAAGCCCAAGAACTTGACGACGCATCAAAAGTTAGGTTATTATTAAGGAAAGTAAGTACGGCAGTGTTTAATAAATATAAGGATTATCTACTTCCTAGAAAGCCTCGAGAGGTTAATTTTGCAGATACTTTGGAAATTTTAAAAAGATTATTTGGTAGAAAAGAAAGTTTGTTCAGTCTGAGGGTAAAGTGCATGCAAAATGTTAGAGGTGAAATGGAGGACTTTGTAAGTTATGCCGCCATTGTTAACCGCCATTGCGAAAATTTTTCGTTAAGCAATTGCACTGCTGACAACTTAAAATGTTTAATCTTCGTAAATGGACTAAAGAGTGAGAAGGATAAAGAAATAAAAGCGCGACTTTTAACCTTGCTTGAAGGTGAAACTGAATCAACACCAATAACAATAGACAAGTTGGTAGCCGAAATTCAACGCATGGAATGTTTAAAACGTGACGTAATAGTTCAGGATACTAACTCCATGAATATTAATGCCGTAAAAACGTCTAAAACGTTAGAAAACACATCAACACAAGTCCCAAGGCGCCCTTGTTGGCAATGTGGTCTAATGCATTTCGTCCGAGACTGCAAATATACCAACCACAAATGTAGTCAATGCAATAGAGTAGGCCATAAAGAAGGGTTTTGTTCATGTTTCCCTGAAAAAAATCGTAAAAGCAAAAACAACAATTTAAATGAAAAATATATTATTTATTTATTTATTTTAAATATATTTTATAAATCAATTCATAAAATATACTAAGGCGCCGGGTGACTAGACCATATGCGCACACAAAGGAAAAAACTATTTTAAAATTTATAAAAAATTATATACTAAATGCAAATAGGTTATGAATATTGAAACTAACTAAACATCTTGAATTCCATGGCTTCGAAGACTACGCCTAACAAGAGGTAAATACGCGCAAGTCGTGCAGTCCAAAATCACATCCAGTCGATCACTAATCTTAGAGATCGGACAATCGGTCAAGATATGATCCACCGACAAAACGACATCACAGTTAACACACCTAGCTGGGTCCATATGATTAAAATAATGTTGACTATTGAAGAGAGCCTTGCCAACTCTAAGCCGACTCAACATTACGCAATCAGATCTAGAAAAGTTAGAGTTATATGTGGGTCTTGGCCGTGTAGGGTAAAGTTGTTTTTGGATACTTCGAAACTGATTAAAAATTACTTTCGGCGTACATGGAATGTCAGTTATTTCCGGAAGAGCTAGAGCACTTTTGGCTACTCTGTCCGCATACTCGTTACCTTCAATACCAATATGTGATGGGACCCATAAAATTAATACTTCTGGACTAACACTGGGCAACTTAATGATGGAGCTGTAAGTCCCCTTAGGGTTTTTTTCCAACGTTTTAATAACACTGAGACTGTCTGTGCAAATAATTGTTTTGACCTTCTTCTCACTTGCAAAAGCTATGGCAGCTTTGACAGCCCCCAATTCAGCAACAAAAACACCCACATTGTCTGGCAGACGAGCTTTGAAAATCACCTCAAAACATCCTAGTCCAAGTTGCTTGACCACTGAGTATGTATTTACGCCATTATTAAAGGAACCATCCGTATAAATAATCATTTCAGGACGAAAAGATTCAATTTTTTCCTTAAGACCTTTCCTAAAAACAAAGCTATTTATGTGGTTTTTGTTATAAAAACTTAAGCTTGAATCCGTCAAAGCAACATTAACTATCAAAGACGTTCCATTAGGTTTAGTTGGTAAAAAAAGGTTATGCCTCTTAAGTAGCATGACAATATTTCTGATAGACGAAGGGTAACAAATGTCATGGGACTGTAGATGTTTCCAAAAAATTTCATGCAGTCCATCTGATGGAAGTGTTATAGCTCTCGATGCCATTCCGACAGAACTCTTTTCCAAAATATATTTAAAGTTTTGGTAACCAGCCTCAAGACGAAGTTGTTCCAAATGCGTTGTTCTTAGTAAGCCAGATGCAGTTCTGTAACAGTTATTGATAGCAGTGTCTAACATTTTAAGGTTTTTCTTTGAAGTCCATCCGTAAACAGTGATTCCATGAAGCAAAACACCGGTAACCAGAGATCGACATATCTCAATTGCAGTATTAAAATGTGGCCCTTTATTTCGTGAGCAAATTAGTTTAAGCAGGTTATTAATTTTGCTCAACTTAGATAAAAGATATTTCACATGTGTGTTCCACAATAAATTCCTAGTGAACAATAAGCCCAACACTCTCATTTGGTCAGCAACAGTAATATCGATGTCTCTGATATTTATGGTATTAATAGCGCATTCTCGTTTTCTGCAAACATGAAAAACCTCCGCCTTCTCAATCGGAATAATAGCACCTCTATCCTTTGCCCACTTGTGAACAACTATATCAAAATTTTTTAAATTAGGGCGAACATCATTATCATCATCTCCTGAAGCAATCGCAAAAATATTATCTGCATAAATTCCAATGTAGTCAAATCCAGGATAATTTTCAACAGCCTTTGCCAGAGAGTTAGCATAAATAGTGAATAAAAGAACAGATAATGGTGACCCTTGCGGAACCCCATTATCAATTGCATTACTTCCTGAGAAATAGCCATCAACTCTAACAGTAACCATACGATTAGAAAGAAACGAGTTAGTAAGTTCCATTATGTTATTAGGTACACCCCACTTATTCATCTCTTGAATTACAAAAAACGACACAACTTTGTCAAAAGCTTTTTCTATATCTTCTGATATAACCAAACTATGAAGACGAGCTTTCAGATTACTGCGCAATGTTTCTTCCATCTGATGGCATATAGTGTGAACTCCATGTCGAGGAATGAAAGCGTGTTGGATTTTCGAAACATATAACTCTGTTACCCTCCAGAACCTTTTCGCCAAAATTTTTTCCAAAACTTTGGATAAAACTGGTAACAAAGATATAGGACGATATCCCTCTAAGCTACCAGGATCCTTTCCAGGTTTAGGAATAGGAACTAAAACTGCTGCCTTCCAATCTTGGGGAAACACTCCTTTAGCCAAAATGTTGTTATACAAATTACACAAGCGATATTTTAACTCTTTAGGAGAATTTTTGATCATCAAATAGGTTATCTTATCTCGTGCCGGTGTAGAACCTTTTAACGTCCTCATAATGCTGTCAAGTTCAAAAATAGATATTTCATACGCCAAAAAAGTGTGTTCATCACCATGTTGAGAAAGATTTCCAACATCAAAATTCCTTTTTGCTAAAACAATATTATTATCAAGCACAGTATCAGAACTAATAGAAGTCCAATATTCAGCAAATTTTTGTGCAATTGTTTCCGGGTGCGAGTAGGTGTTATTGTTTATAAATATAGGAGGGAAATTATTTATCCTTTTAGACCTAATAGTATTAACTTTTCTCCATAGGTAACGGACATCCATTTGTGGTTTTAAGGAGTTCAAAAAATTTTCCCAAGTACGCTTTTTGGCCAATTTGCACTCTCTTTTAACTTTCGCGCACATTCTTTTATATTCTAAACAGTTCATGCGATTGCGACACCTTTTAAAAACTCTCCAAGCTATCTGTCGGGACCTAATAAGCTTCGAAATAAAGGAATTAAACCAAATAGGAGTGTTTTTGTCTTTTGGACCTGTGGTAAGCGGTATGCTTTCATTAGCCGATTTTCTGATTATGCGTTTAATTTGGGCAGCTTCCTTATTTATATTGGAAGCTACTGGAAACACTTTACTCACATGGACAACTTTCTGAGCAAAGAGTGACCAATTTGCTTTGGTGTCATAAAATCGTGCCGGAAAAAGTTTTTTAATGTTTACAAAATTATTGGTTACTTTAATAGGGAAATGATCACCAACTTCAGGCATAGGCAAACAACTCCACGCTAGAATAGGTGTTAAATCGATACTGGCCATTGTAACATCCACGCATGTAAGGGTGTTTCTGGTGTTAAACAGGGTTGGTGATCCATTGTTCAAGATTACTAATTCTTTTTCATTAGCGAAATCTTCCCAAATCCTTCCGCTATTAGAGGTATTCTTTGAGCCCCATAGAACATTCTGCGAATTTAAGTCACCCATCAAGAGATGATGGACGCCATTGGCCGGTAAGATGTTGTTGACCATAGAAGCAGATAAAGTTAAGTCACACTCTTTATAAATATTAGTAATATGGATTTCTGTATTGCATTGGATTATTATTTTTTGAAAAAGCAGATCACCAGTGGATAAGATATGTTGACTAACATTGATGTTGTTTTTAATTAACAAAGCAATACCAGCCTTTGAGTACAAATAATCCTTATTGTGGTGATAAACTTTATAACCAGGTATGTGCAGTAGATGCCGATTTTTGCTCGTAATATGCGTCTCTTGAAGCGCAATAATATTCGGCTTATGTTTAGCTATAAGAAGTTCAAGAGCGTACTTATGGTTAATAAAGCCTTGAATGTTCCACTGTAAAATATTAAGTTCAATATTCATAAAAAAAAAAAAAAAAAAAAAAAAAAAAAATTATTCATCATCCTTGCCACTAGTTTTAGTCTTTTGAATTTTCTTTATATAACTCCGATGTTGGAGAAAAATTTGCATCTCTATTTGCTCTATAAGAAGAGCATAATCCCAAACTGTCGTTTATATCATCAATAATAATATCTTCAGTAAGATGTAAATCGTTGTTTAAACAAGAAGAAACGTTACGGTTAACTGATGTGTTGCCATCACAAAAAAATTGTTCATCAATGGAAATAGTATCCGTTTCAAAATTACTAAATGTGTTAAACGTTTCGTTTTGTGTTTTGAGGTTTAATTTAGAATGATCACACTTTTGGACTGTTTTTTGATTATCTTGAGATAAATTATGTACAAAAACACCTGTTGTCGTAGTTTGCAGTGAAGTTGAGTTAATATTGTTATCTCTTATATATGAATCAGAAGAACTTGTGTTGTCATTTGAAACTAGTGCATTACTGTTATTTTTCAATATGAAATTTGAATTTTCCTTTTGTTTACTTGTATAATGTAAATTATCACCTTTCTTATTGTTTGATTTTATCGTTGTTGCTGCCGGTTTAACACTCAAAACTTGTGCATACGTTTGCATAATTTTTGTTTTCTTAGGAAAAGGTTTTAAAGTATTTAGTGCAGGATTTTCATTAAAAATTTCCCACGCTTCACGGTTTGTACATCTTCTTGAAATTCGCAGGTAATTGATTGATTTATATTTCCAAAAAGTTGGACAATTCGGATCATTTGATGGATGGCTCTCTAATTGGCAATTAACGCAGTACTTCCTAGTGCATAGTTCATGAGGTGATGGTTCTCCACATTCCTTACAAATTTCAATATTCCGGCATCGTTTTATGGTGTGACCTAATCTTTGACAATTACGGCATTTCATTGGATTTGGAATATATTCTTCGACGATAACTCTCTCCCATCCGAGCTTAAGGGTTTCAGGACGATATATCAAATCAAAAGTTATAACTGCTGCACCAGTTGGTTTAAAATCTTTTCCATCAAGCTTAGTCATTTTCCGTACTTCAACAACTTTTTGAGATTTGAGCGAATCTAGAAGTTCTTCTTCGGAAATGTCAATGATTTTCCTGGAAAAAATGCGTCCTTGGATAGTATTAAGAGTTTTGTGAGGGACTATTTTAACTGGAATGGAATCAATATAGTTCGCCTTTATATACAGCTCAGCTATTTTCCTATTTGGTACTTTGATTAAAAGGTCGCCACTTCTCATTTCAGTGACTTCTAAACGTTCCTTGCTTATAAAATTGAGCCCTCGTTCAACTTGGAAAACATTATAGGAAGCAAGAGGAGGAACTGTACTATCTTGTTTTGTTGGAACAGTGGAAGCAACTAAATAACGTGGAAGATGCTGTTCATTAGATGAGGTTTCCGGTAAAGGCACAAAATCATCAGAACGTAGCCGTTTGTTTCTGCTTGATTTAGTTTTAACGGTCAAGGAATCTAATTCCCTGAACCGATTATAATTTGGGGGGTGAACCCCGTTCATAGCGTTAGCAGATTACACTATAACTATAACTTTTAAATTCTCCAAAAAACACAAACAAATGTCAAATTGTTTCAAAAAGTTAAAAATATTATAATAATTTTAAGTTTTTACTTTTTTTTTCTTTTTTCCAATAAACTATTGACAAAAAAATACACAGTCACTCGGAATGAGAAAACAAAACAATGTTTCTACGGCGAATGCCCGACAACGACTGATGAAAAATATATATTTAACAAAAAGAAATTTATTAAAAGCGTGCACACAGGTAAAATTACACACAAAACCAGAAAATATGTCACTTTATTTATCAATAATGTAAGTGTTAAGCTACAACATGACACAGGATCAGACGTTACAATAATTTCCAAACAAACATGGATAAAAGTTGGTAAGCCATCACTACACACATCAAATTTAATACCACAGGATGCTTCAACGAACAGCATACACCTTTTAGGAGAGTTTAAAGCAACGGCAACTTTCAATAACACCAATATTATTTGTAACGTTTTGGTTTCCTCAATTCCACATTTAAATCTTTTTGGGTCTGACCTTATGGATAAATTCCATCTGTGGAATAAACCAATCGATACATATACTTCGTGTAAAAACATAAATCTCAAAGGTTCACTAACACCAGAAGAACTACGTAAACTGTTTCCAGATGTCTTTAGGGAGGAAATTGGACACGTGAAAAAATTTAAAATACATTTGCCATTAAAACAAAATGCAACTCCAATTTTTCGACCTAAACGACAAGTTGCATATTCTGTAAAGCAAGGTCTGGACGAAACACTCGATACACTAGAGCGAGAAGGCATTATCACCCCAGTAAATTATTCAGATTGGGCCGCTCCTATTGTCGTGGTAAAGAAAGCATCTGGCATGCTTAGAATCTGTGGTAAATATTCTACAGGACTCAACGCCCAGCTTGAGTCCCACAATTTTCCGTTACCACTGCCAGATGATATATTTGTAAATTTCAATAATTGCTCATCATTTTCAATTATAGATTTAAACAACGCTTACATGCAACTAGAAGTAGACGATGAAACAAAGAAGCTGTTAGTCGTTAATACTCACCGCGGTCTTTACACCTTTAATCGTCTTGCCCAAGGAGTAAAATCTGCACCAGGCGCTTTTCAGCAGGCTATACAAACCATACTTTCAGGAATTGAATGTACTTACCCATACTTAGACGATGTGGTTATAGCAACAAAAACACGTGAGCAAAATGAAATAGTTGTAAAACAAGTTTTAGAACGATTGAAAACCTATAATATGACAGTAAATTTTGAGAAATGTCAATTTTTTAAAAATTCTTGTACGTATCTGGGATACTACATTGATAGTCACGGTATATCTCCAGATAAAAACAAAATAAAGCAAATTCGCGAGCTACCACCACCAGAAAATGTTGCTCAACTGCGGTCATACTTAGGAGCGATTAATTATTATAGCAAATTTCTCCCGGATATGCGTAAACTTAGGGATCCATTAGACAATCTTTTAAAGAAAAACGTCAAATGGAATTGGTCAAAGCAGTGTCAACAAAGTTTCCAACATTTTAAACAACTGTTGTGTTCTAAATTGTTATTAACCCATTATGATCCGCGATTACAAATTAAGGTGGCCGCAGACGCTTCAAATGAAGGATTGGGAGCATATATATGTCACGTGTTTCCAAATGGAAGTGAGAAAGCTATATACCATTGCTCAAGATCGCTTACACCGGCGGAGAAAAATTATTCTCAAATAGAGAAGGAAGCCCTGGCATTGGTATTTGCCATTTTAAAATTCCACAAGTACATTTATGGAAGAAAATTTATTCCAAACGGACCACAAGCCTTTACTGGCCATATTTTCGAATAAGAAAGGAATTCCTGCACACTCAGCCAATCGCCTTCAACGTTGGGCTTTAACACTGATGTCCTATGATTTTGAATTGCAATATGTGTCGACAGATAATTTTGGTGCTGCCGATATTTTATCGAGACTAATTAAAAATAATCCCAAAGCAAACGAAGACACGGTAGTAGCCTGTGTTAAACTAGAAAAAGCCATCAAACTTATTATTGAGGATGCCACCAAAGTATTACCTATCACATTTAACATGATAAAAAGCGAAACTGCAAAAGACGATGAGCTTCAAAACGTAATAAAATATTTAAAATCTGGTAAGTGGCCTAATATTATCGATCCATATTTAAAATGTTATTTTTCTCGGAAAGAAAATTTGAGCATAGCTAGTGATTGCTTGATGTATGGAGATAGAATCATTATACCTAAATGCTTTAGGAAAAGAATTTTAAAAGAATTGCACAAGGGTCACGGAGGCATTGAACGCACCAAAATGTTAGCACGAAGCTATGTATACTGGCCTCATATAGATGAAGACATTAAGAAATATGTTCAAGAGTGCACAAACTGTTCATTAGCATCAAAAACACTACCTAAAACCACATTACATTCATGGCCAATTGCTAATCGACCAATGCAAGGAATTCATATTGATATAGCTGGTCCTGTGGAAAATTTTTATTATTTTATAATGGTGGATGCATACTCCAAGTGGCCCCAAATATACCAGATAAAATCAATTTCATCATCTGTTATACTTGAGTGCCTTAAAGAATTTACATCTGCATTTGGTAATCCAGAATTGATTGTGAGTGACAATGGCACTCAATTTTCTAGCCACACGTTTGCAACATTTTGTCAAGAAAACGGAATTAAACACTTATTTACGCCCCCTTACCACCCGCAATCAAATGGGCAAGCGGAAAGGTTCGTGGATACTATTAAACGGTCACTGAGGAAATTGGAAGGGTGTGGCACTGCAAAACAAAAATTAAATACATTCCTCCAGTATTATCGTTCTACCCCAAACAAGGTGACGGGAAAGACTCCGTCTGAATTGTTCGTGGGAAGAAAAATAAGAATAAGCCTTGATCTACTTAAAAAACCAAACACAGACTTACAAATTCGTGACCAGCATATGGAATCTCAATTTAATAATCAATATGGAGCTAAGCCAAGAGCTTATGATATCGGGCAGAAAGTTTTTGCAAAAATATATAAAAGAAATAAAGAAAACTGGACACCTGGTATAATAGTAAAAAAGCTTGGTAAAGTTATGTACGAGGTCAAACTTGAAAATCATTTAAATTTACCATCAACTATTAGAAGCCATACAAACCAACTAAGACCTGATTTTTCTACCTATCCCAAAACAAATATATCATCAACAAATAACTTTTTTGATTTTTTTAATTTACAGCCAATATCTTTTAGTCCTACAGAAACCACAAATCAACCTATTCAACAGCCAGAGCCACCAGATCAAATTTCTCAAATAAGTCAACTTAATAAACAACATGAGCCAACTTTACCTCATTCCGAATCGAATTTATCAAATGAACAGACTACTCAATATCACCAATCGAGTCAACAGGAGAATTCTAGCATTCTTAAACAATTAAATGTTCCCACCAGCTCCAATGTGGAATTGCGCAGATCCAGTAGACGTAGAAAACCTCCGTTTTGGGCCCCGTATTATATAACTAAAACAAAGGGAGATGTTGGCAATACCAAAGAATAAATAACGCCGTTACTTTTTATATGCTTTGTTATCTAAATAACTGTCAACATAATAAATAAAATTATAGTCATTCTAAGCTTGAGATTTACACGAACCAGACATAATAAAATAGATTTTAGAACTTAAAAGTAAAGTGTATTTTGTTATTTACCGAATACCGCAAATACAACAATAAGTAACTTTACAGGAGAAGGTAAAAACATAATAGAAACTGTATTTATGACAATTAAATATTAAAAATGCAAATGATCAGAAAACCGTTATTTTTGATACTATTGCATTCAAATTTTGTGACAAGGTGTATCTGTGTGAAATGTATTGGAATCACGAAAAATTTCAAATTCGTAAAAAATCGAGTTAGGGCCTTTCCACATGAAACCAGCGATATTTATTTTTTTTAAAAAATCTAACTTTTGACGTAAAAATATTTTGAGGGAAAATTTTAAAACTGGAAGTTATTATCACTGAAAACATCTGTTGTCATATGTTTTTACATATCAAGATAGAGCTTGCTCTAAATAAAAAAAAAAAACTAACACACACATATTAAATTAAGCTTAAACAAACACTTAAAATATGCTAAAGAATTAAGCTACGTTATCATTGGGTTTTTCTCATCAGTTCTTAATCGTTGTATAAGGTATTTTGTTTGCGTACACTACCAAAAATGGTAAAGAAGTCTTTGTGAATTTTTTTTTTTATGAGTTTGTGTACTGATTCAAAAACGTTCAGTACAGAACACTAATGTAGAGTTTATTGTAATTTTTTTTAACACTGTTTTCAAATGAAAAACTAATTCAAATACTAGTTTAAGGTATGTTCAAAAAATAGTGCAATTTTTAAATTCCCCGTGCTTTTTAATAACTTAAAATCCAAAAAAAAAAAAAAAAAAAAAAAAAAACGTCAACAAAAAATATAAATCACAAAAAATTGATGTTTGAACATTTAGAAAATTTGTGGTAGAAGATTTCCTATTGAATTGTATAAAATAAAATGGAATAATTTAAAACAACATTTATTAATGAAATTTTACTTTTATTTTCGGCTTTTTGGTTCTTTTTAATTAATTTTCTAAACATTTTTAGAAAGAAAAATTATTTGCAAATGTAAGCGGACGTTTTCCAAAGAAAACAAGAAAAATTAGACGCTAGCAGAATGAAATGCAGCATTTTCTGGACTGCTACATCCTTCATCAGCATTCTTTGCATCTATCTACCTTATGTTATGTACATCGTAAACATCATCTATTTAACCAACTAATCTTAATGTTAATTTGGTGAGACGAAGTTTACACACAACTTAAAGCTTTTTTCTTTGTCGTTCTTTTTTTGTAACTCGTCTTGTACATTTGTTGCTGCTTTTTTGTGCTAGCATTTTGATAGCCACAAATGCAACTTTTTTTTATTTTTAATTATTCATACTTGTTTGCTCACAACATTATAGACACTGTTTCAGTATCATATTGTTTTCTTTGGTAGATAGATGCAAAGAATGCTGATGAAGGATGTGGCGGTCCAGAAAATGCTGCATTTCATTCTGCTAGCGTCTAATTTTTCTTGTTTTTTTTGGAAAACGTCCGCATACATTTGTAAATAATTTTTCTTTCTAAAAATGTTTAGAAAATTAATTAAAAAGAATCAAAAAGCCGAAAATAAAAGTAAAATTTCATTAATTTATAAAATCGATGGTTCGAATCCTGGTCAGGAAAAAATTAAAAATTAAAACAACATTTGTTTTAATTTCTGGTTTCTAATTCATTTTCGACAGTCCAAAAAATGTTTACATGATTTTAGTAACGTGATTAATAGTTTTATTGCCCGCGCAACGCCTAAATATGAAAAAGAGTAACGATTATTCGAAAATTTGTTTGCCCTCATACAAATTTATAACTATTCATAAAATTGTATCTGCAAAAATAACATTACAAAAATTGCTAATGAATTACAATTGATTTTACGTTTTCTGTGCTTTGTTTTTATCTGAATAATAAATAAGGAATATTCAAGAAAATTAAAAATTGCGCATAGTTTTTAAACACAGCTTGTATTTTTGATTTACATACGTACCAAATTTCAGCTTGATATATTCATAAGGATCAGTTTCCCACAACTCTTGATCTTGATCGGAAAAAGACATTATGGGGAATAAAACGTCTTGAATTATTGCCACCATATGAGGTTTAATCAATTTCCATGAATAGGCGTGACTCACACTAATAAGAAAATGTTAAAAATATAAATAAATGGAGATCGCTGTTAGTTAGTAATGATCTTTAGTGTGGTTTGAACAAAAAACTTACGCATTTTTTATATAAGTCAAGTTGTTGGTTAGAACACGTGGTGAAACGTAAATGTGATTGCGATATTGATCTAAAATTTTAAGTAAAACATCTAAGACTCCTTGGGTAAAAGTCGGTAAATACCATTCGGCAAATTTTTGGTACTTCTCACTAACAACGTTACGTGGACTTCCATAGCTATGCGGGATTAAATTTTGTTATTAAAAATTTCCATTGATACATACAGTAAATGCAAAGATATACCGAAACTTCTTGTTGACAGCTTTGTACTACGTGTTTCTATTTAGAGGAAATATCTGGGCAGTATTACAAAAAATCTCTTTTCAATATAATTGCACCTATAGCGTGACAGGCAACAGATAATAAATATTATTAAAAATTTTAGCCCATGCAAAAACCTTTGTACAATTAATGGTGTAAACTAGTTTGAAACACTTAACGCTTTTTTTCGAATTGGCGAAATAATGCTGATGTTTCCGAATGACGAAAGGAATGCTCAATTTCTTTTGGCGTTTTAACACAACGCTATATACATACATATGTTGCAAACATCAAAAAAGACCTTTTGAGACAAAAAGTCTCTAATACTTTATATGTTGTTTCAATCAAACGGTCTGAGAGCATTCTTTTTTCTTACGATATTAGCAATAAAAATTCATAACAAAATATTAATATTTTTCTTTATTATGGCAATTTTATTTTTAGTTAGTTTTGTATACTTATTTTTTCAGTTATATGTTTTATTAATTTTAACTATTTTTGTGCCCAGTACTGTATGTATGTATAAAATAAATTTTGCTTTATATAACAACTCACCGTTCAAACATGCGAACCATTATATGCAAAGCCCATTTTTTAGCTTTCCACCAGGGGAACTCTGGTTTTTCATCATCATCTAAATGCGAACAATCTGGTATGGGTCGATCAGCAATTTGGCGACAAATTTCCATCCACTGAGAAAACATTTCTCTTGTTATTAAATCCAAAGGTAAACTAAACTGTGTCAGTGCGTAATAGATTTTTAAAATTTGTTTTTGCATTAAAACAGATTGCTCTGATTCGTTGTTCATTAATGTGAGCATAAGCTGATAGATCATAGGCAATAGGAGATTCATGGCTTCGTTTAGGGGAACACGCTCCTCAGATCGCTTATATTCATAGGTTTTAACTAATTGATACATAGTAATAAGGGCTCCATTCCAACCATTCATATCAGGATTTTGTAAATAAATGCTAATATTATCAACTACCTGCGGCCAACGTCCCGGAAAATCATGTTTAATGATGTGATTTACGCAAACGGATAGCTGTAGTCTTATTAGATCTGGAGCATGCACAATGGCATCAACAATAGAACTGCGAATCATAGCTCGATCTTGTTCATGTATCGAAAAAGGTATTGGTTCTCCGGGTGCAACTTCATGATCAGCCCAGTTACTTGATATCATATTTTTCATATATATAGCGCCAGCCTGACGAACTGGTTGATCAACTGTATTTTGCATAACAATTTGTAAGATAGTTGGTACAAATCCAATAATTTTATGAATCTAAGATAAAAAGGTATTTAAAATAAATTTAATTTAAAAGAATATTAACCCTTTGCAATCGAAGCTTTTTTTCACTCATAATACCAGCAACTCGAATCAATTTTAATAGAAAAACCATATTCACATATAAGTAAATGATATGCGCATAAAAAGAAAAGTCATAGTTGTATTTTAAATCTTTTTTAATTAATTATAGATACAAATGTTATAATATATTTAATGATTAAATTTTACATTTTGTAATGCTCCAAGGTGTGATACCTTTCGTTTTTGTCCTTATGTTATGAACTGAAAATTATTTGCATTGTCTCCATAGCGGAGCCCTCGAGTTTGAAGATAAAGTTTAAATGGCTCCGCTCCGGAGCCCTCGAGTGCAAAGGGTTAAAAATATAAACATGTGATATTCGTAACAACATATTTTAAATATCTAAATAAAATATAACAATATTTCCCTGTTTATTTGCCTATTTAGACAATTTTTTTCAGTTTTTAATTAAAATATTATGGATTCTATTTTGAAAATCATTTTTTCGTATTCAATGGTATAACCAACAACAAACAAAATTTTGTGAGGAGGCCCATAAAACCTTGGTTCCAACATAGAATACTTTTTTTTTATAAAAATAGGGCATTTCGTGACAATTTCACTGGTATAATGATACTAAAACAGCTGTCAGCACTTATTAAATTTGTGGATGGTGTCTACAAAACTCTAGAATAAATAATTTAATTTAAATTTTTAGAAAATTAGAAATGACACGCAGACGAGTCTCGGACACTGCAAGTTTATTATAAACATTAAAATAAAAAATAAATAAAATAAATATACATATACATAAACGAGCCCTATGCCACCTTCGACTTTGGGTGCCATTGGTCGACCCTGCGTTTATTACTTGTTAAGAAATATAAGACCTTGCTCAATATAAGAGGTAAGATATCACGTTTATCTATATATACCAGCATATATAATTTCGTTGTATGTCCAATTCTCTTTTCAGAGCTTTCTGGAGCCGTCTGACATCGCAGAAAGCTAAAATTTGGCATGGTTAAAGTAATTGGAACAAGTCCAGTTTACGGGCACCGCTCCAAATGAAAAAAAAAATTGCCTACGGGGTGTAAAGTTCAATTCTAATAAAAAATTTTAAAAGAAAAATTTGGCGCCAACCCTTAGTTTCGGAGTTACGATGGCATATATCGAGTATTTGATGGCAGAACGGGACAATAAGGGTATCATTGAAAAGGTAATTTAAGCGGTTATCTAATTAAACAAACAAAATAAAAAATCTGCTAAAGACAAAAAAAAACGAATTTTTTCCATTTAAACGTAACTTTAGTTAAAATTATTCAGTTTAGTTAGAATACTTTACAATAAGTTATGGCTACGCAGGAAATCTTTAGAAAGCGAAGCCGGTGTTGGACATACCATAGAGGAGAAAATCTTTGCGCCCGGACGAAGGCCGGCTACGCAGGATATCTTTAGAAAGCGAAGCCGGTGTTGGTCATTCCATAGAGGAGAACATTCATGCTCCCGGCCGAAGGCCGGCTACGCTACGGCTACATTTTTTGCTTAGAATTGAATTTTACACCCCGTAGGCAACTTTTTTTTCTTTTGGAGCGGTGCCCGTAAACTGGACTTAAGCCCTGTTTAAAACATATTTTTTCCCTGGCAGGGACAGAGTTTGTGACTAGTTTGATAATAAATCGTCGTTCGTTATGATACGTGTTAGGAAAAATGTAAAAAACATTTGGAATAGAAAAGAGATTTAAGTTTTACGTGTTTTGCTACCAATTAATTAAAGCAGCAAAATCGCTACAAATACAACAAGTTTCAATGTCTAAGTTTTTTTTTTCAATTAGGTTTTGTAAATTCCTTTAAATATTTTTTTATTATAAATTCTTTAAGGAATTTAGGACCAATCAGTCATTTAAACTTTTATTTTGGAATCAATTTATGTAATTTTAAATTAAATATTACTAAAAATACTTTTAGATTTAATAATGATTTAAAAGCACATGTTTTTTATGCATGCCATCGTAAGCCGATTAAATAGCAATGATTGATACTAAAGCATGAAATTACACATTCACTCCCACAAAGTAATGCCATCCGCCATTAAGGCGGCATTGCATATTTTGATTAATATAAAAATGCATATAATCAATAGGAATTCACGTCTCTCATGAAAAAACTATACACGAACCTGAGCCAACTGGTCTTCTGCCGCCTTCCTCTGTTCAGGATTAGGATCAATTGTTGCACGCAATAATTCTGTCAACTTTTGGGGATCCATATTCACTTTTATTCTTAATTGTGATGTTATAAAACAATGCAGTATTTACACTACACAATTCGTAGCGTTATTATGATTTAATAGTTCCAAAAATGTGCAAATAAACACTGCAAACTAAGAAAAATAATGAGCTTTATAGCGACAACGGGAAAACGTGTTATCACCCGCGAGCCGACAGTTTTTTTATAAATAGTGTTATTAAAATTGCGAATAATTATTACTCATCGTTGTACTTTTGAGTATTAAAAAACTGTGAAGTAAAAATTGGCGCCATATTTGTGCAAATTTATTTTAACCATGGTTGAAAATAAGGCATGGCGAAATAATACTGAAGAATACACTGGTCAGACGAAGATCAAATAAGGCCTCCTTGTCGAAAAGAATGATAGGATCAGGGACAAAGGCATGTATAAAAAATTACGAATTTGGCTTGGAGCTACTGAAAACTATTGCGCTTTTCAATCTTGATTTTGTAATTATTTCTTACTGCCAATTTCACTAAATGGGAACGAACCTTTCTTTCGTATATTTACATTTAAAACAAAACAAGTTTTTGCATATTGTTTTTGTTTGTGAAATAAGTATGCGAAAGAAGTGTTCGTTCGCAGTTTGTGAAACTGGCAGTTACTGTTTTGTAATCCGTCCATGCCATGTTTGTGCTTTCATGCTCTCATTTCTTGTAGCTTTTTATTTCTTACTTTATTTTCGTGACATATCAGCTGATCAGTTTCTGTTAAAAGGAAAATATTTATTTATGGTTTGTTATGTTTTTGACGTTCTTTTCTGTTTCGTGCGAATCAGTAGAAAATAGGATCCACCGTTAAGTTACTTAAAAGTTGCTTGGTAGTGTGAGTGAAAAATTGTAAACAAACCTATATTTGTTATTGTAATTTTTTATTGTTGTGTTGTGTATTGTGTTTTTTTGTTTATTATAAACAGATATGTTGCTACAGAAAAACTAATCACAATAATTTAAAAAGCAGAACGGCACGGAACAGAACAGCAACACGAAGTAAGGACCACAGATATAATCTATGGCATGGTATCTATGAATTCGACTACACTGCTACCTGGTAATTGATTCGCCTTGGTAAGGACTAATGAGGCCTTAACAGGCGGCAGCGTTGGCTAATTCATTCACTAAAATTTTAACATTGCGTATCGTATGACATTTACAAAACTGTGAGTATGTAAAGCTGGCTACTGACAACGTAATGTGTTTCTGAAATCTGTTTCATTTCATTACAGATTGCGTCGTCTGAATTCGTGTTTCAGGTTTCACTTCAGGTTACAATCCAGGTTTCATTAACATCAAAATGTTTTAATATTTTCTGGTTGCATTGAAACAGATTGCATTGTTTGTATTGCTGTTTCATTATTTTATGTGTTTAGTACATTGACAACAAGCAAGCTGTAAACATCTAAGTAATTAAGAAAGAACAAAATGGGATGTGAAATGTGATAAATATAAAAATAAAATTATAAAAGCAGTAGCATTCGAAAAATTAGTAATTGAATATAAAAATATTGATATAAACGTAAGCATTGAAAAAGTTGAAAACAGGATTCATTTTTGCGATGTTAATGTTATAATATAAAATAACAGAACTGAGATTGTTTATGTTTTCACTGTTGGTTTTAATATTTGTGTCAAAACATGAAACCTGAATGTAAAACGTTGTCTGTAGCCAGCATTAGATCCATTTTACAACATGCAGTTTTTATAATTCATCGAGTCCCTACAATATGAAATTTTTCATAGCATCGGAATTTGTACGTTCTGCTTTAAAATTGATGTTCATTGCTGTATTTTTTTGTGTTATTTCAAACAAAAAACAAACAACTAAACGTATGCAGCGAACGTTGCAAACAGCGTTGCCGCTTTGGTCCAATCGGACCAAACTTGGTAGTTTTTCGATTTTAAAAAACGGTTTGGTAGTTTGGTTGGTTTGTTGCATTTTTTTAAATTTTTGGTAGGATTTCCTCCTGTAGCAATTTTTTAGTAATAGTAAATTTTTCACCTTAAAAATTCAGTACATATAATTAAAAAAAAATATAACTTTGAATTAAATAAACAATAACTTTGAATAGTGCTACCACTGCTTTCAAAAACTGTCTTAGGTGAAGTAAAAAACATCTCTGCTTTTTGCATAGAGATGATTAAAGCTATAACCATGGCTTAAGAAATCCGAACAATATTATGAAATTGAAATTAACAATATTTTTGAGTGAAGGTTTATTTTCAGAAGACGACATACCATCAACCAGGTAAAACCACTCTTAAAATTTTTGTTTTAAAACATTTTTAAATAATATAATACTTTTAGTGATCATTGTAAAGAAACAGTCAAAAGAAAATTTAGAAGCGAATGGTTAAGCGAATTTGATTGGCTTCAGAAAAGGAATGGGTGTTTATTCTAAAAAGATAAACTTCCATCTCAACAATTACGGAAAAAAACCAAATGAGTATAACAGAGTTTATGTGCAAGAAATGCATTTTTAAATTTTTGGTAGGCTGTGAACGGTTTTGGTAGGATTTTTGAAAATTATTGGTAGGAAGTCAATTTCTCATGTGGCAACTCTGGTTGCAAAGCACATCTATTTTACTAGGTAGTATCGTCCGCCCAGCTGGTTTGTACGTTAGTTTACGAATATCAAAAAACACTACCAACGAGCATTTGCAAAACAAAGTAGGCATTTGTATTGAGAGCAATAACTAATAACTTTTAATAATTTTTTTAATGAGACTTTCCAATTCGATTACAATTTTCTTGTTACATTCTTTACAATGTACTTGATCATATTAGAACTATATTGGTCTTATTCTAATTTCAATGAATAATAATATTCTACGTTTTAAAAATGAAATGGTATAAATAATTAATAAAATTACAATTATTTGAGAGACGCGAAGACTTGCTCATTGTCTTTAAACTATTGCTTGCAGAGAAAATCTGCGTAGACTAATAACAAAAAAAAAATAAATAAATAAACAAAACTACTTAAAACTAAATAACAAAACACAAAACGAACGTTTGTAAAGGATATTTGTGAACGGTGAAAATTCATTAATAATCTGATTTATATAGTAAATATAAATGTATAAAAGCACACAGCTTTTATTCTAAATGTAAATGTTTATTGTAGAAAAAAAAACTGTAAGTTAATGTAGCAGTTGACTTTGTTTAAATTTGCCAATAATTAATAAAACTATAAGTTTAAAAAAAGCTATATATATAAATAAACGAATTATGCTGCTCTTGCCAGTTAAACTTTGTAAAGGACCAAGAGAGTGTGCAATGTGACATCTGTAATCTCTGGCATCATGCGGCTTGTGAAGGAATCGGTACAGCGGAGATGAAGGCTATGGGCAAATTTAAAAACTTGGCTTTTATTTTTTCCTCCTGTAAGATCAACCCGTCTAATAAGATTATTTCATCTCTTCGGTCTGACTTTGCTATTCTCAATAAAAATATTGATGATGCAGTGAATAACAGTTTTTGTTGTGGAAAACTTAAACAAACTTTGGAAGATATTGTGTCTGAATTTAGAATAGAGGTCTCCGCCTGCATTTCTGGCCTAAAATCTGATGTTTCAGACTGTGCTAAACGCCTGAATCAGGTTGAAGTGGTATGTAAAAATATTCCAAAGCTCGTAGCTGAAAACAATGGGCTTCACAGAAAATTAAACCGCGCAGACTTTATTATTCGTGGCTTGCCGGCGGGACTTTCTGACCTCACTGCAGTGCTTACTGATCTATCAAAAACATTAAACGTGCCATTAGATCCATTTTTTATTAACCATGTATGTTACCTGCATAATGGACAAATTGTGCTAGTAAAACTGAACAACGTGTCAATTCGGGATTCATTAATGAAAGCATACTTTAATACGATAAAATCTCGCCCGCTTATCGTGTCCGATTTGGTAAAATCCCAGAGTATAGATGGAAATACAAGTAAGTTAACCATTAACAAAAGAGTCTTCTTGAGCGACCATTATTCGCCATCATCCTCCAAGCTTAATGCCTTATGTAGGTAATAATCGAATCAAAAAGTTCCGTATACTTGACTCTGATAATCCTAAATCTAAAATAACTATGCCTAATGGGGATGTTGTTGTTCTGGATGCGGCTGGTTGTGCTTCACTGGAAACTGATGCTGCCTCATAATCTATTATGATATTTTATTTTGTAAAATCATTTTTTTTTCTCTTTATCTTTCTTTTGCTTTGTAACCTACCAAAATAAGCTCTTACTCTTATTTTTAATATGATTGGTTATTGCATTATATACATATTTTTTTTTATTACTTTTTTATTCTTAATATTAAAACTAATAATGTTAAAATTTTTTTTCCTCAATTATATCCCATACTCCATTGGTATTGTCGCATTTTTATACTTTGATGTCTTCTAGTAATAATCTTGGTCCAATTGTTAGGGATGATAACTACATTAAAAACTTACTATCACCGTTTGATAATCAACTTAAAATTGGCCATTTTAATTGCCGTAGTTTAGTGTCCAGTGCCAATTCAATTAAACTTGATGTATTAGCAATAACTGAAACGTGGTTTAATGATTTTGTTTTAGATAGTGCTGTTAGTTTACCGGGGTATTCGATATTTCGTAATGACAGACCCTCTAGGGGTGGTGGAGTTTGCATTTACATCTCTAATAATCTTAAATCTCGGGTTATCTATAAGACCCAGGTCCCTGGTTGTGAATCTTTATTTGTTGAACTGTTAATTGGTGAAATTACGGCTCTTTTCGGCTGTGTTTATTTACCTCATGGTTCCTTGGAGTTGTTTGAGAATCTTCATTGTGATTTATTTACAAGATTTACAAATATTTTTGTGGTTGGTGACTTTACTTGTAACTTGTTTTCGCCTTCCAAATCTGCTTATGTTCGTTCTGCATGAGGTGCAGACTCTCACTACTCCATAACTCTTTGCCTACACATTTTGATGTTAGGACAGGAAATACGTCACTTATTGACTATTTTCTAGTAAGTAATCCCTGGTTGGTTAGTTCTTCTTTTCAAACACATTGCCCCTCGGTTTCTGATCACTCTCTTATTTTAGCCTCATTTACCCTTAATGTTGGTACAGCTGATGAAATTTTTGAATACCGGGACTTTAAGAATTTAAATTGGTCAGGATTTTTTGCTGTCTTATAGAATTATAGCTATTCGTCTATTTTTAACTCCGTTGATGTTAACTCTAAATGCTCTTTGTTTAATACCCTTTTAGATGAACTTTTTTCTTTTGTTCCTTGCATTAGAGTTAGATTACGTAAGGGTAATGTTTCTTGGATGCAATCCAACCGTGTCATTTTAGGAAGGTCTCTTCGTGACTTTGCTTTTTTTGTGTTTAAAACGAATTCTACTAACGAAAACTGGCAAACCTATTGTAAACTTCGGAATAGGGCTAAAACTATCATCCGAATTGAACGAGCTAGATATTTTTCTAAATTCTTTGGCTCGTTGAATCCAGGTGGTTTTTGGAAAATTATAAGGCAGTCTCTTGCCGCAGACAAGGTTTACCCTATCCATGAACTTGACCCTAATATCATAAATCATCACTTTGTGGGGTCAAATGTATATATTCCTCTCTTCACTGATCTTGACAACTTAAATGGCTCGTTTTCCTTTAATTGTATGAACGTAACTGATTTCTTCAATGAATTGCATAAGGTTAAATCTAAATCAACAGGCGTGGATGGGATTTCGATCAAATTTTTAAAAATAATTTTTCCATATATTTCCGATATTATGCTGCACTTGATGAACTCCATATTAACTACATCTACATTCCCGTCATTATGGAAGGTTGCTCGTGTTGTTGCCCTACCTAAATCTAAATATATTATTAAATCTCAAACGCTTAGTTTTGTATCTAATGTAATCTCTGGCCATCAATATGCGTTCCGAAATGGCCTTAATACTACGTCTCTTCTCAAAGTCTCACTGACTCAATCAGGAGCCATATTAATAGTGATAAGCCATGCATTCTTATTTCCTTAGATTTGTCTAAGGCTTTTAACTCTATCGACTTTAACAAAATTATCTATAAACTTGTAAATGAATTTTGTTTTTCTGGTACTGCGTGTAAGCTACTTTTGTCCTATTTAACCGGGGGAACTCAATTCGTTGCTATAAAAAAGGTCCTTAGGTCCTCTTTTATTTATACTTTATATAAATAACTTCTCTTCAGTAGTTGACCCTATAAACTGTACTCCTTTCGTATTTGCTGATGATATTTTTCTCTTGTATAAATGTTACAGAATAAGTAATAAATCCTTTGGGCGGGACATAAATTCATCTCTTGGTCGGGTCTTAGCTTGGACTCAAGAAAATGCTCTAGTTGTAAATTCAGCTAAGACTAAAGCCATAAAATTTGGACTTGCTTTATGCCCTAACTTTCACAATGATTTATTCCTTGGAAATGATAGAATACAAATAGTCGACCACCATAAGTGCCTGGGCATTCTTCTAGATAGTAAGTTATCGTTCGCTACGCCAACTTTACTGCATAAACATATACATGCCCTTTCATGTTAGGAAAAGTTTGGCTCATGCAATTTTAATGTCACAAATTATTTATTGTTTGGAAGTCATTTCTGGGACGGCTGCATTTCTTATTGCAAGACTTAAACGTTTAATTAATTCTATTGTTAGGTTTGTTTATAAAGTAACGCGTAGTGACCATTTATCAGGATTTGTTAAAAGCTTTCTAGGTTGTTCATTTGAACATTTTATTCAATTTCGTTGTCTACTTACTTTCTATAAAATTGTGAATAGTGGGAAACCTGCTTCAATTCGCAATATTTTTCTATTCTCGCCTCGCAGTAGAAACCCTCACCTGATATATCCCAGAGTTTTTAAATCTAGTTTTTTCAGATCTTTTCTTATTAGAATTATTCGTAACTGGAATACGTTACCTTTGGAATTACGTACTTTTACTCATTCTAATAATGTGTTTAGACTTAAACTCATTAAGTATTTCTCCTATGATGGAAATTAATCTTTTAAGAAAACTATTTATTCTCCCTAACTTGGACCTTCTATTCTATTCCTTCTTAATGATTACTGTCTCTATGTGACTTTGCGAGTGGAGTAGGGATATACCAGGGATTAATTTATATATATATATGTTTTTAGTTTTATAATTAAATTTTAATTTTGTATTTTATTTTTTTTTGACTCATGTCAGAATGTGAGCTATGCTCTTATTGAAAATACTTAGGTGTCATAACTTGTAATATGTGATTGGCTATGAAGGCTTTTTATTACAAACTTTGAAATAAATAAATAAATAAATCAGGTACAATGTAATTAACACCTATGGGTGCCTGGGGTGGATTTTTTATAAAAAGCTGGGAGAGAATAAGGATCTGGATCGTTGTCATAGTTTTCGCACAGCCCACTGGCGATCGGTAAGATGACTCAGTCCATGTATGCTATACTTCTGAGTTAAAGATGTCAGTCATCAGGGAGTTGTCATGATCAGCAAGCCCTTCTACAAATTTTTTCTGTAGAGAAAAGACATATCTGCAGAATGGTTTGACATTCGATTTTTCGTTGCATTTTGATAGTTGTATTTTGATAATGTTCCCCAATGCATTTTCTAAGAATTTTGTGTTCGAAGATTTCCCCTTTTTTAGTAACTATTGGTGAAATAGAAAACCAGATGGGAAATCCGTAAAATTTTATTCCTAGGTATTTTATTTGGTATTTAAAGGGAATCTCTATTCCATCAAGAGTTAGTTGGAGACATTTGCTTTGAGGTACGACGTATCTTGCACAGTTTCCGGATGAGAGCAATTATCTCTTATTTCTCTTACTGTTTTTGACATTTCCAATGCACAAAACAACAATAAAAAGCCATGTTGTTTTTGCAGTGTTGTATATGTTGTAGAGCCGCTACTACCTTGTTAAATAATGTGCTTGTAAAAGAAATGTATGCTGAAGACTAACTTGTATAATTACACTATGCCTTGGCCTACGCTACCACCTAATAATTGATTCGCTTTGGCAGTTGTGATTACGAGCACAGATTACGATCAATAATTAGTTTTTTCAAAAACAAAATTAGTTAAAAATAATTTCTTCAAACAAACACAAAAATTCAAAAACCAAACGACAAAAATTTCAAATATTTAAACATATACATTCTCATAAATTTAAAATTTAGAAAACATTCAAGACAAAAAATTCAAATATTTAAACATTTACATTCTCATAGAAGTACCATCAACAAAAAGAATAAACTTTAAGGCTGATACTGATAATGTTGCGCAATGTTATAGACATTTAGTGCATAAAAAACAGTTAATATTTGAAGCTATCTAATTGTTTTTAATATTTGTATCGAGAAAATTTATGTAAATGTATTTGTATTATGTTTTTTAATATTTTTTGAATAACTTGTAATGTTTTTCTGTTTTTTTTTTTAAGTTTATGAGAACGTAAATGTTTAAATATTTGAATTTTTTCTCTTGAATGCCCAGTTAGCATTTGGAAGATTGTTTTTACAAAAATCACCAAAGTGAGTCTTTTAAGACTACCCAAGATGACTTAAAATTGATAAATCAGTCGTGAGTTTAAAAATGGGCTCGAATATTATTCCGACAAACGCAAAGAAAGCGACTTGTTTAAAAAACAAAAAAGTACAAAAAGCAAATGCTTGGAATTCGACTGATTTTAGAAATATTTTAGATACATATTTAACGCAGCCTAACGATGAAAAAAAGATTATAACATTTTATTTATTTATTTATTTATTTATCCATTAATATTCTATAAAGTAAATTCATAGAATATTATAAAAAAAGGCGCCGGGTGACAAGACCATTTGCGCTCGAATACGATCTTAAAATTAAAATACATCATTTTATTTATATTTTTTAATTTTCATATAAATATGTCAATTCGTAAAGAAAATAGAAATACAAATGTAAAATAAATTTTATAAATTTATTTTTTTTTTTTACTTTAGAAAAAAGGATTTTAAGAGAATTAGAAATAACGAATGTAAAAAAAATAAGCAAAATGTTATTTGCGCCAAGTTTGGATTTGGGAAAAGACAATCAGAAATGTCCGTATAATATGATACGAAAAAAGACTCACATACGCTTAGTAATATGATCAAAAAGTTACTCGAAAAAGTTTCGTATTTATTTAAAAGTACGATTGAAAAAAGTTTTGAAAATAAATCAAAAACGCGAGCCATAAGAGACTCGTTCAGAAGAGTCGAGGCTAGGGTACGATTTTCTCCCGATAAAATAATCACTTTCGACTCTAAAACGAGCGCAAAAACAATTATTTTAATCGTATAGAAAAGTCAAAAAAGACTCGATTATGATCAATAATTCAAAAAAATGCTAACTGGGTATTTTCTAAATTTATGAGAATGTTTATGTTTAAATATTTGAACTTTGTCGTTTGGTTTTTTAATTTTTTGTGTTTGTTTGAAAAAATCATTTTCAACTTAATTTTGTTTTTGAAAAAAACTAATTATTGATATTTATGTTTTCTGTTTTCTGTTTCCTGTAGATGCCACCCAACGACATTGTTTTTAATTATAAACTGACCTATATAAATAAAATATTCAATTAGTTCCAAGCAGGCTTTTTATACGCGGAAAAATGTTCTGTTATTAATTTGCCTTAAAATCGCTAAATAGAAGTGAAAAATAAATTAGCATCACTGTACAAAATCCAATAGATTGTGTTATATTAAAGAAGCTGTATTTTTTGTGCTCTGTGATTTTTATGTAAAAAATATCTTTTGAAGTAAATAAATAAATTTATACGGGCTTTTAAGAAATTAAAATTGTGATGGTAAATAATAAACATTTTGTTGTTATGCCAGCTAATTAAAAAAGTAATGTAGAAATTGTGTGCAACTGATAAGAGGTAAAAAATTTTGCGGCTGCACTGTGACGTGCTTTACACAAACAGTATATGATAAAATGGCGCCTACTACCTGCTAGGAAGAAAGCCTCAACAAAACTTTTAAAGTATCCAGAAAAGTATAATACCATTAGATTTCTGAATTAAAACAACTTTAGAAAGTAATAATTTACAAAATCGACTTAACCTCAATAGGCATTAGAATGTCTGAAAACACTGAAAAGAATTCAAGCAACGCCTTAGTGGTAACAAGCAATGAATACACGAATGCCCCCATCAGTTTGACAAAGAGCGCATCCAGCACTGTTTGTGATAAAGATAATGCGCCACGTATTCTTTGCAACGAATTGATAGTTAATCCCCACATATGCAAATCATCAGAAAAACTAGATGAACTATCCTCTTTGGAAAGAGAGATTGCTAAAATGCATCATGTTGATGATGTAAACATCGGTTTAGACGGGTCATCAAATGTGCAAGGCGAAATCAAAAAAGAACAAGTAAAAACTTCACACATTTTAACACCAGTATCAGCTGAGAATAGTGTTAACGCTAATGATATAAATACAAATAATGACCTTGGATGTCAGGACAAAAATATAGAGTCTAAACTTGATGTTATAACCTCCGGCGAAACAGCCCTAGAGCATGAGGATCTTATAGCTGTTCTTAAAGGTCTTGATAGTACCACAGATGAAACATTTAACAACAGTGGATCAAGATCCATTTTGGAAGGTGTGACAATAGAGGGCGAAGGAGAATATCAAATTATGGAAGTTGTAGACGATGATTCGAACGCTACGGAAGATCCGGCGAAACAAGATGATAGCGTTGCTTCCACGTCTGATTCAACAGTTCAGAGTTTGAATAAAACTAAAACTATTGGGTCAACTGGTTTAACAGCACAGGAAGAAAGGGCCTTAGCATTGGAGCAAATGGAGGGTTTAAAAGTAGCACAACGACGTCGTAAACAAGATATTAAACCCATTAAACAAATAGATCCAGCTTTAGATTTGGTATCCGCCTTAGAAGCAGATTGGAGTGAACATGAAGAAGAAACAAGTGAAATGAAAACTAAACAGTTATCTATCAAAAATAAAGCTTTTGTTAATACAATATCCGACAGCAAACCAAATTCGCCTTTATTAACAAATGTATCATCAGTTACTGCTACAGTATCAAATACTATCAAACAACCTATTACTAGCACAGCGAAGTCAGATGTAAATGCAAGTGTAAACAGTAACTCTGAAGAAATAAAAGTTATGAAATCATCACCAATAGATGGTGTCATAGAAACAAAAACAGAAGACACACAGGCTGTTTCATCACAAACAGGTAGTTTTTATTAGTTAAGTCAGAATAGGGATTTTGTATTCATTGAAAACAAATTTATCTATGATTTTATTTAAGCTCTAAACAAAAACTTGCAAAATGTTTACCGACAATTCTCTTGAGCATTTGATTATCTTTTTAATATATTGTTCAGAAAATATGAGGGGAATTATTTATTAATAAATTATTTAGGACTGAATAGTATAAATATACTTAAATGTCAAATTGCGCTTTTGTTATAGGATTTCGTAGAACTCGCATAATAAAACGTAAAATTATTTGGGATCCTGATGCGCCAGAAACAACATTTTCTTATGCTAATCTTGTAAAGCCTAATAACAATACTAAAACGAAACGGGAACAAATCTTAACTACTTCAATTAAAAAAGGTTCTACTATTATAACGCCGCTAAAAAAAGAAACTTTGGCATCTACTTCCCTAACTACAACAAAAAAGGCACCGAGACCAACAACACCAAAAGTCAAAAAACAGACATTAGAGTCGAATATTGAGAAGGCCAGTTCAGTAAAATCAGATAATAGCGGGTTATTAAAAAATAATGTCGAAAAAGAAGCAACAAAGTCGCATAACAAAGCTGACGACATTAATGCTAAAACACCACCGAGCTTGGAAGTTAAATCTTCGCCATCTACTTCTCCTACTAAGAGACGCTCACAAACGCCAGTTTCAAATGGTTCTGGTTGCGCCACAGGTGTTAAGAAAAAGAAAATTACTGAAATTGATCGGCTAATGGGTGATGAGGGTGCTGTCAATATGCTAAATTCTTTGGAAAAACTTGAGGCGACCTTAGGGACCGGAGAAGTGAAATCTACTAGACCAATGATGAGAAGTCGTGCAGCTACAATATGTGAAAAGGTATTTAGCTTTTTTTTTAACAAAATTATTGATTTAGCATTTTTTTCTTAATACATATTTTTGTTTATGTATTATTTAATTTTCTGGCAATAGGTCTTTATATAATTAATTAAAAGGTTGAATAAAAAATAAAATAATACAAGACCTTGTAAGAAACAAGTCTAAAAAACTACACCTTTGGATATGCACTTTAATTCCAGATACACTCGAAAGTAAATATGTTCACATATTTTGAATGTGGAATTAGAGATTCAGAATTAAAAGTTTTGAATTTTTTTGCAATTTATTTTTCACTGGCAATTTCTAATTTTCTTTAAATTCAAATTAAAAAAAATTTACAGATACATTTGGATAATAAATTTTTGCGATTAATTGAGTACCTATATTTTATCTATCAATAGGAAAATTTATTATTTGGAATCTTATGGCTTTTGTTATGAGCAGTAGCGAAGTGGCCATATTGATATGCGTTCCCCGCAGTAATACATTACATTTTTATACCCTTCACCAAAAAAAGTGGAAAAAGGGTATAAATAAGTTTGTTATTTCGTTTGTAATTTCTACAGTATCTATTTCCGATCCCATAAAGTATATATATTCTGAGTTCTTATGCTTCGCGAAGTCGATTGAGCGATGTCCGTTTATTAGAACGTGTTAGTGTTAAAATCAAGTTTGCCAATGCACTACATCAGCTAGAGAAATTTTAAATACGCCAATCACTTAGAATAGCGTCGAATGAGGTTCTATTAGAAATCAGCTAGATTGGTCCATGTCCTTCTTTCCCTTGGAACAATGAAGTTACTCCAATCAAAAACACAAATATATGGGACGATAGAGAATTAAAAAATAAGAAAAAAAAAATCAAGTGAAAAAATTGGCGCTTGCCCATATTTTTCGAGTTACGGGCCTCTGAATTTTTAAAATATCAATATGGGTATCATTTAAAAGCTTTTAAAGTGATCTTTCAGGAAATACTTTATTTTTTTTAAATACTTAACCTATTAAGAGCCTAAGAAATTTTTATGTAACATTATATACATGTACTGAATATTTTTCTAACTTTTGTCACCCCAATATTTGCACTTTTAATCGGCATAGCCGAATATAGCATTCTTACTGGTTTAATTTTAAATAACAAATATTGTATGAGAAAGACATAGCCTATGATAAATAATGATAGTGTTTTGCTTTTTATTTTATTTATTTTAGAAATTCATTTTTAATACATTTGGATCCATGGCTACTATTAAAATAATACAATGCAGTTAAACTGCAATAAGACATATACATTTTCAATATATTGCAATTTGTATTTATTAATACTCCATACTTAAACAGTAGGTGATATAACTATACATAGACAAATGAATGTTTAATTTAACAAACATACGTACTATGAGTCCAGATACATCATGACTAAGAATTAAGAAGTTCTTACATTTTACTTTTGAATGTTAAAATTGATATCTGAAAGGTACGCGTGCATACCGAACACGTTACGGATACGTAGAATAATAAATTGAAGTTTTCTAGTTGAATTAGTAAAAGAAATTAATTGAGCGATATGCAACGGATTTTGGAATTTAATAATTCTAAAAAGATAAATTAGCAACCTAAATTTAAGAAAATTCTCAAATGAAAGATTAAAAAAGCTCTTAAAGTAGTTAGACACACGTGCTCTAAGTCTTAGCCAATAGACAAATCTAACAAACCTGTTTATAATTAATCTAATCTTATTTCTATTACTAGCATTGCAACATGAATAAACTTCAAAGCAATAATTAACTTGTGACATCAATAGCGTATGAGAAGAGAAGAGAAAGATTTAAATGATATAAACGCCGCAGTATTATACTAAATTTACAGCTGATACTGTCAATATGGAGACCAAAAGATAAATTATCGTTAATAATCACGCCAAAGCATATCATACTATTCACAATTGCTACGGTAGAATCACAAAATTTCAACTCTAAAGTAATCATTCCCGCTCTATTCGGTTTGAAAATTAACCCCTTTGTCTTTTCCGGATAAACCTTAAGAAAGTTAACCATCATCCAACTATTTACCATAGAAAGATCATGATTGATTTTATGCTTTTTAATGATAAGATTTCATTGCTAATTATTTGAAAGAAAAAAATCTATTATTGTCTAAATATTAAATGGTTTAAAATCATTACCATTAATGAATGTCATTCCTAGTATTTTTACGCCTAATAAAATAAGTAGTAAGAACTGCTAGCTAGGGTGTGAGGTGACTCTGATCTTCTAAGCTGAGTTTGCAGTTATCTCACCTAAAATTGTTATGCTATCAAATATAGAATCATCTACAAAAGGGTTAAATTTTATTTTATGCATACTTTTTAAGGTTTCTGAGATCATATATTTTACTTTTATATAAAAACATTTATTTTTATCCAATTATATTTAGTAATTTAACGATTTCACTATAATTTCATCATCATCAATAATTATTTAAAAAAAATTAACGACAATCTGTCGATTAAGTTTTAAATAAATTTACGGATTTTTTTAAGAAAAAGATTTAACTAGGATTTAAAAAACAGTTAAATAACATGGCATTGCGTCTGAGCTTTACACTAGAAGAGCCGTCGTCCGTAAGTTTACTTGAACTTCTTTTAAGTTCGCAAACTTTTTTTTAACTGCCTCTGGGTAATTTTTTGGCCCGTCTCCTTTTCTATTTATTTGAAAAGATGTATAAAATTTAACAATTTATTTTGCACAAAAAAAAAAAATATTTATAAAATTATTTTGGGATTTATACTTGTTCAAGATTTTAGCAATATACATCAAATTAGAGCAACTGTAGGCCCTTTAATTTCCAAATTCAAATTATACACTTGCTGTTGTTGTAGATTTAGCAATCAGTTTCTGTGCAAATTTCAACCGTCTATCTATAACGGTTGAACAGTTTGTCCATATACATCAGATTATATCAACTATTGTAAAATCCTTTAATTTATAATTTAAAATTTTTATACTTCTTATTATACCAAACAAAGTAGTGGACATTCCGTCTAAAATTCAGTTGTTTGTATATAACAGTTCAAAAACTACGGCGATATAGAACGAGTTACATTAATTTTGGGAATTAGCAGTACAAGTCCCTTTTAAGTTTCTGTCTCTAACGGTTCAAAAGTTCGGTCACATACTTGAAATTACATCAACTATTGGGACACCCCCTAACTTCCAAACCCAAATTTTCTACTTGCTGTTATACCGTACATAGCAATACAGGTTCGTTATAAATTTCAAGCGTCTGTCAACAACTGTTAAAAAGTATGGCCATATACATCAAATTAAATAAACTATTGGCGCACCCTTTAATTTATAATTTTTAATATTAATACTTGTTACTATAACGGTTCAAAAGATGGGCCTATATAAGTAAATTTACATTAATTATGGGTGCACCCTTTAATTTTTAGATTAATTTTTGTATAACTTTTTTATTTGGAGCTATAAAAATATGTATGTTGTATTGCGACATCCTTTAATTATGAACTGTTTTTAAAACGGTACCAATTTCTAAATCGGATCGAAAATGACTGAGTTCTGCAGGCGCAAGCATAAAAAACCACATTTAGTCGAATTGATAACCTTCTTCTTTCTTTGAAGTCGGTTAAAAATAAAAGTTATTTGCTAGTAATTGTGATGAGCTGGCTAAGCAATTAGCGAAATACGTTTAAGTAAATACCACTTTTAATTATGTGTATTGGAAAAAATAAGACATAACAATTAATCAAAATTTAGTTTAAAAAGTTTTAACCCTTATCGGACGCGACTTATCACACGTTTGATTCTCACCAGGTTGTAGTTATTTTTAACAAATATGAAAAAAAACAATAGTATGTTATTATACATTTATATTCATTTCTTTTCAGTTTTGTTACAAATTATTTATTTTTTGTACAACTACTACATGTCTGAGTTTCTGATAATTATTTATATACTTGTAAGGTATGGTATTTGTTGAAGCAATCTCCAACATGAAGAAATGGTTTTCTCTGGCATGTTTCGCAAAAGTATACTGTTGTTTTCCTCCCTCCAGGTAACTTGCGATTAGAACATACTAAACAGTCGTTATGCTTTCCTTTACTATCAGGTTGCAAGATATGTACTTTGCCATCCAATCTCTCCTCATTTTATGGGCAAAAAATAAATTCAGACATTAAAAAAAAGAATTGAAAGTTTATTGCATAAGTTAAATGCTCTGCTGATAACGACAAACTGAAAAGATTCTTATGCTCAAACGGTAACGGTAAATACGTATTTTTAAATGGTAACGGTAAATTGAAGAAATGAATGCATTTTAAAAACAAATCTCATCAATAGACAGTATGTTTCGACATAATTCGCCTTGTCACTTCACACGTGCCATACGACCGTTGCAGAAAAGTACTGTTGTCACGTCAGAGGTGACTTACGACCGATAAGGGTTAAATAATACTCGATTGTAAGGAGAGCTTAACAATGGGACCTTTGGGACCCAAGTGAGTCGGTCTTTCTTTTGAGCCGACGGCCTGTACAACCTAAACTAAAGGAGAGCTTAAGATAAATAAAAAATCCAATTTTTTTTTCATAAAATATTAAGTTTATGTAAAATTTAATAAATTTTCTCCTGTAATTGCTTAAAAATCATTTAGTTAAATTGTTTTATTATTTTTTTAGTTGCCGCGCAAAGAATCGATATCACCAGTTCAAAGTACGGCAACCATTCCTCCAGCAGTGCCAAACCCACAAACCCAAAAAGGTAAACGTGCAACTAAATCACGTGCATCATCCTCATGGGACTATGTTTACAAGAAAAAGAAACAGGATTTCGATGACTCTTTGATAATACGTCGACGTTCTAACAGCTCTTATTCTAGTACAACCTCACAAAATCGTTTAAGCTTAGATGGTCCTCCGGCTGCCATTACGAATAACAACACTAGCAATACTTCAATACAATCTGTTGACCCAATATCTTTACCCGCCTCTACGAAAGAAAGTGATTTGTCTAAATCTCCTGCGTCCACTTCGAACAACAACAACAAAGGCTCTAGTGGCTCTAAAGCTCGTACAACACCAACACCACCAGCAAACAAAACATTTGAATTTGCCAAACCTGAAAATAAAAAAACCCAAAAAAGTACAAAAATTCCTTCTGCTACTTTAACTAATGATATGAAGAAAGCAGCGCCGGTCGCTAGCAAACGCAACGATCGCAGTCCGTTAACAACCAATGAAGATAAAGGCAAAGATGTTATTAAGACACTATCCACAAAATCACCTGTTAATATTAAGGACAAAAAAGATGCAACAACATCTTCTAGTACAATTTCCGATGTTGTGGTTAAGAAATCTGCTAAAGTTGCTCAAATTCTTTTCAGTACCAATAAGGCCAAATTAAACAATACATTTACTATTCAGGTGATTATATCACTATACTAACCTTTTTCTATCAGTAATATTTTAATTCTATTATATTTTTTGTTTAGATGTTAAATAAGTTAGTAGATATTCTTGATAAATTGGCTTCGGATCCAGATTGCCATGTAGTTGTTATAGGCACAAATGATGCTCATTTTTGTCAAGGTATCGATATTACTGATTTAACAACAATTGCTGCCGAAAAAAGAAGAAATTATGCTGTAAATCTAGCCTCGTCTGTTAAGTAAGTATTAAATGAGATTGCGTATTAAAAATTGGTTATAATACATTTTTTTTATTCGAGCAACTATAAAGACAGTTTTTGACGATTTTAACATCTTTGTTTCTGGCGCAGTATGAAAACAAATAAACGTTTTGCAAACGTTCTGTATAAAGACAATAACCTTTTAAATATTTTTAATCGTTTTTACATGAACAAAAGTAAAACATAATTTTTTTCAATGACAAAGATTAGCTTTTCACAAATATGCTTGCTCTGATACACCAAAAAAAAAATCGTTTGTTTTAAAGCGCTAAGGCACATGAACAAATTAAGCAGCAAACGTTTTTTCATAAAGCGTGTCAATTTCGTTATAATTGTTTTTTCTTTACAAGTCAACATACTTCAAAACTAAATTACACGATGCTTCTCATATTTTCTATTTTATTTCACTGACTAAAAAAAAAAACAAACGAAACGAAAGCACACGTCTTAGGCCGCGATTAACTCCTTATCAGGTGTCTATACGACATCCAGATTGGTTCGTGAATGCCGAACATCTCTTAACGAGATGGCGAGACATTCCAACCTGGAACTGTTTTGGGTGCCAGCTCACTCGAGCATACCCGGAAATATAGTCGCGACGAACTCGCCAGACTTGGAGCCCGGTTGGAAGACCGAGAAATAGATCCACTGGTGGGAGTCCCATTAAGCTGCTGTAAAGCTATATTTCGGCAGGAACTCTTTAGGGCTGCACAGTCTAGGTGGTCTGAAGAGGTTACCTGCAGGGCCTCGAGGACACTGTGGCCTCAGTACGATAGTGGGAGATCCGCAAATCTACTGAGGTTTCCTCGGGGGCAGCTGGGCACACTGGTGGCTGTGCTGACGGGGCACTGCGTCATTGGTGCCCATGCTAGGAGACTAAATCTTCTGCATCATGACTACTGTAGGAGTTGTCAAGATGAGGAAGAGGAGGAAACGGTGGAGCATCTGCTCTGCCACTGCCCGGCTCTTTCTGGGAATAGAGCGGCTATTTTCGGCAGTGCGAGACTGCATAGTCTTGCAGACTTATCTATCTGCGATGTTGCTAGGATAAACTTGTTTATCCGGTCCTCGGGGTGGTTTGGATGTGGATCTTTGATGGTACCGTAGGGACCTCAATCTGATCTCTGCACATCCTGTTTCCAGGTCACACAATGGAACCTTTGGGACCCAAGTGAGTCGGTCTTTTCTTTTTTTTTGTGCCGACGGCCTGTGCAACCTAACCTAAAGCACACGTCTTGCTTAGTTTATTTTTGTACCTTGGCTTTGGTTCCATTTTATTATACCCTTAACTACAAAAAGCAAAAAAAACGGTATAACTAAGTTTGTCATTCCGTTTGTAATTTCTACAATATTTATTTCCTATCCTATAAAGTATATATATTCTCACTTCTTATGCAGTTAAGTTAATTGAGCAATGTCCGTCTGTCCGTCTGTGTTAGTGTTGTAATTAAGTTTTCCGAGGTACTAGATCAGCTAGAGAAAAATTTAATTCGCCAATCGATCTGACATAAGATCGAAAGAGGTGCTATTGAAAATCAGCGTGATCGGTCGGATAATTTGGAACAATAAAGTAACTTCCGCGTAACGGGACACTGAAATTTTTTTAAAAACTTTTTAAAATAAATACTACGTTCAAAAGCTAATTATTCCCTCTCAATATGCGTTTCGCCGTTATCACAACACAACCTCCCTTCTTCTTGTTATGACTGATGATATTCGACGACATTTAATAATCTGTTCGAGTATCACTTGATTTGGCAAAGGCATTTTCTTCCATAAACCATTTTACTGTGATGGTCAAGCTAAAGGAATTATTCAACTTTTCAAATATCCCTTGCAAGTTGATTTACTCTTATTTTTCTGCTCGATTTCAATTTGTTGAGCTAAATGTTCAGTGCTCTGACTTGCTTTCCCTTAATTCTGGAATTCCACAGCGCTCAGTCTTGGGACCACTACTCTTTTTAAATGATTTAGCTACTCACATTGATTCTGCGAGTTGTAGAACCTTTTTGTTCGCGGATGACACTGTGCTTTTGTTTAGTGGTTCTCAAACTAATATAAGAGCTTTAAATATTGAAATTAACTGCACTCTTCAAAGGTTCTTATCTTGGTCATCAATGAATTCAAATGGCCTTGAATTCTGCAAAGTCGAAAGCACTTACCTTTGGATTTACTCATCGTTGTAGAGAAGATTTAAATATATTTGTTGGTGGAAATAACGTCGAACTTGTTGATCAGATGAAATGTTTAGGTATCTTTTTTGATAATCATTTGACTTTTGATATCCATATGCACAATTTGCACTGTAAGATCGCTGGAATCCTGCGTAAGCTCTACTCAATAAACATTTACTTGCCTTTTCGTATTAAACACCGTCTTGCTCATTCTCTTTTGATGACGAATATTCTTTATGGCATTGAAGTGATTTCTGGGACGTTTACTTATATTACTTCCAAACTTGGCAGAATTCTTAATATGATTGTTAGATATATTTACAATATTCGTAGGCATGATCATATATCTGTTTATGTAAGAAAATTCTCGGCTGTTCTTTTAATGATTTCTTTCGTCTTTCTCTTTCACTCGTTCTATAAGAAACCCTCTAACTTTGATATCTCGAATAACCAATGTTATGTCTGAAAAGTCATTTGTTGTTGAAGTAGCCCGAAATTGGAATCGATTGCCATGAAACTAGAGTTTTTTTCCGCACTCTAATAATGCTTTTCGTCTAAAACTAATAAATTTGTTTTCCAATCATATCTAATATATATTATGCATTTTCTGCTTATATTGTTTTACTTAAGTCATGTATAATACAAGAATGAATAAGCTTCTTTGTGGGTCAAAAGCATCATTTGCTGGGATTTGTAATTTTGTCTTAATATTTTATTATTTTCTGTTAGGGCAGGGAACCATTGATTCTTATTTTATGATTAATTTTTAATATTGTCTTTATTTCTCTTAAGTATTTTTTGTTTTATTTTACGTAAATATATTTAAACTGTAACCAGGCAAGCTACTGTGTAATACATATGCAAAATTGGCCAAAAGTGGCTTTTTATATAAATTTAATTTGAATAAATAAACAAATAAATAAAATGTCAATATGGGTATAATTTTAAAGCTTTGGCGAGGTTTTTAAGGAAATGCTAAAATTTAAAAAAAATGCTTAACCCATTAAGAGCCGATGGCATTTTTATGTAAAATTATACACATATATGTAGTACGTAATTCTTTTTTATTTTTTAATTCTCTTTCACCCCAATATTTGTTTTTGGATTGAAGTTACTTCACTAAACTAGATTGACACAAATGGTGAAGGGTATATCAGATTCGGCATAGTCGAATATAGCACTCTTACTTGTTTTTGTTCAAGTTGATATTTAAAAGAGAATTTTTTAAGTACCATTTTCTGTTCCCTTTTTCCTCCTATTATTCTATAATTTAAAAATTGCTCAAATAAACTTGACAAATATAAAGACATAAAATATTATTTCGCACATTTATTGACATTTTGCTTTCATCTCATTCTATTTTAGAAACTACTTAAAGACTCTAGCTACCTATCCTAAACCTCTAATAGCAGGTGTTAATGGGAATCTTATGAATTTGGGTGTAATACAATTGGCGTTGTTCGATGTCGTAATAGCGAGTGAGAAAAGTACTTTTGAAATGCCATACCTGAAAATGGGACAGACACCAGAAGGTTTTTGTATCTGGCATAATATGAATAAAATACGAGGATCTTTTGTAAGTTTCTTTAAAAAATTAATTGTTGACCAACTTGTTTCTCATCATTGACTACATGTAATTTATTTAATGTTTAGAAAACCAAATTATTTTGGTTATGTGAAAAAGTACAATCTACCGAAGCAGCCTTAGCAGGCCTAGTAAATAAATTAACAGCTGCAAATAAGGTTAATGATGACGCTTTAGTAACAGCCAAAAGAATTGCCTCCTTATCATCTGAGGTAAGTTGAGACTTATTTTCATAGTCCACAGAAGATAAATTACACAATTTATTTTTCTCTTTTTTATTATTATTATTTAGTCTTATCGTGTTATGAAGAAGACTGTTATTAAAAGTCATTTGGATGTTATCACTAACTCTTTGGACGAAGAATTCAATACAATAATAAAACAATGGACATCGAGTGAATGTTTAGAGAATTTAAGAAAATATATTGGACATAATTGAAAAAAAAAATTATTTTTTTGTTTTGTTTCTAATAAATTTTTTTTTATTATTTTACTTGTTTTTAGTATTAATTCAATATAATAATTAGTACATATCAGTTATGTATGATTGTCTAATAAGTTATATATTGTGTAATACAACATAACATCCTCTTTTAATATTGATAAAAATGCTGATTTCAAAATTGAAACAAATCATACAGCAAACGTAAAAGTAATGTACATTTAGTTATTTTATTGTGGCTTATTTTGAATAAAATATATAATTTGACACTGGCAATTAAAAATATAATTTTCAATAAACGAATCTTTTAAAACTTTATTGTTTTGTTTTAGTAAAACCATCTCTGGAAGATTTAAAAAAGTGAGGGGTATGTTCCAGTTGACTTAATTGTTGAAAAAAGTAAATTGATATACAGTTTCGACTACAAAATAATAATATTATGTTAAGGGGCAGACATACATATTTTCTTTTTGTAACTTAGATGGCTTCGTGGTATTTTTTATGATTCAAAAAAATCCTTTTTAGACTTATGTATTCAAAGGGTAAAAATGCTACATATAAATAAAAGGAATTTAAAAATTAAGCTATTGGCTCCTCATTAATCTTTAAATAATGTAGGTATTATACAAGTACAGACAATCACCCATATTCTGTTTGGCGTCGTCAACACAAGACGACGTCGTTTTTCTTCGTTTGTTTTAAATCGGTATACCCGTTGTCAATATTGTCATTAATCGATGACTGTCTGGTATTTTCTAAGAACGATTGATGTTGCCGTCGCCGTTTTTGATGTTGATTTGTGTTGTGTGCAAAGGAAAATTAAAAAAAAAAATATGAATAAGTTTACAGCAATATTAAAATAACAAAGTAAGAAATATAAGACATAACAGAAAGGAAATGGAAAAAAAGTAAAATTACCAACTTCTGCCAATTTAAAAAATTAGTGGAAGAGTTAGAAAGAATCCATCCCAATGAAAGAAAGGCAGTTAGTTAAAGGTAGGATTTTGTCTGGACCGATAAATGGATTTGCATTAATAAAACTTCACTTATTATAATTTTTTATCCATTAAATATTATTATTATTATTGATTATAATTGTCATAAAAATTGGAAGTTTAAATAATACAAAGCTAATTATCATCAGACTAAAAATCCTACCTTTAACTAACGGCAAGTTGTAATAACGTCCCGTAGAATATTTATTTTAATTGTTTGCAATAGTTTTGCTTGTTTTATTGTTCATAGGTATTTTTTTTTTTTTTACAAAATTTGAATTTTTCACAACTCTTACTTAACACAATAGAAAACAAATTGAATAAACTGACTCAAACTCAAATATTAGATATTTCTGTTTTATTTATTTCATTAGTTTGTTATGAAATACCAAATTAGTATTGATTTGTGTTAAGTTGATGTTGTCACAAAATTGACGACGCCAAACAGAATAAGGGTGAATATAATCCAGTGACAGGTAGCAACAACTAAGAAATTATTCATGTAAGTAATGAAGAACTAGAATGAGTTATTAGTGAAGTGTGCGATAAGTCTTAGTCGAAAAACATTATTGGAATGCGAAAAAATACGACATAAGGTTAGCAGTTCCAACAACGTGCAACCCTAACTACAAAACTCTTTTCAAACATATAGAGCACCTAATTTGCCTAAATAGAATTTGCTTATATCTATTAGACCCAGAAAATTCAAATTCACCACAAAATGGAACAGGTATGCCATTTTTAATCAAACAGTAGAAAAGAAGAATCATACGGTACTTAACAAAACTGTTAAATTTGCATCCTAAAATTTTTTCTATAAATTCGTAAGATTTGTACCTGAAACCACCTCTTGTCTGAATAAACCTGCGGCATTAAAAGCGCATGAGCTAATCTACACCTGACAAGAAAAGGTAGAAAAAATATTTATTGAATATATTCTATAAAAATATATAAAATAAAATATTAAAGCGTATTATTTTTTTAACCGTTAAGTCAAGAAGCGAGAGGAGTAAGGAAAGGCACGGTTTATTGTTTATTTTTGTCAATTTTCATTATTTAGATTCTTTAAAGCTTTAAATTGGTTAAAACAATTAATTTAAAAAAAATCAAAATTAAAAAAGTAGCAAAGAAGAATATATTCAGATATCACCGATAAATTAAAAATCTCGTTTTTAAAAATGTTTTTTTTTTCAAATAATTTTTTGGTTTTAGTTTAGTCAATAAAATAAACAAATTACAAATTCATTACTGCTTTTTAGCGAACGATCGATTTTTTTATACATCTGCGAAGATACTCTGTATTTCGATTTGGAAACAAAGTCATATTAATTGGTTTCGCTTATACATTGTGTTTCGGAATACAGAGACTAACCACCTTGGTAATTTCTTTTACCTCTTTGAGTCGTTATGCTACTAATTTTCTTTCTAGATCGGAAAATCTTTTTGTGAAATTAATTTTAAATTTATTTCTTATTTCATTTACTTATTCCTGGTTTTAAAATTGTAATCAATATTTTGCTTTAGGGAGAACAAAATTTATTATTTAATTTATCTACCAACTCGTATATCTCTATATTTACTTTTCTCATTAATTTTTTTTTTTTTTTTAGTTCTAATAATTTTTTAAAAATCAAGTTTTTCATAACTCAGTTGTTGAGAAAATAAAATTAACAGTTGTGCCCTAAGAGTATTTTTGAATTTTCATAAGTTTGTTTTGCACTTCGGGCATTAAAATTTGTGGCCTCTTTATTTAAATATTTGCTTTATGGCATTTTTCGTTTTCCTAACCTGCTTTAATTTCGTTCTCCACTTGATTGATATCCGAATTCATAGTTTTAATGAGCATTTCAAATTTATGTATATCTAAAGTAATTTTTTCCAAACTGGCCGCCACATTTCGCATACGCTCTCGATCTATTTGTACCTCTAAATCCCTTGATTCTTTGGTCATTTGACCTGTTCGTGAAACCAAGTCACAGATTTCATTACAAGATGCATGTAGAGATGCTAGAAATTTATATGCTTGTTTAGCGTGTAAATCATGCTTAGCACTTTGAAATAGTAAATCATCAGTATAATTGAATTGCCGGTGTAGTTGTGCGGAAACAGAGTTTATTTGTTTTTGTAGATCTTTAGTATCATCTAGAATCTTGTAAATGTCATTGCGCTGTTTGCGTATGTTGCCAATAAACTCATAAAATCGTCTAGTGTATTCTTTGCGCGAAGCAACGCCATTCACAGATTTCTTCAATTCATCCTCTAACACTGCATGGTTATGATTTTTTTCTGTCAAGGTTGTTTGCAGTTGTTGAATTGCTGATCTTAGTTCGTGTATACTTTGAACATTTTTTGACTGCCTTAATTTTTTTAATTCTTCAATTTTTTGCAAAGCAGGATTTCTATGTAATTGCCATTGGTTTTCCACAACCAAGCGTCGTTCCCTTATTTTTTCTATTAAACTGTCAAGTTTATCAATATTATCCTCAGGATTTTCCAAGATCACCGAGGTACGTTCATGGATCTTAGTTTTCTTTTTCATATCCTCAATTTGAGATTCGATTTCTAATCGCTGTTGGCGCAACTGATTAAGCTTGGTGTTGGCTATTTGACGTTCTTTAATAATTTGTTCGTTTTGTAGTTTAAGAGCCTCAACTTTATCTGTTGCCTCTTCAATAGGAGATTTAATTTGAATTTCTGATTTGTTTTCTAAACGATTTTGACTCTCAATAATTTTAAGTGAAGACTTAACTGGAGAAGGAACAACGGGCTGCACTGCACGCGTAAGAGATAAACGTACATCATCGAGGGAAAGCCCAGTCGGTGCAAACATATCAATTGCATTTTTGTGTAATATAGAACTAATTAAATCATAGCCACCAAAGGAAGTTTGTTGGAAAATATTCGGAACTTGGTAAGTGACTATAGACTGTTCATCTTTTATTAGGTTTAATTTTTCAGTTTCGGGAACGTTTAAATTTAGTTGAGGTAAAAAATCGACAGTTGCACCACTACAACCCAAAGATTTTCTATTACCAATGCTGCGACAATATTGTGGAACCCAAGGTAACTTTAGCTGTTGCATTATTTTCTTTCGCACATCTCTCATAAGTAATCCGAATTCGTCTTTATCTTCTTGCTGCGAACCATCTAACCGGCTCATTTGTTCCTTAGGTAATTGCTCAATTAGAAACATAAATAAACGTCGTATATCTACCTCATTTGGATAGAGAAATGTCTGATAGCCAATATCGCCACGAAATCCGCAGGCACTGCACATCTCCGCTAAACTAGTGGCCACTGAAAAGCGTTGTGCCATATTTTCCGGCAATGTTTTTGGAAGCACAGCGTCTTGTTTTATTTCTTGTAAACATTTTGAAACTGCCTTTACTAAGAGCCCAGGAGTAAAATCTTTAAGTCTAAATACTTCACTATCATCATCTCTTTCCAAATTACATCCGATTTGTCGCAGGGAATGTATGATAATTTTATCAACTTCATCCATTTCTCACTTCAATTAGTTGAAATATTCGATCTGTGCCACAAGTTAGATACTGTGCTTAAAATTAGACAATTATTAAATAAATGTTGCCGCAGTACGATTTAAAGACAAAACCCAAGGCATATTAAACCAAGCGGCAGCGCTACGGCAGCTTACTTTTTTTTTGATACGCTTTTTGTTTATGTACTCAAATTTCAAAAGTATTTGTTTTGCTTACAATTAACAAAAAAACCTGAATAATTTATAGTGGTAATTGATATGCCTTGGACAAAACCCGAATGAAATATTTAATCAGATAAGTTCAGTTTGACAGCTGATTTTTTATATGTGATATAATTGTCAAAAACAGCTGCCACCTATTAATTGATCCGCCTTGAGTTTTTTAATGTTTGACTCAAGGCAGATTAATATACTAGGTAGTGGCAGTAGATCAGTTGACTTTCTTGTTTATGTTTTCAGATATCATATTTTGTTTAGACTTATTATTTTTTTTCCTACAAAATTTTTTTTCTTACAGTGGTGTTGTGGAAATATTTTTAAAATTTTCATAAAACAAAATTGTTTCACACACTTTTTGAAATTGAATTTTATTTATGTACAAATTGTAGGCTTCGCCTCTTCATGATTTTGTTTGCTCATTTTATATGTTAAACCCAAGAAGTTTGGTACAAAATGTGTTTATACACATTTTTGGTTTTTACATATAAAAAATAAGCTGACATAATCACGAGCATCAAAGGAAAGTTTATGACGTCTAGATTAATAATATTCTAATTATTTTTTTTGAGCTACATTTTCAAAAACTGAAAAAATCATGTTAAGATGGGTTTTTGAGAAATTAAATATCACAACGCATCGGGCTATTCCTACAAGATTTTTAAGTAATACAGCTAAAGGAGTTTTTAATCAAATGGTGAAATAAAATTTAAATTTTTTGTTTTACGATATAAATTCCCAGAAAGGGGAAAAAGTCCCAAAAAGTCCTAATTTTAAAATTTTGTTCCAAAATTGGCAATGTTGGAAAGGGCAGGAGGGGGAACCGTTATAATTGTTGACCTAATTTTGCTTTTATTCACATTTTCTATAGTTTGTCTTTAAAATTGATTAAACAAATTTGCTACTACTGAAGTCTGACCGTCCGTAGATTTACTGCGAAACAGCTGTGCTCTGCCTCTGTAGAATTTCGTTGAGATATATTAAGTGGTTTATAAGATACCTAATTTTGTAAAATTAAAAAAAAAAAACTTTTTCAAACCACTGTGCGTTATCTGAAAATATATTTTACACAAACAAAATACAATTTGTTGTTTTAGAACTGCTATTACCTGTAAAATTAATCAAAGTATATTTATATTAAGTATATGCAAGTCTAAAACAAATACAACATTTCATGTATTATGTCTAAAAACAGTTCAGAGACGGCAAAGTGGGTAACATTTTATAATTTTTCTAACTAAAAAATTAATATTAATTTTACTTAATTAATATAAAAAAAGTAAGAAAACGACCTTTAAACGACTATATTATTGTAAATTTAAACAAGAATTCAATAAAAGGATATTCAATGCATCTTGAGTTGGAAAAGTGTAATTTGAATATTTCGTTTACCATCCCTGATAGAACATAATAAAAATGAAAAGAAACAAGAGAACAAACAAATTTTGACACAAAACATGATAAACACGCACACCAATAAAACTATCAGCTGAACTCCTGCATGTACTTGTTATAGATATACTTTGAAATTAATGTGCCTTGGTTTGACTCAAGGCGAATCAATTACCAGGTGGCAGCGCAGGCCAATCCAATCCTTTTCGCCGAAAACATTACTGTCAAACTCCATACATAAAAAATATATAAAATTTTTTATATATGGCGTTTGGCAGTAAAAATGTAATTAAGCAATATGTAATGAATTTGCCTACGCTGACACCTGGGAATTTATTCGCCTTGTTTTGACTCAAGACAAGTTTATAGTAGGTGATTTCATTAGCTTCAACATCAAATCGCTTTTGCAAAATTTTATTTAATTTTCAAACATTTACAATATAAAATGCAAATATTTCGACTAAAAAAGTATATGTATTACTGCGGGGAGGGCATATCCATATGGCCATTTCAATACTGCTCATATATAGCTTATCAGTGGATTCTACCCAAATTTTGTAATTTTATACTTAAAACCAAATTGATTAAATGAGAACTCCATTGAAATAATAAGGCGAGTCTATTACCAGGTGGCATGGTAATTGATTCGCCTTGCATGAATTCTTGAAAACCTGTTTTATATACTTTGATACAAGGCAAATCAATTACCAGGTGGCAGCCTTAGAGAATTTATTAATTTTTGCTGGTAGAAACGAATGTCAAACTTCATATATAAAAAATAGTACACAGATTTTTTATGTATGGAGTTTGACAGTAGTGTTCACGGTGAAAATTAATGAATTCGCCTACGCTGCCATCTGGTAATTAATTCGCCTTGATTGGTAGCATTGCCAGGCAAATGTAGAAAAACCGGGATAAACAAATTTAAATTTTCCCAACTCCTGTTTTTAAACCAGGCTGTTAATATTGTTATTGTGTTAAAAAATAAGTTGAATACCAGAAAATAATATACATACATATTTATTTATTAATGATGAGGATGAAATTTTAGTGTGGCGGTATAGAAAAAACCGTCATAAAATCGTTATTTTTGAAAATATTTCATTAATAAATAAGTCTGGGTGTTATTTTAGACAGTCATTTAAGTTTTAATACTCAAATTAAATTAATTCATCAAAAGATTTTCAATACCTTACGCAGGTTGTACTCAATGAATATTTTTTTGCCTTTTAACATAAAGTACAGAATTGCTAGGTCGCTAATGATGCCTTTTATATTATATTCTTTAGAGGTCATGACAAAAACTTGGACGAGTTGTGAATTCCATTGTCTACAATATTCGTAGGCGAGACCATATTTCAGAGTCTGTGGTTCAATTTCTCGGATGTTCGTTTATGGACTTTGTTAAATATCGTTTTCTTTTACAAAACCATCAAAAATGGCAAGTAGTAGTAGTCAGAATTACTCGAATATGGAATTATCTACCAGTTGAGTTGATACTATTCACTCATACTAACAATGCTTTTCGTCTCAAAGTAATGAACTACATCTCAAACCCTTATTAGTTGATTTTGTGTCTCATACTTCATGCGTTGTTTCTAACTATCACCGGTAATAACATTTATTTTTGTTGGCTAATAATATTCCTTAAACATTTTAAATTGGCTGGGGAGCCAACCCAAACTAAGATTTAAATTTTTTTATGCACACTGATTTAAGAGATAAGCTCTCATTTTTCCAAATATAATAAAAATTTTACTAAGTCTGCCACATGCTAATGCTGACGCCGAAAGTATTTTTTTGTAAAAAAATAGTGTAGGGAAAAAATTTGAAATAGCGATTTTTTATATAGGCTATGAAATTTCTACAAAAATCTCCTGGCATCACTGGTTGGCACCCAAGTTGTGTAATACTTCAGCGGCTATTAGACGATTAAACTTCGCCTGTGAGCGCGGCCTGATGACAAGCCATCAAACTCGTGTAATACGGTAAATTTCGTGTCTGTCAGCGGCGCTGGATAAAAATCAAAATAAAATATTTTGTGTTTGCCATCATATTCGTTTAATAGCGTGTTTGTCAAACACAGTGTAAATTTTATTTCTTACTTTTGTCGAACTGTAGGGATTTTTTTTAATTGATTAATTTTTTATTTTTAAAAAACTTAAAATTATATATTTTCCAGTTGTAAACTTAAAATTAAAAATATATATACCGCCCAATTATTAATATTTCTCGAGAAAAGATTCCTCCAATTATGAACTCCGTGGAAATAAAATTATAAAAAATTATCATCGTAATTAGAAGGGAGTTTTTTTTCGTTTATTTTCATATAATTTTTATTTTATAATACCTACTTTTTCCCTCGAATTTTTTTACTCTCCGCAGTCAATCAAAAGGAGAAAAATTTTTTGATTGGAGAAAAGGCAAAAGTGAAAAAACTCGTACGGAATTTTTGTTTATAATTGGGCTGATACGCTTTTCTTTAAGTGTATCGTATTTTAGTTGGATGAATTATTTGTCACCTATAGGCTTTATTAATGAAAATCCTCCAAACTTTAATTCATTTTTACATCAAAAGCACGCCTGGTTCTCATAGAGGTTTATGTCTATGGAAACTAAAAAAGGTTGTTTGGTTGTTTAATATTTTGTTTTAGTTTTAAAATTAGTCATTAGTTTATTTGAGAGATAAACTCTCTCGGGTGACGCCGAAAGGATTTTTTTTTTGTAGTTATGGAAGTACGTACAAAAAAAAAAAAAAAAAAAAAAAAAACTAAGCCATGATACGTTTGCATTATTAGATCTAATTTAGAAGCAAGTGTAATTGATTGTGTAAATTTTAAAACCACATCTAGTCATATAAAAAAATGAATTATACGGAGTTATATAAATAATTTTTGCATTATATTTTATGTTGTTCTTATGACACTTTTTATGTTATTTGTTTTATTTTTAAATGAACCTGAAATTATGTACCTGAATTGAATTAATATATTTTTAGCCTTGGTTTTGGAGTAAATTTCGGCTGAAAAGCGAAAAGTTCGTTGTTACATAATTTTCCCAAAAATTAAGCCTTTAATAAAATAATATGAGACATATCCATTAGCGTTGCAACCAAGGCGAATCGATAACTATGAACTCACCAATGTTGCGACCGAATTGTTCAAATTGTAAAAAAAACATTGTTAATATTTCGTACAACCAACATACCACTTCATACAACAAACATTGGAAAACGAAAGGTAGTATTTCGCAAAAAATCGAATACGAATAAATGTAAATTTGTAGAAAAATTTACTTTTGGTATTTTTTAATTTGCATACATTTATTTTATTAAAATATTTATGCTAATGAAATACTTAGGGTTTAATTCAAAGTGATTATCGTGGGTGAATTAAAAATGATTGGTTCCTAAAATTAATTTACATAATTCAAAAGTCTATAGAGTAAAAATAATTATCTTAAAATAAAGCATATTATACATTAATGTAATCATTCTGCAATTTGTGTTCGACTTAATTGTTAATTTCTATTGTTTTAAACGTAAAAAATCTAATATATGTATGTACATACATACGTATGTAAGTACTTATTACACATATGTACTTATCTTTATTAAAAAAAAAGCTTATCGACTAAAAAATTATAAAACTTACGAATAACATATCGTCAGCTTAAACGCAAACGGCCCTAACTAACACAAAATCCAAAATCAGTTATTTTGTTGATTCTGATGCACTGCATCAAAATACACAACCACAAGAAAATGTAGAGTTGTCTGACCAAAATTAGCGATTTTATTAACGAAAAACAAACGGCCCTATCTACAAAAGCATTTATTTGATAAACGCAAAAAGACTTAAGTAATCGCAACATTGAAAAATTACAACAAAAAAACTGATAGATTTAACCGTTGAAGAAATTGTTCGTTAAAGGAAAATTAAATTAGCTTAAGCTGTAGGCATTTTATTGAAAACATTTTAAGAAATTCATCTCAAAAGTGATTTCGTAAAAAATAAAGAAAATAAGAAGAGTAAAAAGCTAAAGAAAATTGGAGACTTTGCAGTTAGCAATACCGAATAAAGGGACAGGAATATCAAGGTTTTTCTAAAGGAAACATAAAAATTTTGCGTAAGCCTAGAAGTTATTCGTAAAGAGATTTTTAATTCAATTTGAAAAATGTCATGGGACAACAAAAAGATTTATATCTAAGGCCTCGTTAATTGCTCGGATAATGTTTATTTGTTAAATTAACTGAATTTAAAAACTACATTATTTTTAAAGAAAAAAAAAAAAAAAAAACGGGGATCCCACTGTCAATATGATCGCGAATTGGCCTACGAACAAACAGGAACTATTTATTTTAAAACTAAAATCGACAATAACTATGCATTGCTTCTACAAAAAAATTAAAACAAAATCAATACAGGATCTAAAGTTACTTCTACCAAAAGATTGTAATTTTTTCTATGATAGCATACTCTTTGAAAATTAATTCATATTTTCTAAATTCTTTTTTCGTGCTATATAATAGAAATTATCCCGATTAATTATTTAAATCACCGATATTGATTATTGAGGGTGAAAGCACGTCTCGATGCCCATTTCGCCACCGCTTACTTAATTTTTTTATTAATTTACTTTTTGTGATGTAATATTTAAATAAATAATATAATAAATATGTTTATTATTAAAATAAATGATAAAAAGATTTTGCATTAAAGTGTAGATAGGGCCTTTTGCTTCACAAATTTAAGGTACAAAAGGACCTAACTAACATAGCCATACAAATTTCACAAAAATTCATTTTATTCTGCCAGAAATCAATTTGTCAGATCTTTTTTAATAAAACTGGGGAAAATCATGCTGATTAAAGCTATACTTTTGGTTTAAAACAGTCTTTTGCTTCTCCTGTAAAATTTCAAAAATGTTAGATAGGGCCGTTTGCGTTTTAGCTGACGATATGTACTTATGTAACCGAAAGTCGTCTAAAGGGAACGGATTTGAAAAATAAATTGATCAGTTTTTTCAATTGTATTTTATTTAAATTATTTTTCCAAATGTTTTAAGGTTTAAATTCGTTATTAATTGTAAAGAAACAGCAAAACTTAATGAATGAAATAAACTTTCTCGTCCGCTACAACCTTTGCAAGCACTCTTCGTACCTATCTACAAGGTAGTTCTGGATTATACTTTAAATAATTAATCACAATTAATAAAGAGTGGATAACTAAAGATTTGTAAAAAAAATAGTTGGAATAAAATACAATTCAAAAATTAGAAGCAATTATCGGTTCACTTGGAGTCCGTCTAGAGTTTTACTGAAGATTAATAATTCCTTGAAAACATATCGAATAAAATACAATTTAAAATTTTAATAGGGTCTGAAGGGCACTTCCAATAAATTCCATCACATTTATGTTAATAATAAAGTATATATAAAAAACAAAATTTAAGAAAAAATAAATAAATAGGGATGTTGAGCTAATAAATAGACCCATACGTAGTTGTTGTGTGTTTAAATAACTCGTTGTGAACCAATTATAATAAATAACGACTTTTTTTTAGAGAAATAAATATTTTGAAAATAAATATGAAAATCTTGTTTTTTAAATATTTATATTGTAAGTAGTATCTTAGGGAGACAAATTTGCAATCGGTAATACTTTTTAGATAAATACGAAAAAGGTTGACGAAAGGTCGTAACGAACTAGTATATTTATTTCACTCTTCTGGTATATATATATATATATATATATAACTCTTATCCCCTATTTCAGAATAGCGAACGAATGCTTTTGTTCTCATTAAAAGCGTAATAAAACTGTTTTTGTTGTTTTTATTTTATATCCAAATTAGTCTTCCTTCGCTTAAAATTCGAATGAAAACATTGCTCACTATTGCGAATTAGGCAATTACATTTAATTACGAACTTAAGCCTAAGTGAAGATTATTTATCAATTTATCTAATCAGATAGTTTATATTTAAAAGCATTAAAATTTTTTTTGAAAGACAAGAAAGAGTACACAGTAAAAACATTTTAAACGGTTTTAAATCGTCTAAAATATTTTAAGATAATTTCTAATCAAGATATACTAAAGTATAAATAACTTAATATGCTTTTTTTTTGCTGAAAAAAAATAGAAGGATAATTATTGTAATGCTTACAGATATGTACACAATCAGTTTGAATCCTAACATTAAATAAAGTTTTACATATATTTGTTTTATTATGTAATCGTAATATTCTGAATATTGTATATAAAAAATATATATTCACGTATTTTAAATGTTATATTAGTATTTCTGTATCTGTGTGTGAATAAGTCCTTGTGAAATATTTGCAATTAGTAGATTATTGTGATTGTAATTGAAGAGAGGCACGTGCATTTTTACCAAGAGTTTATTATAATTAATAATAAAGTACATGTTTTACATCTCTAATCACCATTTTCATCATCATTATCAGGTTCGTCCTCATCTTCTTGTTCTAACAAAGCACTATTACGCGACATTTTCATGTAAGCAGCACAGATACATTCGCACACAAAACGATATTGGCTCTGGAATAAGTAAATAAATAATAATTGAAGTTAGTTTATTGTAAACGGTAATAAATAATAATTAATTAATTAAATGTAATGGATGTAACTGAAAAAAACTCAATTACAATAGGACACCTCTAAGGGGTGTAACTGTAGAAATTTCTAAAAAAAAAATAATATAAGAATTTTCGAAACTTACCACATTTTGCACCATACATGCTCTTTGATCACGCATTGTTCGCACAATATCTAAAGGATATACTGGTTCCCGTGCCTCCATTAAGGCCAAAGCTGTATCCATTAATATCAGCACACCAGTACGTCCAATACCAGCTGAACAATGAACTATCACAGGGGGATTGGCAGCACTAATACATCTAAAAAAATGATGAGAAAACATTTTTATAAAACGTGTAATTTTTCTTATCGTATTTAACTCACTGATGAACACTTGTAGAGACAGGTGTTTCATCTTCGGGAGTAACACCATTGCTAGCAGCACATTTACGTTCAGTCATCAAACCACCATTCTCATCGGCGTCAGCATCAAGTAATCGCACCTGCTTGAGACTCTCTTCAATTTCTTGCAGTAATGTTCGATTTCGAGCATTACGAACACGTTCAACAAATTCTAAAAATAAATTTGTGTCAGCTGGTACACAATGATCTGGCCAAGCAAGATATTGCATATGTTGTATGTGACGCTGTTCCCCAGTTCTCTTATCGAACAACAGAAATTCTCGAAAAACAAAACTGCCAGTTTCATCTGGTTTCTCACTAAGACATTTAACTGAAAAGCCCTCACCCAATTGAAGTTGATCGCCCGTAACTGGCCAATATTGGTGGCATTTTTGTCTTCCCGCCTCCATTACTGTGGTCAGCATTACTACCAAATGGCTACTTTCCTGTTGAACCATGCGCCAAAAATCCGTGGTTGTCGTAGCCAAAGGTCCTTGGGTGGCTATATAACGATTAATGCCACCCGGTATTTCCATATTCACATAATTTGCATTAATATAATCACCACTAGAACAATTTACTAAAGAGACGCGTGTACAATCATATGGCGAAATATCGCGGTAACGGTTTTTGGCTACATTTTGCGGTTTTCGAGCTTCCGTTATCGCTAAATCTGGATTTTTTCGATACATTAACTCATATTGAGCCAACAAAGCTCCGGATGCCAAACCGTCACTTAATAACAGAAGGCTTTGTGTGAACAAAGCGTCGCCATCTAAAAGATTTGAATGCGAGCCAATTTCATCATTTTCTGGAACATATTGATATAAAGGCTCTTCTTCTTCGGTAAATGTTGAAGTTCGGCCACCTGGCCTCATTGTGAGCAAGAGTTCACCGTTGCGTGTGCTACGACACTCCTTTATCATGCTAACGACTTGTTCATGTTTCAGTCCTTGTACCTCTCGGCCGTTTATAAGTACGACTTCGTCGCCTTCTTTAACCCGTGGTACACAGCGATCGGCGGGAGTATTGGGTACAACTTTTGATACTTGTACTGGCAGACTTAAATCGATGCCGCCTTTAACATTGAAACCGAAACGTCCATGTTCGTCGGATAATAATCGTATTGTAATTAAATCACTACCACTTTCAGGTGTTGTTAAACAGCCATTTATGTAGGTGGTAATAGCTGGACCCATTTGGGTCTCATTGGGGCTACGTGAACCTGTACTATACGCAGGAACTGGAGACTCAAATCGTCGACTGCATTGTTCCATATAGCCAGTATCGCTAAATTAGAAAACGAATGAAATTAAATTTTGTATTTTTTTTTTAATTTAATAATATTTTTTGCGTCTCAAGTGTTTATTACGTACAGCTGTATGTCGTATTCATCACTGTGTTGTTCCCAAGCTTTTCGTGGCATTGAATCCAGCTGTTTGGACGTAACTTTATTGTCATGATGTGGACGGCTGGCTTTTGTTATGGTTAAAATGGACGTATGAGCTGCAACTATGGCGGACGGAGTTTTACCATTGTGTGAAGCACTACCATTGCTATCGGTTCCGCTACCTCCATTCGTTATTGGTGAGGTGGTAGTACCACCGGCTCCAATAGTGATTAAACGCTTACTTGGGGAACGAACAAAAGCTTTATGAATTTGCGCGCGTTGTCTTGATTCTTGCACGGCTTGCAATTCGGTGCGACCCGAATAATAAAATCTACTTATTAATAAAAAGAATATAGAAATGCACATACTTATATCTGTATTATAGCAAATAAAACTCCTAGCAAAATTTATATAGAAATTTATGTGAAAACTTACTTTGATCCTAGACTTAAATTAAGAAAGCGCGAGAGACGATGAGGTCTCTTTAAGCGAAAGAAAGAATGGTGCTCTACACAAGATTTCCATAGAGCCTTGGCATGCTTATGAGAATTCATACTAAAACCCAATAAAGTGTCATAGCTTTCCGACTAGAAAACAAAAATATGCAAAATTTAAAGGAATAAAAATATTAAAGTTATTGACGGTTCAATGTTATTATTCTCTTCTCACCGGTTCTCGACGTAGTTGTATAAAAAAATCTTTTCGTTTGAAGGAAACTTTAACCATTTTCGACCAAGAAAAAGTGTTAATGCGTAAAGAATTTTGAAAAACTAGCAGACCTATAGCTGAAACTCCTAGTTGCAAATCTTTGCCATTCGAATCCTTTAAATAAATAAAACAAACATTGATTTTATTAAAAAGTGCAGGTAAAATTTTACAAATACGTATAAAATAACAACCGTATGCTTAACAAAAACTTTCTAAGTTTGGCATCAGGGTCTCAGAGTATTTTGTCGTACAGTCTGGCACTTAAAATCATTGTAAATTGTTGTCGTGACCCATAACTCAATTTTGTGACTATTTTCGGTGCCATATTGTGTGGAGAGCTTTATAGAGGCTCTGTTTAGTTTTAGTTTTTTTTTTCACTTATTCTAACCGCATGCTAAGTTTTTGTTATGCATACGGCAGTAAATTTTTTTTTTTTTAGAATTGATCAGATATTTTTATTTCAGTTAAGCTATTCGATATGAAACATTTACTCACTCTTGGAAGCTCCCTTTTATTAGCAATTTTGGAAAATATCATAGTTTCCATTTTTATACAAATAAGTTAGACCATTTTGAAATATTTTATACGAATTGTTGACAAGTTTTATAAGTGTTAAGTCTTAAAATACAACCTAAGGGTTTCTTACTCTGTACCGGTAACAATAAACTTTAAAATTAAGTCTTCTATGGGGAAAATTCTTGATTTTTAATTTTTCTTTTAAACTTGTCGTTATGGAGGACATACATTGTTCTTTATAATTAGTGTGAATTTCATGTGTCTCTTTACGTGAAAATCACCTCTCTATGGAGATCGTTGTTCCTTAGATCGAGGCGTATAACATACGGGCAGACTACAATATCGTACGTTACGGTGCTCATTTTAAGCATTACGTTTTCTACCCTTTAGGTACAGAGTTTAAAAAAGTGTGAGAAATAAATTTTGTTTTTTTTTTTAAATCTCGATTTTAATAAATTAGGAAGTAATTAATTAGATGGACTATAAAATAGGCCATTTCATTAGCATTGATTGATTTTTTAGCATTACCATTATTTACTTATTTATAGTAAGCTTTTTAATGAAAAGGTTTTATTGATATTTCGTTAAACAAGTAAGAGTGCAATATTCGGCTATGCCGAATCCTACATACCCTTCACCATCTACGTAAATCTAGTTAAGAGAAGTTACTCCAATCAAAAAAGCAAATATTGGGGTGACCGAGCTTTAAAAAAAATATATATATGGTACTGCATATATATAATTTTACATAAAAATGACATCGGCTCTTAATGGGTTAAGCATTTTAAAAAAAAAACTTTAGTATTTCATTGAAGATTTCTTTAAGAGCTATAAAATGATACCCATATTGATATTTTAAAAAATTTGAAAATTTCAGAGCCCCGCAACTCGGAAAATATGGGCGAGCGCCCATATTGATGGTTTTTTTTTCTTATTTTTTAATTCTCTATACGGAGCGAGTATTTGTTTTTTTTATTGATTGGAGTAACTTCATTGTTAAAAAAAAAAAAAAAAAAAAAAAAAAATTGAGGAAGGCGTGGCGTCTAATGACGTGGACCGATCTTGCTAATTTCCAATATCACCCCTTTCGACACTATGTCTGATCGATTAGTGCATTTATATTTTTGTTGAAATCAAGTTTCCCTTTAACACTAAGACGAACAGACAGACGGACATTGCTCAATCGACTTCGCTATGCATAAGAACTCGAAATATATACACTATGTGGGATCGGAAATAGATATTGTAGAAATTACAAACGGAATGACAAACTTAGTTTTACCGTTTTATACCGTTTTTCCACTTTTTGTGGTGAAGGAACTGTCATTATAATGGTTTCAAATCATTACCATTAATAAATAGTGCAGTACAGCATAATTATAAAATAGTATTTTTATCACAAAAATTTGGTGAAATTTGTTCATATGTTTTAACGATCTCAGGAAAAATGCGACACTATGGGAAACTATTTTTGTTTTCGTGTAACTAAAAAGAACTGCTAGCTGAGGTGTGTTAGTATATTTCAAGTATGAAATATAGGTGAGCTGTAAGATCAAAACACAATACATACATATAACATGTATGTATATGTGTTTGCATGTAACTAATATTTTAAAATCACGCTAGAGAAAGAATTTAAAGATAATAATATATATTTTTGTAATATCATACCGTTGCTTTATGCAAATCGATGCCATATAAATCAAGTCTTTTAGCATGTTCCAGATAATTAAATTCAGCATCGGCTGGCAACTGTCCTCGATGTAATTTATGAAGTTCAGATATTTTACGTTCAGCATCAGCTGTTTGATCGGCCAACAACTGCAGGTTACTTAAATAGCCAGTTTGATGTTCTAAAGGATTAAAATCCCCTAGTTCCGCTATATTTAATTAAGAATGTTAATGAAATATTTAATATTAAAAAAAAAAACAAAAACAAAAGTAACGTACATTGCACAGTGTAACTAGCTAGCAGACATTGTGTATTAATTGAACACGGCAATTTACCAAGTAATATGTTGCGTTTTATCTGCAGATAAAACTGATAACGTGTGTATTCTTCTTGTAAACGACTGGGATCACTTACATAAAACTAGTATTGAATAAAGAATAATATTGCGTTAATGAATACTATGGAGTTAAATATTTAAAACATTTCAATTCAAATGTAAATGCATCTTTCTGTAAATCAGATTGCCAAAATTTCCAATAGCTATGATAAAATTTGGCAGTCGACGAAGAGGTTAAAAGTTACACCTCATTTGATTGGTGTAGTTGGCGATTGTTGCATTTACTTTAAAAATTTCATTCATGTGCACATTGCATATCTGATAGGATACGTACCTTAACTCTAAATTCTAATAATGGAACGGTATCATTTTCCCATGCAACACTATTGCATTGTTTCTTAAAAGGTTTTTGTGCATCGACCCATCGCTAATAAATATAAAATTAAGTCAAAATACATTATTGACAACAATTAGAATAATAATAATGATAGCAATAATAATTGTATAAGTATTAGTAATTATACGTACAACAACATCGCCGGGTTTTGTCGGAAACAATAAACCAAAATAATCCCTTTCGGATAGCTCCAGAAACTGATATATTTGCTCAAGTAAATCTCCACCTTTGGCACGTTTCTGCAATCATATAAGCAAAGAAAAAGTTTATTCGAATGAATTGATTTCGGTAAAAATTTAAAAATTGTAATAAATTTTTAAAGGCTTAAAATTAGCAGTAATACATTGGCAAATAATGCACTGCATGTAAACACATTCCCAGCAAACATTTGAACTATAATATATTTTTATAATTTTGAAATAAAAAAATTTAACAGTATCGTCGGCGCCTAAAGGCATAACTATAATGTGCATAAGCTAGCTTTAGCTTATGTCAAAAATCCAACGGAAAGTCTGTGAAATACTTAGGTACTATATGTAGGTGACTTCAATGTACTTACATAAATTTAGTAACTAATTTGCCACTGTAGCACATTTATGTTTAATTCGAACTTTTGACAAAAATATTTTCTGTATAAATAAACAAAATTTTAAAACGAAAAAGGCTTTAAACATGATATTTTATATATTTATTTTCTGTTTTGTGTATGTGGCCAACCATACTAAAAAATGCAACGATCGTATATAGCTTATATCGTTTACTATGTGTGTATAAATACAAATTTAATATTAATTTATTATATTTGTTAAAAATTGGCCAGAAACAAAAATGTTTTTTTTTAACATTTTCTATTAATTAAAAACTAAAAATTTAACACTTGAGGTGTTAATTACAATTTTTCTTTATGAATGTATAACACAATGCACAAACAACTGTTTCCTTACGGAAAGTGCGACCAGTTTCATACCTTGCTTAAAGAAATGACATTAAACCAAACTTGACGAAAAGTTATCTTATTGACATTGTAGTTTACCACATATAATCTAATGTATTTGCACAGTTGTTAAATTTTGCTTAAGCTGTTTTATGCACATTATAGTTGGGCCTTAAGTTTGCCTAAGTTATAAAATACACGTTATAGTTGAGCCTTAAGTTAACCACTGGTCATACTTATTCTTGTTATGTTGCAAAATATCAATTACGAAATATTTGCTGATTCATAAATTAAAAAAGGTTTGCCGATTGTGCAATTTTTCTAAAGATAGAAGCATGCGAACTTTTGCTTAACGGGACGGAATATCGTTTCTTTTTTGCTTTACACTTGTGCTCATATAATTAATTCATCAACAAAGTTATTATTTTTTTTATTCCATAAGAAACAAATACTTACTTTCTTTTACATCCTATCATCGTAAGGTACCGTTATTTTAGCAATTGTGATTATTGATTATGTGTTCAAAAGTTTTATTTTCATTGAATATTTAAGTGGTATTCTGTAAGCGTCGTTGTAAGTGTGCTCACATTATTGAGTTATTCTCTTTTGAAACGGTAAATTTATATTTAATTGCTGTAACGCTCGTCAACATAACCAAAAAAGTTAATTTTATCGCGGTTAGTATACTTCATTGCAATGGGCAAGAACAAAACCTTAAGTTCAATTGAACGAAAACTCATTTGAAAAACTTTCAAAAAAATTGTGAAAATATTGCGAAATTTTAAATATATTGGGTTATTCTTGTGGAAAAGTCAATAATGCAGTTGCATATTATAAAAAATACAAAACTTTTGAGAACTTGCTACGTAATAAACCGCGAAAAACCGATTCTTCGGACAACAGACTCCTGATAAGACTAAGCAAATCGAAATCATTCATGACCGATATCGTTTGCAAGAGAAATCTCTGAATAAAAAAAAAACCGAACGTCTCAAAAAAAAAAAAAAATATTAAACAAAGAAAAAAGTTTGTTTAAGAGCGCTTTTGTAAAATACTCTAAATTCTGGTGGTTTAGAGTGACGAGTTGAAACTTAATGTGTTTGGAAATGATGGCAAGCCATATGTCAGACGGCCTCCTCTTCAAGAATACAATCCTAAATACACTAAGAAAACCCGAAAGTATTGTGGCTCGTTAGTGATGGTGTTGACCAGGAGTTGGCCCACTATTTAAAATTGAGTGAAAAATTACTGGCGAAATGTACAAGGGTAATTAGAGAAGCATTTGGAAGGTGACTATACAGAATCTTTACCCTTAGCTTCGTCATATCAACAGGATAATGAACCCAAGCACTGGTTACGAATTGTAAAGAATTGGATTGCAGATAATCAAATTAAAACCTAACGTTGGCCAGAGAAAGTCCTGATTTAAATTCAATACAAAATCTATGGGAGATCATTAAAAGGGCAGTTGCGAAACAAAAACCAATTTTATGGCAAAAAATAGGGAAGGAATAGAAAAAAATAAGTCCTACCCGCTGTGCAGCATTGGTCAAAACTATGCCAAAACGATGTGCTGAAGTGCTCAGGAATACCGTAGTAAGTAACTTAATTATATAAACGTAAGAGTATGTAAAGTAGTTATTATAGCTGCGTTCGCGTACCCAAAAGTTTTTACTATTTTTTACTGGATTTTACTGAATCGCGTTTATTTACCCAAAATCCAGTAAATGAGAACACAGATTGGAAGAGTAAACTGACAGCTGTTGAATGCCAGTAAAATTCAGTAAAAAGATTAAACAAAAATAAGTAAACAAAAAGTATACAATTTTTTATAACATTACTTAAAAGAAGAAAAGTTGAATTAAAATTATCACAAAAATAGAAACTAAGTAATTAATAATAAAATTCTCTTTATTGTATAGAAGTTGTATGTGGTATTAAAAGAAAAAATCTGATAAATCTCTTTATAACATAAAGTTAAAATTATAAAAGTAAAGATATTGTAAGGAACAAAAAATAACTAATAAGGATAAAGTAAGTTTGTTAAAAATAATCTTGGATAAACATGTACGAGGGCTGCTCTATATATTTCTGGCCTAATAGTGAAAATGCGAATATTTATAATCAAAAATTGTTTTATTGTTTTTCAAAGTATTCTCCAGCATGATTTATACACTTTTGCATGCTCTCAAACCAGTTGTCGAAGCACTTTTTTCACTCCGATTGAGACACCTCTCAAACATGGTTTTTGAACACTTCAACAGCTTCTTCTGGCGTTGACCACTCATTTTTTTTCTTGATGTGCGGAAACAAGAAGAAGTCATTAGGTGCCAAGTCAGGGCTGTACGGCGGATGACCCATTAATTCGACGTTTTGACCGGTCAAAAACGCTCTGGTTTAAGCTGATGTGTGAGAGCTCGCATTGTCATGGTGAATAATGATTCGTCTTCTCTTGTTGGTTTTTCGAATTTCTCCGATGACTTCAGGCAAACAAATTTAATGTACCACTCAGAAGTAACCGTCCTACGTTGCTCAAGCGGAACAGTCGCCACATGGCCAGTTTTGCTGAAGAAACAGGCGACCATTTGCTTTGAAGTGCTTCTTCCACGAATAACTTTCGTTGGATTTTGCTCGTCTTTGAAGATCCACACGGTCGATTGTTGTTTCGTTTCGGGCTCATACGCATAGATCCATGATTCGTCACCTGTGACGATATTATAAACGTCTTTTGAAGCACCGCAATCGTATTTTTGCAACGAGATCAAACGAGAACAAACCTTTTTTACGGCCAGATGTTCATGCAGTATCGAATGTATGCTGGTGGAAGAAATGTCCAAGGATGTCTCTATCTCTCGGTATGTCGCATGTCGATCTTGCATTATGAGTTCACGCACGGCATCAATGTTCTTTGGCACAACAGCCGTTTTTGGACAACCTTCAGAGAATTCGTCTTTGAGCGAGCTTCGGCCACGATTAAATTCATTATACCAATTTTTCACAGTGCTATAGGATGGTGCTTCATCGCCATACAAAGATTTAAGTTCATCAATGCACTCTTGTCGTGATAATCCACGTCGAAAGTTGTGAAAAATGATGACATTTTAATTTTTTCAAGTCACTGTAAACAACACAAATAATGGTTGTACGTCAAAACGTTTTGAGTACGATTATGCTTTAAAATGACAAACTTTCCAGTGGAAATGTCAGATTGTACTTGGCAGCACTCAGTGTTGCCAGGCCAGAAATATATATAGCAGCCCTCGTATTTTATAATTTAATTTTTTAGTTTATTTTTTAACTCCGATGAAAATGTGTTGCTTCTCAAACAACTGTCTCAACATCTGCCTGTGAAGAAGTGACACTGCTTGAGCCAGGTATTGGTACATATGGCCATTTTGCATTTATGATTTGTCTAATAGAAATTTTCATATCCTAATTTTAGGTGCTAGTGTTGATGTAGACAGATGCAATGTTGTTCTCTATACAATCACGTACAAAATGGAGTCGTCATCCGAAAGCGAGGGTGAAGAAGAAGAAATTGTAATTCTTTGAATGTTGAGAATGATGAGGACTTTTATCCCAATCATATGCAGCGTTGCCAAAATGATGATTTTATCATATTTTTGATGATTTTTGAACCAAAATATGATTTGATGATTTTTTTTTCTTAAATTATGATTTCTAATTAATAAAGACTATGATTTTTGTATTTCAAGTGTGTAGTACTTTCATTGTAATTTTACTACATAGTGAAGATAAGTTTTGTATCAGCTTGTTGTAAACAAAACAAAATTTTTCAAAGCTCATCCTGTCAAATACATAGAGTGTATTAGAAACTGCAACGCCTTTACTTAAAATTTTTAGACAATTTTATACAAACAGTATATGTGAAAATGAGTCACAATAACGACCTTGACTTTGAAAACAAAATCTATTTTTACACAACGATGAAGTCTATCTGGGTGTTTTTGTTAAACAAAAAATTTCTAGCTCAAAGCTCACTGCAAATGAAAAAAATGAATTCACTGAAAATCGTCTGGCATTTAACATTGAGTTATGTAAACAAATATTAAAATTATTTGATTTTAACGATACGCTTTAAAAAGAGCTCTCATGTTTTGATCCTTGGAAAATTATAAATTGAAAAATTAAGTCTCTGACAGGCTCAATACACAATTTTCCAAATTTAATTAGTGAAAAGGATATTCAAAATTTAGATAACGAATTTAGAGAACTCCGCTTTATAAAATTCAGTGATCATTTTACAACTCTAGATAATCTTAGCTGTGAGGAATTTTGGTCAAAATTTTCAAAAATAACTCGTACTGACAACATTCCAGCTTTTCCGGTGTTGTCAAAATTTGTTCAAAACTTAATAAGTCTTCCTATTTCTTCAGCAAATGTCGAACAAATATACTCAACGGCCAATTTAAACAAAACTTAATATAGAAAAAGATTAGACAACAGCACTCTCGAATAAGAAACTGTTTCTGCTATAATTTAAAAATTAACCAAGATATCATTAAAAATATGAAACCCTATATATATATATATATATATATATATATATATATATATATATATTAGAGTAATAGTTCTTCATAAAACTTCGTACACTCTTAACAATAATAATTTAAATATATACAATGTATGTTAATATATGTATTTTAATTATAATTTTTAAAAAAATTTTGTATTGAAAAAATGATGATTTTTTTCCGTAAAATATGATTTTTTTTCTGCATATGATGATTTTCTTTTCAAAGCTTCTGGCAACGCTGATCATATGCTCTGTAAAAACGAAAGAGTGCCTCGTAATTCTATTAAAAAACTACTTTCATGAGATGGTGCCAGCATATGTAGGTATACAGATGCAAAATTTCGTAAACATTTCAGAATCACAAGATCTTTGTATTTAAACTTAAGTAAAAGATTTTTGTAATCGTATTTTTTTAAATCTTCGCCCTGATAAAAGATTGTCGGAAAGTTTAAATATTCTTGTGGTTCGCTGGTCATGAGGCCTGTAGTTTCAATGTTCTATCAGACCATTTTAACTTACCTCGGTCGACTATGTGTCATCATAAACAGGGTAATAGGGTTTTTACACTTGCATACATCTATGAGGAACGCGTGGAAAATGTTTAAAATGAAAAAAAGTCGTTTACATTTGCAACATTTTTTATGTTTGAGAAATACTTTGTTATGCGTGTACCGAAATATTAAGGTATATAATAAAATGGACTTAAAAAAATCTACAGTATTTGGTTTAATTATTGTTGTTGAATAATTAGCAGAATTTATGATAGAAAACGAAGAAATTCTAGTTTTTGGGAATAAAATATTTCAAATATAAGTCCGAAATTTTTTTTGAGAAGAGTTTGCATGTGGATAAAACAACGACTTTTATACAAAACCATTTAAAAATCTTTACAAATAAAAATTATATGCAATTGCTTGTGCAAACTGTTGGCATCACTGTTATGTTTTTTTTTTCTTTCTCTTGAGAATTTTAAACAAAATAACTGTGTTGTTTTTATTTTTAACACGCCTTACGTCTGCATTAAGAGTCGGCATGTAACCAACCTAACGCAGAAGGGAATGTAAGCAAAAATAAAAACGTGGTTTTGTTTGTTGGTAATTTTTGTTAAAGCCTTAACATTTCTGTATTGACACTAAAATTATCGAAAGATGTTGAGTGGAACAAAATGAGATAGGAACATCTTGTAAAGATGTATTTCTAATGGGGAAGATGTAATATCTTGGCAAATTGATGAAAGATGTGAGCAAGTGTAAAAAGGCTATAATATCATTCATAAATTCACTGAGCCTATAAAGTGGCCTAATGAAATGGAGAAAAAAAAGTCCAGCAAATATTTTAAAAATAAATGTTTGTTTTAAATGCTATAGGTATATACATATTTATTATACTTTGTGTAAGTTAGATGTAAACTAAAGGCCCAACTATAATGTGCATAAACTAGCTTATGCCAACTTATATAACTGTGCAAATACATTAAATTATATGTGGTAAACTATAATGTGATTAAGATAACTTTTCGTCAAGTTTCGTTAAATTTCATTTCTTTATGCAAGGTACGAAACTGATCGCACTTTCCGTACGGAAACAGCTGATTGTGCTTTGGTTTATACATTAATAAAGAAATTTTCTAATTAAGACCTAAATTGTTAAATTTTTTAGGTTTAAATTCAATAAAAAATGTAGAAAAAACAACATATTTCTTTATGGCCAATTTTTTACAATTATAATATATTTAAATTCAATTTGTATTTATACACACATATGTATACCATATAAACGATGAACATCGTTGCATTTTTTAGTACGGTTGGCCACAAACACAAAACAGAAAATAATTTGTAATAATTTTTTTTACATTTTCTTAGAACATAAACCAAAATATGTAAATGGGTTTGTGAATGTTATTAAATATATAAAATATTTTCTTTAAAGCCTTTTAGTTTTAAAATTTTATTGATTTATATAGAAATTAATTTTGGCAAAAGTACGAAAAAACATAAATGTGCAACTGTGGCAAATAAGTAACTAAATTTATATATGTACATTGTAGCCACATAAATTTCTTTGATAAGTTACCTAAGCATTTGACAGGCTTTTCGTTGAATTTTTGACATAAGCTAAAGCTAGCTTATGCACATTATAGTTGGGCCTTAAGGCTATTCATTCCCTTTTTTAGAGTTGCAGAAGTGTTGGTTATTGGTTGCTGAGTACTGCACTTATTTTTAAGGTAGTCAAAAGCAAAAATTAATAAGCATGTATTTTTGCGTTGATTTCATCAAAATCAAATTATGTAAATCAAATTAAATAAAAACAAAGGTTATATAGTGTAATTAAATATTTATATTGTTTTAAGTTTTGCGTTGTTATAAGTATTATACCGATTAGCAAGATGAAAACGAGTTGAGAAGCCATAAATATAAATATTGTGCAGCAGTAAAATTATTTGCAATCAGCTGTTTGGTTAATTTAACTAGTTTTTACAATTTTTCCGTTCGCGTACTTTTTTGCGCAAGAGCAAGTTTTAAGAGAAAGCTTTTAAAATTACTCACTAATTACTCAGCGGATTTTACTGGAAATGTAAACAAACGGACTTTATTTTTATGCAGATGGCTATGCAACGTATCACCCGAACTTGTTAAAACAAAAAATCATTACTTATTTGTGAGGTTATGTACTTACGGAAAATGTTGTAGGCTTTTGTACAAATTTGGATTAAGTTTTCATGATAAGCTTTAATATGAGTAAACGTATTCATATTATATGACAAAGTTAAGACTTTACTAGAAAAACATTTTCCTTTCTATTTTCTTTTAGATTCTTAAAAAATAACGTAATTAATTTGAATATTCATATTGATTTAAATTAATTTATGAGTTTTGTGTATTAAATTAATAATTAATAATTAAATTAAATGACAGAAAAATAATAAACTTTTAAACTCTTCTCCTATTATTTTTTGTTTTTCGCAAAACTTTTAAAACCACATTAAATAATTTATTAAACTTATAATTAAAGCACCAAAACTCTTGTAAAATTATAAGCAACTGATTCGCGCATTCTCTTTGTGCTTTAAATAGAAAAGTATAAAAATTCATTTACTTATAAAAAAAAAAAAATATTTATTTATAATTTTATATTGGTAATATTTCTGGTTTAAAATTTGAAGCGTCTGCCTATTGCGGATCAAAAGAAAAGAAGACAAATTACATATATAAAAATTAGGACCTAGTTTTTTTTATGTAATTTTTATTTTGGCGGTAAGTTTGAAATGTATACGTAACTGTTTAAATTATAAACTTATATAAAAATTTCGTTTTTTTGCAGCTCCAGAAAATCACTTCATTATACAGAAATTAAATTTTCTTGCATTAGTGTGGATAGCACTAGTTAATTTTTCTTCTAAAACAAAAGCTTCTAATAATTTAGAGATTTAAATAAATTAGGTGGCACTTTTGTCCTCGTCTCTAAAAACGTTATTACCATGTCAATTTTAAAATAATTCATTATATGGAGACCTCACTTAATGAAAATTTACTGTGAGGGGAAGAAAATATATCATCATTGGAACGAAAAAGCTATGTTTTTTATATGAAATCATAAGGCAGAGGCCACGCAATGAGCAGCAGAGCGGTGAGCGGCAAAAAATTAAAACATATGGAATACTACTTAAGTAGACACGCAATGAACGATATTTCTGAGCTGCTAAGCGGCATTTTTGAGCGGCTAAGCGGAACCGTTCAGGAATAGAACTTGTTCTAATTTGTAGTTGATTTCTGAGCGACAAAGCCCACCGCTATTATGCTAAGGTAGTTTACCAAATTTTAAAAATAAAAATATAACTGATAAATTATGGAGTGGTGAAATTTGTGGTTGCACAGGTAAGATTTTATTTAATTTGTATATTTATTTAATGCATTTTACTTAGGTTTTAATAATACATGTATATTTATTATAATTATGTTATTTTTTATTTCTAGGAGAATAGCGAAAACAAAGTAGAATAATTTAAAAGACACATTCCGAAAAACTTTGCAAAAAATTTTTAACAAATAACCGCTCAGAAATGACGCTCAGTAATAAGCCACTTGCCTTTCAAACTCAACGCTCTGCCGCTCATTGTGTGGCCTCGGCCTAATAGGGAGTGTTCCTTGCATGAAAGTTCACTACAGAGAAGTTCGACTATAATATAATTTTGGAAACCATTAAAAAAAATCCGTCAACTTCTTATAGCGGATATAGTAAAACTACCTTGGGTAAATTTAAAGTGCGGCCCTATAAAAATGACGTTACTATTAGGGCAGTTTTTAATTTTCATTTCTTATACTTGTTTTAATAGCGACTATCGGAAAACTCTTCATTTCATTTCATTAAGTTTTTTTTTACTTGTTCTTATAGCAGACGTAATAGTACCTCATTTGTACAAATTTGAAGCCTATAACGGTTTAAAATATAAGGCCATATTCGTCAAATTCACGGCCTTTGGAAACATCCTTATTTATACATACTCTTTGTGAACACTAAATGTTAATATTGGGACACCGTTTTAATTTAAAGTTTAATATTTTCTACTTGTTGTTATAGCGTACATAGTTTTTATTGACATTGCAAATTTGAAATGTGTCTATCATTGAATATCTGCCTATTTTATAAACATCACGGTACTTTCGGAACCCGCTTATATAGCGGCTATAGTAATACAACTTCTGTGTACGAAATGCTAAAAAATTTTGAAACCATTAGCTTAGATAGGCCTGACTGGTGAGGACTAAGCTACCCCCAGAAAAATTTCAGCCTTCCAACAGAATATTTTTCTTCTTATAGAATTTATTATATATGACATAACTTTTCTCCTCGTTTAACGGCGAAAAATTCTCTAGTTACACTAAAGCGATTCACACAATTTTATTATCTACACTTTATTATTTATGTTTTATTACCGATTAATCGCCTTAAAAAAACCGGCAGTGGAAAATCGATCGCGATTTTTAAGTTGATTTTCGACTTAAATCAGAATCGATGTACCCACTGGCGTAAATACGCCTGTTTGATAAGGGCAGAATTTTACCTTCTGAGGAAATTTTTAATGTATAGTATAACACAGTTTTCTTTTTCTTTAAAAGCTATAGCCCACTCTAGGAAATACCTATATTTAAGCTTATGCATAAAGCGTTCAATAGTAATTATTTCAATTTTATTTTCTAATTGTTCAAGCACTAGGTCAGTTTTTTTTTTAATAAAAATATATTTTATTTTCGTTGGGTGCTTGAACAATTAGAAAATAAAATTAATTATAAAGGGCAAATAAACTATATTTCAATTTTGCCTGCCTCCTGAAATAATAAATTTGTACAAGATGATTTTTTTTTATTTGCTTTAAAAGCAAAATTATCAACATTTTTGGGCGGAGTTTTATAAAAAGTTATTATTTTTCGAAAATGGTACAAATCTTTGTAAAATTTTTTTTCGAGAAAATTTGCCAACAACCTGCTGGCGTTTAACTGCAATAATGATTTTTATTTAGACCTAGCATAATATTGAAATAGCAATTAAAGAAAAAGTGCGTGATTAATGATTACAAAACATTAAAAAGTAAAATGTGGCTGTTTAGACAATAAATAGTTAGATTATAAAAACTGCACTCATGCAGTATAAGCATGAAATTTAAAACCAAACTTAACAATTGTTGTGAAAGTTAAGTTTAACAAGAAAACAAAATAATAAAAAAAAAAAACAAAAGAAGATAAGATATGAGTAAAAAGTCTACAATTAAATGCATGTACAATTTTAAAAAACAAGTAAAAATAAATTGTATATGAAATTTGTATAAGAAAATGAATTGCAATTTTAAATTAAACTTACCTCTATCCGAAAGGTATGTGTAGTATCATCTAGAAATAATACAGTAACACATTGCTGTCTCTGTTTCTTATCTCGAGCCAGTTCTGTAGATCGTAAACGAGAGTGACGACTTAAATTACATAAACGGAAACGTTCAAGCATTGCAATACGCCATGATAAAAAGAAGAATAGTTTTTTATCTTTTCTTAATATCCGACTTTTGCCTCGTTTCTTTATTTATTTAGTATTTTTTTTTTTCAATATGATTATAACAATGCTTGATGTATGATTTGTGAATGCTAATATATTTATTTTTTCCTTTATTTTTTTAAATTGTTACTAGAATGATATTTATTTAATAAATCGACAATAAAATAGATATCATTTCAATTATATTCTTAAACGTTTTTGTTATGATTTGTTGTGGTGTATAAGGTATAATATTGACGTTTTATTTCTGTTGGATGGAATAATTGTTACTGTGTTGTTTTATCATTTTCAACTATTAAAAAACTTTCAGCAATATATTTGACAGTCAGTCTTGGCATCAGTATCTGAAAATAAATTCATAGGAAACAATAAGATTAAATTAGGTTAAATATAAAAACAATTAAGTATTTTTTTTTATATAAATAAAACGAAAAAAAAAGAATAAACATTGAATCAAGAAAAATTTAATTTTTATATTTTTCATCGAAAATTAAAATAAGGCAAGTAATGTTTGTATGTACGTATGTATATGTGCATCAATGGTTTATATCAACGTTGCACACAATTCTTAAGGCCCAACTATATTGTGCATAAAATAACTTAAGCAAACTTAACAACTGTACAAATACATTTAATTACATGTGGTAAACTACAATGTACATAAGATAACTTTTCGTCAAGTTTCGTTAAATGTCATTTCTGTAAGCAAAGTACGAAACTGACCTCACTTTCCGTACGGAAACAGATGATTGTGTTTTGTGTTATACATTAATGAAGAAAAATTGTAATTAAGACCTCAAGTGTTAAATTTTTAATTAATAGAAAATGAAGAAAAAAACATTTTTATTTCTGTCCAATTTTAACAAATATAATAAATTAAAATTAAATTTGTATTTATACACACATATGTAAACAATGAACCACCGTTGTATTTTTTAGTATGGTTGGCCACAAACACAAAATAACTTGTTATATTTTTTATGAAAATTTATCTTAGAACATGAACCAAAAAATGTAAATGTGAATGGTATTAAATATATAAAATATCTTCTTTAAACCCTTTTCGCTTTAAAATTTTGTTTACTTATTTCTATAGAAATTACTTTTTACCAAGAGTACAAATTAATAATAAATGTGCAACTGTGGCATATAAGTTACTAAATTTATATAAGTGCATTGTTGTCAACTAAATTTCTTAAATATGGTACCTGAGCATTTGATAGGCTTTTCGTTGGATTTTTGAAATAAGCTAAAGCTAGCTTATGCACATTATAGTTGGGCCTTTATGCTATTTTGTTTCGTAGTCATTAAAACAGCGACGAGAGCACGTTTGAGCGAGTTTCATTTAATGAGCACTGAAATAAATTCAAAGATGGTTTTGAAAAAGTTTCTTATTATAGGGGGATATTTAACCCTACCCAAGCGGCGAGTTCTACAATTGATAAATATGCTGCAATTAGAGGTATTCGGACCATGAGCAATACAAGTTTATTTAAAAACTACAACCCAGGCTAGAGTATTAGCGCTGATAAACAGTTCTTTGTATATGGAGGATGTAATCGGATCACACCACGCAAGCTATCGAAACCCGATGTTTTTAGCTTTTTGAAAGATTTAGGTTTTCAGCTGTGTAAGGAAAATATAACACAACGCGCATAAAATCCGGAGGTTATTAAGAAACCTTTTATCCATTCAGCAACATTTCTTTTTATTTTATTTATTTATTTAAAACATCTAAGTTTTCTAGCACAACAAGACATAATCTTATAATTGAGAGTGCTAGTGATCGAATACAAAACTGATATAGAATACAAAACTAATATTAATATAATCTAATAAATTGTTCATAAATTGTAAAGGTCATAAAATAAACTAAAACAATAAGAAAATATTTATTATTGAGTATTATTTATTCGACCTGCTTTTTGTAAAGTTCCAAATGAAAAATTTGTCTAGCTCGAGGTCAATCAATTGCCGGGAACTTGACATTAATTCAAAAGAAAATATGGTGAAATTAAGGTAAAATTTATTAATTTAAGAATGAAACAATTTTAACCAGCGAGGAACAAATGATGAAAATGGCAGAATTAGGGTAATGTGCAAATATAGTATTTGCAGAATAAATAATAAATAGCCGAAAAGGTCTGAGCTGGGGTCTCTACTCTCCAACACAAGGAAAATTTAATGTATCTATGCTAAAGCTGCAAAATTTTTTTATTCATGAAATATTTGAAATATTGAAAAATGTATAAAAAAAAGTATTTTAAGTGAATCACCCAATTAAAACACAAATTCAAATAATTTTTATAATAGTACCCGGGTAACCTGTCATCCTGTTAAGTGGAAAAGATATTAATTGATTTACCACATTCCAACAAGAGAATGTATTTACTTATATTAAAGTTGTATTTAAATATAGTTTCAGTTTTTCAGTCATCTATGATCGTTCTTATTTAAATATGATAAAAATATGGCAGCATTACGAAATATCAAAATAATTATCAATAGTTTATCAAAAACAGCTGCTAACAAACACAATGAAATTCACCACCTAAATTAATTTTATTTAATAATTTAACTTTTTATTCACTATTTTCATTTAAAAATCTGTGAAAAACATAAAATATTGTTTTGTCAGTGGCTAAAATGTTTGTTTACTTTTGCGAAACAACAACAAAAAATGTCATAACCATATGGTAAACCCGTATTATTTAAATGGACTTTAAATGTGCAAGATTTGGTCATTTAACCCTTTCGGGACTACTGGGATAATACGTCCCAGCAATTTTCAAACTTTCTTTTTTCTTTATTTTCAACGCAATCGCCAGGGAGGTAGAAGAACTCCCAAACGTCCATAAACGAATAGCATCAATATTGGAGACCACTTGCCAGTAGAGCAAGAGAAGCGTTGTCGCTGTGTCCGCTGTTCTTCACTTGGCATAGAAAAGCGAAGAAAGATGATATGCTCAGGTTGTAACAACGCCATATGTTACAAGTGTTTTGGGCCACTCCACAAATAAATACCTAATTGCATTCCTAAAATGGTCAAAATAAATGTAAGCTTTTATCTAAATCTAATAATATTTATATTTTAGTTATCTTTTTAATTTCCAATCGCTCCTGGAGAACACTGATTGGGATTTTATGTCCTGTGAAAATACTTGTTGGGATTATATGTTCCAGGATAAAAGGACGAATTTAAAATTTTTAAGTATGGAGAACATAATACTTTTATCATACCTTTTAGAATATGAAAAAAATTTTACCATACATATTTTGGTTTGCAAAATAAAACTCCGTCCCGAAAGGGTTAAATATCATTTAAGTATGCAATGAAATACTGAATTAATTAACATTTAAATACAAAATCAAAAACTAGCCCTTAGTGAAGTAACTCCTATCAAAAAAGCGAAAATATTGGGGTGACAGAGAATAAAAAAATAAGAAAAAAATTAAGTACTACATATGGGTTAAGCATTTTTCAACTTTTAGTATTTCTTTAAAGATCTCTTTAAAAGCTTTTATATGATACCCATATTGATATTTAAAAATAATTTGGAAAGTTCAGAGCCCGGTAACTCGGAAAATATGGGCCAGCGCCATTTTTTTTACTTGATGTTTATTTTATCATTTTTTAACTCTCTATCGCCCATATATATGTTTATGTGATTGAAGTTATTTCATTGTTCCAAATTATATGGAAAAATTAGAGATAGGCGTGATGTTTTGTGCGTTGCGTCTAAGGACATGGACCGATTTTGCTGATTTCCAATAGCACCTCTTTCGACATTACGTCTGATCGATTGGCATACCTAAATTTTTGTTGAAATCAAGTTTGCAAAGGCAAACTAACACGGACGGACATACGGACATCGCTTAATTGACTTCGCTATGCATAAGAACTCTGAATACCTATATACATATACTTTATACTTTACTTTAAATTACAAACGTAGATTTAGCCTTTGTCTATTTTTTGTGGTGAAAGGTTTAAAAAAATAGTACAATGACAAAAAATCATATAAAATGTATTTTTGGAATTAATAATAATTTAAAAAAACTTATGTTAATAAATCATAACATTTTATAATAAAAATGCGATTAACTCGTTGAGGAGAAAGCTTGCATCTAAACGCATTTCACTAGTCTCTTAAACTACATCGTAATGAAATATTTCAACTTATAAAATACATTATGATTTAAGGCCAGGATTCATTATCATACAGAATTGTACGATTTAATCACACAAAAATCTGACAGAATTCTGTCCTACTTTAAGAATCGTTCCAAAATGGCGTCGTTTGTGCCATACTATTATAAAAAAATGCAAAAACATATAGTTTTAATATTTTGTTGGTTTTAATATTTTTTTTCTTTAACTTTATTATATTGTAAGTAATACGAGGGCTGCTATTTATATTTCTGGCCTGGCAACACTGAGTGCTGCCAAGTGCAATCTCACATTTCCATTGAAAAGTTTGTCATTTTTAAGCATAATCGTACTCAAAACGTTTTGACGTACGACCATTATTTGTGTTGTTTACAGTGACTTGAAAAAATTAATATAGAAAAAAATGGAATTTACTCGTGAACATTTTCGTGCCATCATTTTTCACAACTTTCGACGTGGATTATCACGACAAGAGTGCATTGATGAACTTAAATCTTTATATGGCGAAGAAGCACCATCCTATAGCACTGTGAAAAATTGGTATAATGAATTTAATCATGGCCTAAGCTCGTCCAAAAACGGCTGTTGTGCCAGAGAACATTGATGTTGTGCGTGAACTCATAATACAAGATCGACATGCGACATGCCGAGAGATAGAGACATCCTTGGACATTTCTTCCACCAGCATACATTCGATACTGCATGAACACCTGGCCGTAAAAAAGGTTTGTTCTCGTTGGATCCCGCACAATTCGAAAGTCGCTCAAAAAAAGGCTCGTGTCGATTGGTGCAAAGAAATGTTGCAAAAATACGATCGCGGTGCTTCAAAAGACGTTTATAAGATCGTCTCAGGTGACGAATCATGGATCTATGCGTATGAGCCTGAAACGAAACAACAATCAACCGTGTGGGTCTTCAAAGACGAGCAAAATCCAACGAAAGTTGTTCGTGGAAGAAGCACTTCGAAGCAAATGTTCGCCTGTTTCTTCGACAAAACTGGTCATGTGTCGACTGTTCCGCTTGAGCAACGTAGGACGGTCACTTCTGAGTGGTACACTACAATTTGTTTGCCTGAAGTCATCGGAGAAATTCGAAAAACCAACAAGAGAAGACGAATCATTGTTCACCATGACAATGCGAGCTCTCACACATCGGCTCAAACCAGAGCGTTTTTGACCGGCCAAAACGTCGAATTAATGGGTCATCCGCCGTAATGACTTCTTCTTGTGTCCGCACATTGAAAAACAATAAAACCATTTTTGATTATAAATATTCGCATTTTCACTATTAGGCCAGAAATATATAGAGCAGCCCTCGTATGCACTACATGCGACAACAACACAAATTATGCTTTTTCATCGATTACGTTAAATGTTTTAAAATCATTTAATTTATACTGGCGGAACTAATCCAATTAATTTAATACATTTCTGATGATGTTGCTGCTTTTGACGACCGTCTTCAGCAGCTGTTTTATATTTTCCAACCAATTTAACCTGTGAACTGATTATGTCGTATATATGCGTCAATTTCAAAAGTTCATTTTTTATTTAATGTCGCATATGTGCGTCTGCTCATGTCGTAAATACGCGTCTTTGCTTGAAATTAATTCAGCACATTAAATCGAGCTTGCAAAGAAAAACTATTCAGTTAACAGGTTAAAGCAATAACAATATTTTGTTTTAGTTCTATTTTTATAAATGTTAGACTGAAGCTTGCCAGAAATTACCGCGCTGTGATTATGAGCCATCGCGAGATTTTTGAGTTAATAGTGAGCGTCGCGATAAAGTCTAATTTTTTCTGTTTCTTTGGAAAACGGTTGGACACATTTGTTAATAACTTTTTTTTCTTAAATTTTTGGAAAATAAACTTAAGCCGAAACTTATTTAATTCATTTATTATAATTTTAAACAATTTATCTTATTAAAAAAATACATTTTTTTATACGTAAATGTTAATAAATAATTTTTATTTGACTTCTAAAAATTTGATAAAAATCAAACAAGAATTATGGAAGTTGATTTGTCTGTAAACTATAATTGATGTGTCCTTTAATTAAAAAGCGCTTTTGAGTTGTGCACTTAAAAGGCAGTACAATTAACAAAGTTATTATTACTTTTTTTATTCATCATCTTTTGTTCGTTTACGTGATTAAAAATTTAAGGCGAATTTTATGCGAAGAGTAATTTGAGTCATAATTCTATTGAACGCATCTAAAAAATAATATATTTTTATCATAACGATATCGTAAACATTACGGTATGAAAATTATGCATATAAATTCAAAATTGAAACAAAAAATATGATTTTACTTGTTCTCGATTGTGAGCAAATATAACATCCACCCTGCCGATAAATGTCGCATACAATTCAAGTCACTAAAACAAATAATCTGCGCCTGGCCATGAATTGCGGAAATTTAACGTATTCGCATTTTTAAAACTACATTGTGATTTTAATCAATAATTATTAAAGCAACCGGGTTAACTAGATGATGTACAGAGTATGGTTCATTACTTGTAGATGCGCCGAAACGTTCTTATGGATTCATGTTTTGTCAGCATAAAAACTTTCTAAAGATCGCCAAAAGCTCTTTTGTGTGTTCATGAGGTTGCGTTAGCCATTGCAGTTAAACTGAGTTATCTGAATGCAGAAGAAAAACATGGTCACAAAAACAATATTATGTTTTCTGAACCATAATATGATTGCGGTGAAGAAATTTTAGTTGTTTTTAATCATACTTTTGTCATGATAAACAATTTTCTTTTGTTAATATGTGATCTTTAATTTGATATTACGCGCAAAAAGTGCAACATGGTTGGTATGAACTATATAGTTTTTGTTAACCCTTTGACGACTGGAGGCAAACATGCTTGCCCAGGGGTTTTTGCTTCATATAATTGTTCACATAAAAGATAGGATAAATATATTCCAAAGTGTAATATAGCGGAGGGTTGGGTCAACAAAAATGTAATAGGTGTTATGTTCCTATCTTGCCCAATTTGCTCGCTAGGTGGCTTCATAGTTGGTCAAAAAATCGCCTTATTTTAGGGGAGTGCTGTGGGAAGTTCTTAGGGCGCATCTGGCTTAAACTCAGGTATATTTTTGGGCTAACTTTAACCTTTCAGAAAATATATTTTGAAAGTGTGTGTAAGTTTCAACCTACCTAAAATTACAACAAACATGTTTGGCAAGTATATTTGCCTCTGGGTTGAAACGCAACTAAGTACAATCAAAATATTATTTTATTTGTACCATTGCATTTTCGTATGTGTATATTGTGTTACTTTGTTTTGAAGCACGAAGTGCTAATTTTTATAGTGTAATCTTATTTGAAGTGATTACTCGTAAAAGTATAAAATTTTAAATGAGTGCACCCGTCCGTGATCGTTTTTTTTCCTTAATCCGGTTGAAATTGAGCAACTTTTGCTTTGCGACACCAGTAACAATGAGGAAGAAGCTGCTACATATATGGATGAGGAGGACATCGTTTTCCTGGAAAATGACGCTTTGGAAATCCAAGAGGATGAACCCATAGAAGTAGTTTTAGAAAGCACTAAGCCCATAAAATCCTGCTTTGGTCGTAAACCGATACAAGTTACTTTAGAGGATGAGCAAGTAGCATCTGCTTCAAATGCTGTAGTAATACCAGAGAATTCAGCACTTTTTTTTACCACACGCGAAGACTTTCAGGTTCAGAGAGACGCTTTCCTATAAAGCCCCTGTTTTCATCGGATGCCAGGAGAATTCCACATATCAACATTCGCAAATGCTTAAACCAATTGTAAATACACATGAGAAAATGCTGCCAGCGTATGATATGTTCAATGCTGTTTCTAACTTTGAAGATAAGTTTTTACAAGCAAAAACGCTAGTTTCTTATAATACGTTATATATTTGGTCTCAGAAATGTGTATAATTATAGTGGAGCAGTCCAAACTATATGCCATACAAAAAGGTCGGATTTTCACATTGACCGTAGAAGAGTTCAAAGCTTACATGGGTCTGATTGTACGTATGAGCCTAGTTAAACTACCCAGCATTCGAATGTATTGGTCTACAAATTTGACATTTCATCAAGCTAAAATTGCAGACATCATGATGCGGCCTCGTTTTGAGGAAATCACTTCTAATCTGCATTTTTGTGACAATGATCAGGCTGATGTTAATGATAGTGGATACAAATCCGGAATATTATAACCCACATAAACAAGGCTATGCCAGACGCATACACGTATGCGAAAAAGGTTTCAATTGACGAACATATGGTGAAGTTCAAGGGACATACCGCCATTGGGCAGTATATGAAGAACAAGCCCGTGTCATGGGGCTTCAAGCTTTGGTGTCTGTGTGAATCGAACACCGGATACCTATATAACGTGGACATATACACCGGAAAAAAGACGTCTGTGGAGCACGGCTTGGTGAATATGTGGTTTTGAAGTTATGTAAACCACTAGCAAAGAAAGGAGTTGAAGTTTACTGCGATAACTTTTTTACTAGCATTAACTTCCTGTTATAGCCTCACAAATGCATTTTGTACTATATGCAAGGTATTACTTTGCTTCACTTCATCACGTGACTGTTTTGGTGAATACCATGTATAACACTTTTTGTCTTAAATTTGTTCAAATTCTTTATAACCTACTTTAAATGAAAAAATATTTAAATAAACCATCATACTTTTTACTTACATTTTTTTGGTAAAAAATTCTCATTCAACCCAGAGGCAACTATATTTGCCAAGCAAAATAAGGGGCAAGGAGAGGACATGGGGGGCCAAATTTTTATTGCGTAACTATTATTTGGGTATATATTATGAAAATAAAAAATAAAAAAAAATCGCTTCGGCAGAAAAAGTTCGGACCTCAAAGGGTTAAAACTCTAATCTCAATTTAATTTGTATAACTATCTTGTTTATATTTAATTTACTTTATTCGTGCTTGATTCCTTCATATATAAATATTTCATGATATTCTCATGAAATATTTATTATTTTAAACTCAACTAAAAAATGAAATGTATTACTGCGGGGAAAGCATATCCATATCGCCATTTCACTACTGCTTAAATACCTCATCAGTGGATTTTAACTAAATTTTGTATAGAAAACTAGGAAGTCTTATATCAAAAGCCAAATTGATTAAATGAGAACTCCATTGAATCAATACGACAAAAGACAGCAACTTAAATTTAAAAAGATTCCGAATAATAAATTTTCATATTTAAAAATAGTATATTACTGCTAGTATCCGGCATTGCATTGCTAGTATCCGGCATTGCTCTTATATCAAAGAAACTGTATTAAATTTTGTGTAAAAAATGAAATTAAAAGCGTCAGGGCATTTGAAATTTGACTGTGGCGTTTGGCGAGTCTACTATGACTAGAACACAAATTCAATTATGGTATAAACGGTTTAAGGAAGGCCAAGAAGATGTCAATGACGAGGCTGGTCCTGGTCGCCCGAGCACGTCAACAACCGATGAAAACATTGAAGCAGTGAAGAGAGGTTGCTAATGATGTTGTCATATCGTTCGGCTCATGCCAAGCAATTTTTACGGATGTTTTAGGCATAAAACGTGCAACAGCGAAGATTGTTCCGAATTGGCTAATTTTTTAATTTCGCTCAGGAGCTGTTGAATATCGTCAGATTTCCTTAAAATGGACATAACTGATGACAAATCATGGGTGTATGGTTATGACATTGAAACCAAAACCCGATCATCCCAATGGAAGCGAATTTTTTCAATTAGTAAAAATCAAAGATCACACCAAAACACGACTAACTATTATCAACATATAGAACAGACATGTGTACTAACATAACAGAAAAAAAAGATGCGAAAATCAAACATACGTAACTCACGAAATTTCAAAATAACGGTTATTTTTTCTTTAGACCTCGATACTTTATGAGGTCGAAAATGGATATTGTAAAAATTACAGACGAAACGACGAACTTAGATATACTCTTTTTCCACCTGTATAAAAAAATGATTCATTTAGAGCTCTGATAAAAATAAACTGATATGCTTGTATTTGCATTTAAAGCAACAAATAAATTGCTTAACGGTGGTTAGGTCTTATACATTTTTCAATAAAATCTCTAGCTTTAATAGAAGGATTCTGGTAACCCAATTCGTATAAATAATAAATATTTTTTACCATAGCTGTGTGGTCAGACGTGTCAAATATTTGACCAAATTGTCTATCCTGATATGTATCAATACGAGTGACGATTTATAATATTAAAAATGTGATACCTTACCTTTTATATTAAAAGGACAACATTTTTTCCATTATTTAGTGGTTACGTCTTTTTGGTCAAATATTTCACATAACTGACCGTAACATAAGTTTTCTCAAGTTATTTAGTTAGTTTGCATTTAAGTCAGCGATATGTATATCAACAACTTTCCATACATGTCCAAGTTATTACGAAGCGGAAGTTATTGAATTTTCAATTTTATTATATTATTTTCTGCTGTGATATTATCACTATTTTAAATACAAAAACACTTGTCATACCTTTACTATACAATGATTGGACAGCAGACCACCTAAGCAACTAACTATAGATAGTAAAACTTTGTAAATATACATACACATGCACACATGGCCGATAAATTAGCTACCACCTACATAATAATAAAAAAAGGTTTTTTTTGTATGAATCAATTAAAAATTAATTCTTTTTATATTTATTGCACCAGGTTTAAAGCAAAAAGCATCAGAAAAAACAATTTAAAAAATTAAAGCAACAACTTTATTTAGTTGGTTTGGAAAATACACACAGAAAAAAGATTGCTAAAAATCGTTCGAAATGGGCAAAATTTGACTACTAATATCTGAGTATGATTTTAATTATTAATAAAATATAAGCATTTTTAAAAAAGTTTAGTATTTCCTTAAAGATCTCTTCAAAAGCTTTAAAATGATACTCATATTGATATTAAAAAAAATATGGTGCATAATCGTATTTTTCAGAGGCCCATAACTCGGAAAATATGGGCAAGCGTAAATTTTTTGCACATGATGTCTTTTTATTATTTTTTTAACTCTCTATCGCCCCTTATATTTATTTTTTTTTTATTGATGTTACTTTACTGTTCCAAATGATATGGAAAAGTTTGAGGCAGTCGTGGTACTTAGCCCGTTGCCTCGAAGGACATGGACCGATCTTGATTTTTCAATAGCAGTCGACAATATGCCTGATCTATTGGAGTATTTAAATTTTCTCTAGCTGATCTAGTGCCTTGGCAAACTTGCTTTCAACACCAACACGGACAGACGGACATCGCTCAATCGTCCTCGCTATGCATAAGAAGTCAGAATATATACATTTTATGGGGCCGGAAATGGATATTGTAAAAATTATATATATTATTCTATATGTATACCCTCTTTTCAACTTTTCGTGGCCAAGGCTATAAAAACTGAACAATATTTTTGTAAAAAATGCAAGGTTTTATTTAGAGAGGTCTAACTAAATGAGAAACTAAAGAAATAAAAAGGACAGCAAAGCAAGATAGCGGGTTGGCAATAGGAAGACATGATGGGAAGGCTTATTTAAATATATGAAATTTTAATTATGTAATCTTACTACTGTAATTTATTGTTTTTTTTTAATCAAAGTAAATATGAAAATTGCAAGTTGTTTCATTTAAATGACAAAAATATTCTATAGCAACTTTCGAATCATTATTTAAAATAGTTGTGAGTATTAAATTCACTTACAATACAATAGACAAAATTCAATTGGCAATAAATTCGTTTGTCTTAAGTAATTTTTTTTCTCAGTGTACGAGTTTTATTTTAGACCTTTTGTGTTGCATGTGAATTATTAAATATTCCTCACAAGAATTTGTAATTGAGTTAATGATTGATTTGCTCACTTTACAATAACAACACATTTTCATAAAACTAAGCGCTTTCTACATGCAAAGAAAAAACATTGCTGAGGTAACCATGATCTGAGAACAACATATAATGATTGAATTATTGGGTAACAATCAAATCATATTGTTAAACATAATAAAAATAATGTTACTATTAGAATCCCGTTTAACATGACAATAACACTTTAAAATATAACCATAATCATGATTAAAGTATAAACATATTATAATACAAATTTTTTTTTTATTTATTTTAAATATCATCAATACATTTAAAATATTTACAATAATTACGTTTTTTGACATTTTACTTAATTAAGTATTGCAACAAATATAAACTTCATTTATTGTGTAAAAATATCTATAATTTAGTATTTTCATTAACTCAGTGTTAAGAAGAAAAAAAGAGAGGGAAAAACCTTGTAAACATTTAAAGAAATTGTGAATTAATCCTTCTATCAGCTTAATTGCTGAAGTTGAAGAAACAATTAATATTACAAATTCCTTATTACGAGGGCTGCTATATATATTTCTGGCCTGGCAACACTGAGTGCTGCGAAGTGCAATCTGACATTTCCATTGGAAATTTTGTCATTTTTAAGCATAATCGTACTCAAAACGTTTTGACGTAGGACCATTATTCGTGTTGTTTACAGTGACCTGAAAAAATTAATATAAAAAAAATGGAATTAACTCGTGAACAATTTCTTGCCATCATTTTTCACAACTTTCGACGTGGATTATCACGACAAGAGCGCATTGATGAACTTAAATCTTTGTATGGCGATGAAGCACCATCCTATAGCACTGTGAAAAATTGGTATAATGAATTTAATCATGGCCTAAGCTCGTCCAAAAACGGCTGTTGTGCCAGAGAACATTAATGCCGTGCATGAACTCATAATGCAAGATCGACATGCGACATACCGAGAGAAAGAGACATCCTTGGACATTTCTTCCACCAGCATACATTCGATACTGCATGAACACCTGACCGTAAAAAAGGTTTGTTCTCGTTGGATCCCGCACAATTTGAAAGTCGCTCAAAAAAGGCTCGTGTCGATTGGTGCAAAGAAATGTTGCTAAAATACGATTGCGGTGCTTCAAAAGACGTTTATAAGATCGTCACAGGTGACGAATTATGGATCTATGCGTATGAGCCCGAAACGAAACAACAATCGACCGTGTGGGTCTTCAAAGACGAGCAAAATCCAACGAAAGTTGTTCGTGGAAGAAGCACTTCGAAGCAAATGGTCGCCTGTTTCTTCGGCAAAACTGGTCATGTGGCGACTGTTCCGCCTGAGCAATGTAGGACTGTCACTTCTGAGTGGTACAATACAATTTGTTTGCCTGAAGTCATTGGAGAAATTCGAAAAACCAACAAGAGAAGACGAATCATTGTTCACCATGACAATCCGGCCAAAACGTCGAATTAATGGGTCATCCGCCGTACAGCCCTGACTTGGCACCTAATGACTTCTTGTTTCCGCACATCAAGAAAAAAATGCGTGGTCAACGATTTTCGTCGCCAGAAGAAGCTGTTGAAGGGTTCAAAAACCATGTTTTATAGGTGTCTCAATCGGAGTGGAAAAAGTGCTTCGACAACTGGTTTGAGCGCATGCAAAAGTGTATAAATCATGCTGGAGAATACTTTGAAAAACAATAAAACCATTTTTGATTATAAATGTTCGCATTTTCACTATTAGGCCAGAAATATATAGAGCAGCCCTCGTATATCATAACTTGAAGCTCTATTTCGAACTTCAAATTTTTGTGTTAAATTAGAATTACTGATTTAAGTAAATCTTGTTGAGAATTTTGATGCAATCTACTTGTTGAGTATCTTCTGGGTAAATTAAAAATGATTTTTAAATTTTTGTTCTGGATTATTTGCAACTGCTTTAGTCTTTAGTCTTGGCACATCTATTTGACCAAATTTGACACCCACATGTCATAATAGGCCGTATGCACATTTTATACAGTAAGATTTTATTTTTATAATTCAAAGTTGATTTTCGATTTAATAATGGGAAAAGGGCTCTTCCACATTTAATTCCCTTTTCACAGGTTCTTAGAACATGATGTTTGAAAGTCAGTTTTTTATCTAATTCAATTCCAAGATATTTAATGGTATCAAGGAGAGGAATTTCAATTCCTTCCACAGATAGTGGTATTGAGGGTATTCTTTTCGGTGATTTATTAAAATTATTGTTTGAGTTTTATTTTCATTTATTTTAATTTTCAATTTTTTATAATACAATATAAAATATATGTACATATAATAATAAATGTGTATTTGTTTGAAGACTATAAACAACTACACGTGTGAACCGATTTCGTTAAAATTATTAGGGTATGTAAAAGTAAATATTAAGTTCGTTATATCTTAAAAATGTTAACAGTAAGAGTCTCTAAATTTGCTCAAAATACCTTCATAGTAAATACAATTAATCAATCTAAAAGTGGGTGGAACCGGTCAAGTGGTCGTGGTACCTCCCCTACAAAGCAAATATTATTTTTTGGTTATCTTGAGAACGGTTTAAGCTAAATTTGGTGTAAAAGATTTAATAGTCAATATAAATTATCAATTAAAAAAGTGGGCAGAATTGGACAAGTGAACGTGGCATCACCCATAAATAGTAAACTTGAGAACGGTAATAGTGAAAGTTTCTAAATTTTTACAAACAACTTTTTTTTTTGCCAATTTCCAGAGTTTATTACTAGTTATTTGGATGGTAAAATAAGGTATAAATATTTTCTTCAAATTCCAAGTGGGTATGTGGTACTTTCTAGTCAAAGTCAATGTTTATCATTATATACCTGGGAAAATCTACAAAGCAAACTCCTTATAAATGTGCATGGCTTAGGAAAAAAAACTGTGTTGGAACAGTGGGCTTGGTACCTCCCATACAAATTAAAAAATAATTATCGTGTAACTAGAGAACTATAACAGGTAGAATGTTGAAGTTCAGAAGGTGTACCGCACCTACACGCAGAAAAAAACATGGTTGTGATATGGTCACAGTAACCATATTATGTTCTTTGTAACAATGTATGGTTGCGGAAAACCTATTATAGTTGTTTGCACCAAAACTTTAGTCACGATAAACATTTTTTGTTAGCTTTTAACGATTATATGGTTACTGTGCACCAAAAATGCAACATGGTTGGTTTTATCTTAAAAAAATTTCAACCACAACCAAAGTTTTATAACTTATTAAAATATTTAACCATAATATATTATCATTACTCAAAGTATGGTTAAAAGCAACAGAATAATGTTTGCGCTAAAAAATATTTTGTTCTAGTACTTGACAGTTTAGTAATTTTTCTGTTAGCTAAATTTGAAATCGTTTTTTATTGTTAGAGAAAGTGAAAAAATGAAAGTTCATGTACATAATATATAATTAAAAACAATATGCAAAATATGAAAACAAATAAAATGGAACCAAAACATTAAAAAAAAGTTGAAGTAAATATGCATGTATGTATGTATGTAAGCTTACAGCATTTAATGTTTATATTTGAACGTAATTAATGTTTATACTTTGGACAATAATATGGTTGCAAATGTAACAATACTATGTTTTGTTAGCAACCATATAATGCAACCATAGTATGTTGCTCTTAAATTTTTTCTTTGCGTGTATTACACTTTTCTAATCGAAAATCCTCCTTTAACCCAAAACATGCTTTCTTACTGTTTTCAAATGTGCTGAACACGAATTTAAAGTCAGATTCTGTCTATCACGCATAGTTTTTTGAGAAATTCTAGTTTTTTATCCAAAAATGTGAGTTTTCTGTAAATTTGACAAATTTTTTTTTTTCACTAAAACATAGTGAAAAAAAATCAAAAGCCCGATGATTTTAAGCGCAATGAAGTATATTTGAACAAAAAAAATTGATGGGAATATTACAAGTGGTTGAAGAAATATGGCTAAAAGTTTTTTTTTTATGGTGGTATCCTACCTGCCCCCCTTTCACCATCAATACCCCAACCCCCCTCCCCCTCCCACTCAGCCGCTCTCTTGTCACTATTTTCTTCTAGGATTTGATCAGTACTCTCGAGGCTTTCGCTCCAATTTTCTCCTCTTATCTCTCAAAATCAGAGGGTGATAGAATTTTTCTGAGTTCAGATTCAGACGCAGCTCACCTGAAAACATGAGAAACAGGCAAAATTGTTCAAGGGAGGCGAGAAAAGTTTTTTTTTGCAGAACAGTGTTATTGTGCACAGTCGAACAAAAAACTAGTAACTAAATGTAAATCACTATGTGACTTGGGAACTATAACCGGTATAGTCTTAAATTGTTTGTTGTACAGTTGCGCAAACTTGTTTGAATTGGAACAGTGCGTGGTACTTCCCATACATAGTAAAAAAAATAATAATTTGGAAATAAATAAGTTTTTAAACGGTAATCAAGCTAGTGTGTACCTTGCGCTCTCCAGAAATCTCAGGAGCAGCGGAATAGGGTACCGGAGGAAGTTAACTTCTTTTTTTTCTGAAAGGCACCACTACGGAAATGATTGCTGCATAGAAAAGTTAGCCAATTTACTAATTAATTTTCACAAAATACCACCTATTACCACTATTTACGGATGAGTTCTGCAGTTTATAGGTTTATAGAGCTCAGCGGTTTAGAGGGCCAGCGCATCGGATCCTAAACACGTAAAGTGGTCATTATTTCTGTCGGCAGGTAGTGTTAAAGCTTTAAAAGTCACAGTACCAAATCAATGTTGGTAGAAAAGTTCAAGACACCGACCCCTGGTTGCAATAATGGACACATCTTGAAACGTCGAGGGGAAAGAGTTCGCTAATGAACTAGCATGGTTAGACCCTGCATGTTGCAGGGGTATTTGGCCAACCTAGCCGGACATAATTTTTGAAAAATGTAAACATATAAGTACGCAACTTGACAAATAACAAAATTTTGCATTGTATAGTGAATTTTCAAGGCTGTTGCAGTTTTGTCGTTTTGGGACCACTGTTAAAATCAGGAAAATTGAGTAAATCGCATACGTTTTTTTTACTTTATTCGATTTTGAGACGCACGTTTAGGGAACGCTTTCAATGTGAGACGACGGTTATCACCGAAAGATATAACAACAGTATAATATTTACTGGCGGAGCAAACCCAATTAACTTAACAATAAAAACAAGTAAAAGAGCTATATTCGGCTATGCCGAATTTTATACTCGTATACCCTTCACCATCTATGTAAATCTAGTTTAGTGAAGTAACTCCAATCAAAAAAGCAAATATTGGGGTGGCAGAGAATTAAAAAAAAAAAAAAATTGCTACACATATTTTACATAAAAATGACATCGGCTATTAATGGGTAAATGGGTAGAGCTGTGTCGTTCGCGAACGAACGGGTTAAATTGACAGAATCAATCAAGTGAACGGAATGATCCGGTCATTTAAATCCGGTCTTTTCGTTCAATAGTGTACGGGTTAAATTGAACGAATGACTTAATTGAACGAAATTAGCCAGATATTTAAGCGGCTCCTTTCGTTCAATTTGACCGATTGAACGAACGAATCAGTCTTATTTAATTAACCGAAAAAGACCGGTCACTGAAACGAACGACCGGGCACATGTCTATTAATGGGTTAAGCATTTTAAAAAAATTTTAGTAATTTCTTAAAGATCTTTTCAAAAGCTTTAAAATGAAACCCATATTGATAATTAAGAATTTTACAAAATTTCAGAGCCCCGTAACTCGGAAAATATGGGCGAGCTCCAATTTTTTCGATTGATTTTTTTCTTATTTTTAATTCTCTATCGCCCCATATATTTATTTTTTTGATTGGAGTTACTTTATTGTTGTAAATGACATGAAAAAATTAGAGGTAGGCGTGGTATATTCCCTTGTGCCTCGAAGGATATGGACCGATCATGATAATTTTTAATAGCACCTCTTTCCACACTATATCTGATCGATTGACATATTTTTTTTTTGTAAAATCAAGTACAAACTACAGCACTCGATGTCGATCGAATAATAGAAATTAAATGTAAATTCCGTTCGATCGAAATGCCGTAATTTGCCCCCAGTAGTAATGAATTTTTTTGCTATAAATTTTGATTATTGTACAAGATTGTTATCATAATCTTTTTGAAGCTTCGAGAGTAAAATGGAAAAAGGATATACAATATTGGAGCTATTCCAAATAGTGCAGGAAATTGCAATTTTTATTTAGAAAATTGTGCGACATTTCAAAATGTCAAGGAGACGATTATATATCACCAGTAAATGACCGTTAAAAGAATTAAAAAAAAAACTTCAAATTATATTGCCATTTCGCACAAAGAAAAATGGGCCGTTTTTTAAATATGCGTGTCATATGGCTGAAAGAACATTGACAATGCCTGTATTTGGCAGTTCGTCTTCAGAACGACTCCAAAAGCTCTTCTTGAGATATCAGTTCTATGCTGACTTATTGATGCACGCTGCCTAAGCACAAGTCTGCTTAAAGAAATTGGCCCATATTCATAGTTAAAATAAAGTATACTTTAAGGGGACTTTAAATCGGTTTTACTTTCGAGTCGACTCTAAATTTAAAACTATCTAAAGCTGTTTTAAAATCATTTTTCCATAATTATTTTATTTGGTTTAAGAACACAATACTCTTTATCTGATTTTTATACCAAAGTGAACAAAATAAAAAGATGGTTACTTTTTACTAATGTTTGTTAAGAAATTGTATGAAAACATTTATCAAAGTCCAGATTTACACTATGCAATTTCTTGAGGCATTTTTTTTTTCTCAATTTTTTATTTAAGTTACACCGTTATGCCTTATCTAAACGTAAACATTAGCAACTGTGTTTACAGTTTAATAGCTCTATATGTGCCCTTGATTTCACATTAGGTCTAATTCTCCGATATCGAAAGGTTTGGTCACATTAACAAAATCCTTCACAGAACTCATCGTATATGAGAAAATTGCACTAAGTCAATTTTCCGCGTCTTATAAAAAATTTTACAAATTCAATTTTAATAAACTGTGTTTACAATTTAATAGCTCTATATGTGCCCTTGATTTCCCAATAGGTTTGATTCTCCGAGATTAGGATTTTGTCGCTGTAATCGTATTTGTTAAAAAAGTCCGGCATTTATTATACAAATTGCACTGTATGTATGAGAGAAAAAATTTATCGCATGCTACATTAAAAAAACGTATTTAACTTGACTTTTTTTTCTTCACACACATCCTTTTATTTAAGAGTATATTTTAGCAAGAGTCAACCTTAGTCTATAACTATGAATATGGGACATTGTGTGTTCTCCGACAAGAGCTACAAAACTTAAAAAAAAACATACAAATCTACAGCTTATAAAGTAAAATAAATAACATCTCTAAAGGCTCTTTCTATATTTGTGGAAGCTAATCTTTTGCGAAAACAATATGAAATAATCTGAGGTGCCGATAAGAAAGTTTATCCTTACAATCATAAATAATATATTACTATGAATTTAATTTTTTATTTTCAGATAAATTAAATACTATAAAGTATCAAATTACGAATGCATCTTTTTAAAAATATTCTTGGGAGGCGGGAATTGGTTAGGCATTGGACATGAATATTTTTAGAAAATTGGCAAAAAAAAAAACTTTCTTCTCAGGGACGTTTTGGTGGTGGAATTGGAGGGGTACCTCCCCCTCCCCCTGGCCATAAAATTAATTTTTATGGTTTTAAGGTGTATGTTATCAATTTCTTTTAATAATTACATTAATTCTTTAAGTTCTTAATTCCGCTTTTAAAATAATTTAAATATACTCGTATTCGTTTAATTTAAAAGGCGGAGATTTAAAAAAAGGTGGAAATAAATCTGCTGTTTCGCCTCAAGTTAACCGATTTTAATAAAAATTAATTGCTAAAGACTAGGTTTAGTACTACACTAATAAGTTGCTATATTGTTTATAGAAGGGCCCTTACAAGCCATCACAGTTGGTCATCACGTGAATTTAAAAAACGGAGATTTATAAAAAACGTAGCGTGTGGTATTGCCAAGGTCCTTCCATTATTTTTATTATTACACCCTTCCACAAAAAGTGGAAAAAGGGTATAACTTAGTTTGTCATTCCGTTTGTAATTTCTACAATATCCAATTCCGACCGCATAAAGTATATATATTCTGAGTTCTTTTGCATAGCGAAGTCGATTAAGCGATGTCCGTCTGTCCGTCTATGTTAGTGTTGAAATCAAGTTTCCCGAGGCACTAGATGAGCTAAAGCAATTTTAAATACGCCAATCGATCAGACATAGTTTTAGAAATTTTGTTATTGAAAATCAGCAAGATCGGTACATGCCTAATTTTTCCATATCATTTGGAACAATGACATCACTTCAATAAAAAAAATATGTGGGGCGTTACAGAATTAAAAAAAAATAAGAAAAACATCAAGTAAAAAAATTGGCGCTCGTCCATATTTTCCGAGTTACGGGGCTCTGAAATTTTGAAATTTTTTAAAATATCAATATGGGTATCATTTTAAAGATTTCGAAGAGATTTTTAAGGAAATACTAAAATTTTTTAAAAGTGATTAACCCAATAAGAGCCGATGGCATTTTTATTTAAAATAATATTCATATAGTACTTGATTTTTATACCCTTCAGCACAAAAAGTAGAAAAAGGGTATGACTAAGTTTGTCATTCCGTTTGTAATTTTACAATATTTATTCCCGATCCGTATTTTCCAAGTTACAGGTCCCTGCATTCCAATTTTTTGAAATATGAATATGCATATCATTTTAAAGGTTTTGAAGAAATCTTTAGGGAAATTCTAACATTTTTTTAAAATGGTTAACCCATTAAGAGCCGATGATATTTATGTAAAATAATATATACATTGTACTCAATGTTTTTCTTATTTTTTAATTCTCTGTCACCCCAATATTTGATTTTTTTGATGGGAGTTACTTTACTAAACTGGATTTATATATGTAGATGGTGAAGGTTATATTAGATTCGGCCGAATATAGCACTCTTACTTGTTTTTTGTTTTGTTAAGTGATGAGCCGTTGAAAATAAAAATTAAAAAGGCAACATTTTTGCATATTTGAAAGAAATATGTCGCCACATTCTTTTATAGTGCGTTTCCATTGACGTGATTTTTTTCAAAACACTTGATTTGTTCAAATCAAAACACTTAAATTACTTGATTTATGTTAAAGTAGGTGTGTCGAAAAGGTATTTTTTCGAACTTATTTTATCTTTGCAATACTGTGTTTTGTCTGGTTATTTAAGTTCATATCTGTTCTATCTATTCATATTGGATGTTTTTTTTTTATCGAAAAAGTGAAAATTACTTTTTTATATCCGATTAACGAACACTTCTCTTGCATATTTGTATTGAAAAAACCAAATATAAAACACATCCTCAAAACTAGTTGATTTCAAGTCAGTGGAAACGTAATATAAGTGTTAAACTCAAATGTTTTTTACATAAAAGATAAAATTTTTAGGAAATTATTTAATTTGTATTGTTCAGAATATTTTTTTTTTTGTCTCTTGCTTTACTTAATTTTACAATGTTGAGAAGAAAAAAGTGGTAAGGAATAAAAATAAAAATATCAAGATCGACATTTTGCAGAAAGCAAAAGCAGATACATGTGACGTTCAACAAGAAAACAACGAATGAAGTTTTGGTTTTGTGTGGATTTCGTATTATATTTCGTCTTATTATTATTGATTGGTTATGAATATTCATCGTATTCTTAGTTCATGCCATTTTTTTTTAAATATTTTTTAAAGTTCATGCGAGTTTCATCGCCCTAGCGATGAACTTTTTTATGCCATTGAAATTTGTACATTTTGCTCTTAATTTGACATTCGTTATTGTAGTTGATTGTGTTATTTCAAATAACACGCAAACAACAAAACGTATACAATGAAATTAAGCAAAACAAGTATAAAAACATCCCCTCGAAATTCAAGTCATGTCATTTTGCTTACCCCATCTGAGTCTCTACACCTTTTCCTAACAAACAAAAGTTTAATGCAACTAGTTTCATTTAAATTTCATAGTGTATGTTGGCTCTTAGTTACAAAATTATTTTGTTAAATAGATGATGTTTACAATGTACACAACCAAAGGTAGATAAATACAAAGAATGCTGATGACTGATGTAGCGCTGTTTTTTATTCTGCTGGTGTTTAATCTTCTCTATTGTCTTTACAAAACGTCCGCAAAAATTTGTAAATAATTTTTTTTTCTTAATTTAAAACAAAAAAAGTAATAAAAAAACGTTAAAATTTATTTTTTATTATACTACAAAGAAACTTGAATTTTTACACAAGATTTAAATGGTAACTGGCAAAATTATTGAAAAAATAGTTTGGATTTGAAATATAATTCAAAACAAAATTTATTTGAAAATAGCATATACGGGAGTAATTAATCAGATGGATTAATTAATTGATAATTTAACTAGCATTAGGTCTTTTTTACACTGTTTAGATTTAACACGGTTTAGAAAATGAAGAATTAATTTTTCATTTGAGGATCTTATAAATGAATTAAAATTAACTTATTTTCGTCTTTTGGTTTATTTTTAATTTTAATTTTTGTCCGCAAGCTACGGTTTTAGGTGGTTTTAGATCTGAAACATTAAGTTTAAACCTGTCTCTCTTAAAATTGATAAGTAAAATTTTCAAATATTTATCCATCTTCAAAAGGGTGAAGGTTTATTTGTTTTGTGATTAGAACTTTTTGGACGTTCTGCTATCATAAATTTATTTTATATAAAAACAATGGCCCGGCCCATATTCATAGTTATAGACTAAAGTCAAAACTTGTTAAAGTATACTTTAAAATAAAAGGCTCTTCTTATCTTTTTTGCTTTCATAGTCAAGAATAAAATATACTCCACTGGGTGTCAACTGTAATTTGATAAATGTTTTCACAAAATTTCTAAACAAACATTAGAGAAAAGTAACCTTGTTTTTATTTTGTTCACTTTGGTATAAAAATCAGATAAAGAGTATTGTGTTCTTAAACCAAATAAAATAATTATGGAAAAATGAGTTAAAAACAGCTGTAGATAGTTTTAAATTTAGAGTTGACTTTAACGCCAAAAGTATATTTTAAATTGTCTATGAATGAGTTAGAGTCGACTCGAAAGTAAAACCGACTTTAGTTACCTTAAAGTATACTTTATTTTAACTATGAATATGGGCCAATTATTTTTTTATTATTTATTTTTATTTTTTTCAACCGTAATAAGAAATTAAAAATTTCAATAAAATTGCATTACCGTTGCGAAAAACAATTATAATTGAACGAAAACCATTAGGATTAAATCGTAGTTAAATTTTGTCATTGTCATAAATTTCAAACTACTCGTATGCCAATGAAAATTTTAATCATAAGAAAATGTATAAAATACAGCAGTAATTGTGTTATATATGAATATTTAAAGAGTTGACGGTTTTTATCTGCGTCTTGTATATTCTTGTTAATTGTCATTATTTTGTAAGTAACTGTATGTAATTATGTTGGATAAAGAAACAAGAGAAGAAAAGTAAAGTGGTGTGTAATCTTCGTTCTAATCAACTAGTCGTATCTGGTAACTAAACGATCTTCTTGCTTTATCTTTTCACCAACTTTAGTAGATACATTAATAGAATTTTGAAGAAGAAAATAATGCTACTTTTTAAAATAACCCTTTTCTGTTCTCTTTTACAACGAATGAGTTTTTTTTTTATTTAAAAATATTGGCCCATATTCATAGTTAAAATAAAGTATACTTTAAGGGAACTAAAGTCGGTTTTACTTTAGAGTCGACTCTAATTCATTCATAAACAATTTAAAATATACTTTAGGCGAGAAAGTCAACTCAAAATTTAAAACTACCAAAAGCTGTTTTATACACAATACTCTTTATCTGATTTTTATACCAAAGTGAACAAAATAAAAACAAGGTTACTTTTTTCAAATGTTTGCTTAGAAATTGTATGAAAACATTTATCAAATAAGAGTTGACACCCAGTAAAAGGCGTCTAAACTTAAATTATACTTTATTCTTGACTATGAAAGCAAAAAAGATAATAAGAGCTTTTTATTTTAGAGTATACTTTAGCAAGAGCCGACTTTATTCTATAACTATGAATATGGGCCATTCTTCTTTCTTAAAAAATTAAAAACGGAACTACGAACCTTAATCTAAGAACCGATTGTGCCTAAAATTGTTTATTTTGTTATATACTCAAGTTCTTAAGCTTATAAAGACTATTAATATCCGTAAATCTTAAAATGCTTGTCCAATTTCATTAGGAGTACATTTCGCTGTATTTTATACAATCTTATGAAATTTTATTTAAATGTGCTTCGCTCACTTATTTTCGTAACTGTCAAATAATAACTTTTCCATAGTTCAAAGTTTTGATAATAAAAAGTTTTGCGTTGTCGTAGAGAAACGCCTTCCGGACTTTGTTGGGGTCTTCGTTGCCGAATTACACGCAATAAAACACGCAATCATCTATGCTGTACAAAAAAGAACAAAATCAATTATTCTCACAGATAGTCTGAGCGCAATAAAAGCTATAAAAAAAAACTGCAACGGGTTATATGATGACATTGTACACCTCCCAGATGGTATTAGCTCGTGTTTGTTGCTTTGGATTCCATCACATATTGGGATTCAAGGAAATGAAGCAGCGGACGGTGCAGCAAAAAATGCACTAAAATTAAACAACATTAACGAAGTTCCATGTTTGCCAATGGCTTTGTCAAAGCCCTTCCTAAACTTCGTGGGACAGCGAAACCCAGCAGCTAAAAGACCCAAATACAATGAGAATCTCTCTCGTATGGAATGCATCACGCTTGCTCGTTTAAGGGTAGGAAAAACTTTATTTACGACACAACACTACTACAACAGATGTGACCCAGCCTTATGTAGTTTTTGCAATGAGGTACTTACCGTACATCACATCCTTACAGAATGTCCCAATTCGAAATCTGACTTGCCGCTTGAGGAGATTCTGGACTGTTCTACCGAGAAAAATATTTCCAGGTTATGGAGATCTCTGGAATGCCATGGTATCAGGGACGTTTAAAACCACTATCCTCACATCATTACCATTATATGAACATAAAAAACACTATCATTTGTATTTATCTTGCTACTTTCATTTACTTCACGTATTATTAACCTTTATGAATAATTGCTACATATTTTTAAGTTAGTCTCACTTTTGATGTATTTTAATTTTAAGATCGTATTCGAGCGCAAATGGTCTTGTCACCCGGCGCCTTTTTTTATAATATTCTATGAATTTACTTTATAGAATATTAATGGATAAATAAATAAATAAAAATGTTTTATTAATTAATAGTGAACTTAGAGTAATAGGGTCGCGATTAAATAAAATAGTTTTGTTTAAAAATAACATCAATGAATACAACAAAAACTCACCTAATTTTGATTAAATTTTAAATACAGATTATTTTGTTTAAAGTGAAAAAGAAAACATTTTATAAAATTTCCATATAAAAAAAAAGCAGCTGATTGAGGTTATCATCAATTATCTCGTTTAAGCAAATTTTTGAAAAAGCTTACAGCCCAATTATGAGATAATAAATATCAATAGAAGGTGTGGCATCGACATATCTTAGAATCTCGTCTGACAAAAATATGACAATATTAAATCAAATAATATATGTATTTTTAAATTTTTAATGACTTGAACTAGGCATATCAATGCCAGGTGGTCGCAAAGGCGCATTTATTAATTTTCGCCGAAACCCTAAATGTCAAACTCCACTGATGAACTATATGAGCAGTAGCGAAATGGCCATATGGATATTCTTTCCCCGCAGTAATACATTTCATTTTATAGTTTTTAATATTAAATATTTTATGTAAATATCATGAAACATTTATATTTGATGGAATCAAGCACTTTTAAAGTAAATTACATAAAACAGGTTCCGAATAATAATTTTTCATATTGAAATAGCAAAATTTTTAAAAAATGCTTAACCCATTAAGAGCCAATGAAATTTTATATAAATTTTATATATAGGTAGTACCTAATTTTTTTCTTATTTCTTAATTTCCTGTCACTCTAAAAGAAAAAAAAAGTTGCCTAAGGTGAGTAAAATGCAATTCTAAGCAAAAAATATATGTAAAGTGAACAATTTGGCGCCGCTTAATATGGCATATAGGTATCAAGTATTTGAAGGCAGAATGGGAAAACATGGGTATAATTGGAAAGGTTATTTAAGGGCCTATTCAATTAAACAGGAAAAAAGTAAAAATTTACAAAATCTAATAAAGTCCAAAAAACGATTTCTTCACATAAACAACTTAACTCAAAATTCTGAAGTTTAATAGGAATACTTTCTAAAAATTTTTCTAGGTGTGAAATGTAATTTTAAGCAAAAAATTTTATGTAATTATTTTTTTTTGCGGCATCGCTTTCAAAAGATTTACTGCGAAGCCGGCCTTTGCCTAAACGAAAAGATTTTGTCCTATATGGTATGGGTACGGGGTGCAAAATTTAATTTTAAGCAAAAAATGTGAAGTGACAAATTTGGGGCTGACCCTTAGTTTCCGAGTTACGGGCCTCCAAAGTTTGTATGTACAATAAGGAACATATCGATTATTTTGTGATGGAATGGGGTAATATGGATATCATTGAATAGGTAATTTAAATATATTTTTTAATTGATAGGGAAAATGGTAAAAAAAAAATAAATACAATAAAAACAGGTAACGACCAAACAAAAGCTTTTTTCATATAAACATTAGTACCTATTTATATCAAATAAATTAAGTTTAGTGACAATACTATACGAAAAAGGTAAAAAAAAAACCTAAGAAGCCGGTGTTGGTCATACCAAAGAGGAGTAAGTTCTTCCGCCCGAAAGAAGGCCAGCTACGCAGAATATCTTTAGCAAGTGAAGCCGGTGTTGTTCATACCATAGAGGAGAAAATCCTTGCGCCCGGCCCAAGGCCGCCTACGCAAAAAATCTTTTGTAAGCGAAGCCGGTGTTGGTCACACCATAGAAGAGAAAGTTTGTGCGTCCGGCTGAAGGCCGGCTACACAGAAAATCTTTAGTAAGCGAAGCTAAAACTAAACGCTATTTGCTATTTTTCTTTTAAATTAAATAGAGATTGAAATTACCTTTCTAAATCCATATTGTCTTATTCCACCAAAAAATACTCGATATATTCCATATTGTACATATGAACTTTCGAGGCCCGTAACTGGGAAACCAAGGGTAAGCCCTAAATTTGTCACATTTTTTTGCTTAAAATTAAATTTTACACCATGTAGGCAACTATTTTTAATTTTTAAGCTGTGTCCGTAAACTAGATTTGTTCCATTTTTTTTTTTACTTTTTTTATGTTTAATTAGATAGCCACTTAAATTACGTTTCCAATTATAACCACATTGTCCCATTCTGCTATCAAATACTCGATAGGTAGGTATATGCCATATTAAACATAAAACCTTCGAAGGCCCGTAACTCTGAAACTAAGGGTTGGCGCCAAATTTTTCACTTTATATTTTTTGCTTAGAATTGCATTTTACTGGATTTAAACCGGGTTTTTTTTATTGGAGTTAGTTCTCTAAACTAGATTAGAATAAATTTTACTAAAAAATTCACATAAAATATTAAAAATTTTACAATTACCTTTTTATGTAGTTTTGTAAGCATTAAATAATGTTGATAATTTGTATGTCCAGTTTTTTCAGTCTGTAAACAGGGATTAATTAAGCTTTGTTTACCGAAAAATAAAAAAACTTGCTCAAATAACAAATCCTTTTAATAATGTGAAATAAATTGTAAATAATACTAATAATCATAAGAAAATGCGGGTCAGGTTGGTGTGTACTTCCTTACTGTATGTATGTATTCATATAATCGCAGCTAACTATACAAACGTAGAAACTCATGCACAAATCCAACTTAAGATTCTTAAAACCATAGGATAAAACAATAAGAATACATTGCAACGAACATCCGACACTTATTGTAAAGATGTTTTTATTTTTTCTTAGTGTCTACTGTAAATAATGACAGCAATGCACTTATAATTAAAAACAATATAACAAATTTATTGTACATACATAATATACACAAATGTATACACATATAGAAGCAAAGGGTATCAAGGATGTTTATTTTTAAATTTCTTTTTTCTTCAAACTAAGACTAAAAATATCACTTTAAAAATTGGGGACGCAAATTCAAGATGAGTAATCACTCATGGCTTGTAATATTTTTCTATTTTATTTTTCAACTCGTTAATTCCCGATAAGTATTATTTAATAAACATGCATATTTTAGGGGGACATTTTGTATATAGGTTGAACCCACCTTTTTTCTTTTCAAAGAACACTCACGTTAATTAACCCAATTTATTTACTTAAAAAATTAAGTTATTTTAAAAAGCAATAGCTTAGTAATTAAATCTAATTCGTAGATAGAAATTAAAGGCAACAAAATGAAATAAAATCCACTTAAAAAGTAGATAGATATTCTTTAATCAAACAAACACTTGACGTTTGACACCGCACATGAATTTTATCGAACTAAACAAAAGAAATGAAAAAGAAAATTAACGAAACAACTGCGTAACTAGTGATGCCACATAAGTTAAAAAATTTCGTTAATATTAATATTTCAGTTTTGTTATTTGGGATAATTTTTGTTTTATTTTTCATGACATTAAAATAAATAGTTACTAACAAAATCTTGGTTATTAATTTATTGTTCCATTAAACAAATTATACAATGGGGGATTGTATTTAAAGAAAGTTCTAAAGATGTGCAAGATGCAATAACCACATAAATTTTTATTTGCAATTTTTTCTTATATTTTAACAACAGGTGAATGCATTGTCAGATGATTGTATTTTTTTTATTTGAAAATGTCAAAATTGCTTCTTGTATTTAAGTGTTTTACAACTGCATTTTGCAAAAGCGAATTGCTGTGAATTCGCACTGATACACAAAATTTATCAGTAGCAGGTACCCATAAAAAGATATAGAAACAATTTTTAAAATTTGACAATTTCTGGTCGTTAGTAAAAATGAATATCGCATGGTACTTGATTCGCCTTGGTTTTATATATGTAGTTTGACATTCTGGCCACGGGCGAAAGCAAGGCGAATAAATTAAGGTGGTAGCGATGGCGAATTATACATATTTTTAATATATGGAGTTTGACATTTAGCGTTAACGGCGAAATTAAGAATTCGCCATCGAGACCACCTGTATTATATTTTATCAAATTTCATTACGACCAAAGTATATCTTTATATATAGATATACTTTAAGTATATCTATATATTAGGTATACTTTGAGTATAGTATATCTATATCTCATCAGTGGATTTTACCCAATGATTCAATGGAGTTCTCATTTAATCAATTTGGCTTTTGATATAAGACTTTCTAGTTTTCTATACAAAATTTGGGTAAAATCCACTGATGAGCTATTTGAGCAGCAATGAAATGGCCATATGGATATGATTTCCCCGCGGTAATACATTCAATTTGTAGTTTTAAATAAAAAATATTTCATGGGAATATCATGAAATATTTATATTTGAAGGAATCAAGCACGGATAAAGTAAATTAAAAATGCTTTTATTTCAAAAACTGTTTGTGCTTAGGAAGTGACTTATTATAAAAAGGCAAAATAACCAAAAAAAAAGTATTGAGATTTAATAATAAGAATCTTGAATTTAAATACAAATTTTGATTAGAATCCATAAAACTTTACATTTTAATTAGTCCTAGAATCGTTTATCTTTACGACAAATAAATAAATTTTAAGAAAACATACGAATATCTGTACGCCTTTCCAAAACTTCAATGCAAGTTTTTGGTTTGAAATTTACAATACCAACTTCTTTTAAGGCATTCATTTTATCCTCCAGGGAATTATTAGTGTTTTGTAAGTTCTCGAGTAATAATAAGGCAGTACCACGTGCAGCATTCAATAGCTTGTTGGCGTCATGAATTCTAAAATGTATTGCGTAAAAATAAATATTAAAAAAAAAGTTCGAAATTAATAAAACTTACTTTTTGAATAATAAGTCGGGACGACGGTAGTATTGGCCAAATAAAGCAAATAAGTTTCGGGTCATATCATAATTAAATTGTGCAGCTCCAGCAGGTGAGAATTTTGTATTCATAATCATGCTATCCAGCATATAATTATCAATTTGTTTGGCTATAAGTCTTAAGGTATGGTTAAACAAATTGGCTGACAGTTCTCTTTCCAAGTTATGTAACACGGTGACCATGACTTGAAACATTTCACCAGCACTGGGGGAAAGTATAAAGGGTTCTTTAGAAATTTGCTCTGGCATCGAAGGCCAGCAATCGTGTCTGTAAGACATGGACTTGGCCTTAATTTCATTAACAGCTTTCGTGGCCAAGTCTTTTAAAAGCTTTTGAGTCCAGTGTTCTAACTCTTTAACTGGATGTTCAAACACAGAATTGATTTCATCGGCATTAGGACCCACCAAAGCAGAATGTAAATGTAAGTAATGAACATTTTCACCCCACTCGCTAAGCACCATTTTAATGTAGTTGATAGCATTTAAAATGGTTATACTTTTGACTGAGCCGCTGCTATGCAACTGCACTAATCTAAGCCGAAAATTATCTATTAATTCGAGCTGCAATGTCAGGAATTGTAATTGATGACCTGGTTGAATTAGAGAATAATAACGATCTTTAATGGCTTCCAAAAGACGTATAAACTGATCGGCACATTTGGGTATTTTTAGATCGTCATCATAAATGTTGGGATCAATTAATTGCCAAGGATTATCCGCCTGCAATATCATATCCATTTTTTCAGAACAAACTAAAAATAAGTTTAATATTACTACCACATTCTACAAGCATACAGTTATTTATAACTTGCAGCGCTCTTCTAAGGAAATCCATTTAAGTAAGTAAACTGGTTGGGTAATAACACATATAGCACTTGGAAAACTAGATGGATATCCAAAATTTTCTCTTAATTCAGCTTCAAACGCCAACGTTTCATCTAATAAATGGGCAAAGAGATTTTCATCACGACTTATTTCTTCAATATCTAGCGACAATTTTTCGATAGTTAGTTGCACCAAGCCCCGTATAAATTCAAGCTGAAAATAACTGTTTAAATTATTAAGTTCTTGAACCAAATCTATTAATTTTTACCCTTATATTAAAATCAACTTTACCGGCTTTAACAGCAGATGGTTGAAAAGTTTTTCCCACAAATAAATGTGTTTCTTTTCCCCAATTAAGAATTTGGGTATAAAACCATTCGGGTTTATCTAGACGATTAGTTTGTTTAACACCCGTAAAATGATATATGAATCTTTGAATTAAAATAATCCGAAATTATTTAAAACATTTTGTATTTACATATCCATAAAAATACCTTTGCTTGTAGGGTGCTAGTAAATATTTAGTTACCGTTGACAATGGTTGGCATACTATGCTGGATGTAACCATTTCCAAGGGATCCGTTTCTTCTCCTGGAGCTTTTAGCTATTGATTTATATGTTATTTTTAATTATATCAGATGCATTTAATCATATGTTCTTTACCAAAAATAAATATTCTGCTAATACTTGTGCCTTGATTATGTTATCCGTAGATGGTTTGAAATTTACAGGATCTTGATCTTTTTGTCCCCATTTAATAGATTTTAAAACGGCTTCAAATTCTCTAAAATTTAATTTTTACCACTACATGTTATAATTTTATGTCTGATAATATACTTGCTTTGACAATCTTTCTTTTAACAGTTTATGCCAATGGATTGCAGAGCGTACAGCAAATGATTTAAGAAACGGTGCTTCCACGTTTTTCAAACGACCAATAACACTATGTTCATAGTCATTATCTTCATAGAGATTTAAATACGTGTTTATCAATTTCGATTCATCTTTTCCATTTATATTAGTAGCTAGGGAATGACTAAAAATGAGCAATAAGAATTTGAGTTCTATCATACAATTATAGAACGTATTCTATTATAAATAAGATCCAGTTTCCATTTTATTTGCTTGTTTGAAGAAAGCGTAAAGTTTTAACTACTCACCTTATTTCTTGTATGTCCTGAACTATTCGTAAATACTGCACTAATTGTTGTAACTTTCGTACTTGTTCCAAATCTGGCTTAACGCTTTTTAACGCCTTGTTTGCTTCCTCGATTCGCGCAGATAATTTCGTCTTATACTGTTGTAGTTTCGTTAATTGAAAATCTATACTTTCGCAGGCTTGCTCTTTCATTTCGAAAGCTGACTTTAAACTGGATACATTATCCTCAGCTTCATAGTTTAACTAATAATTAAAACATAAATTAAAAAAGCTTAATATGCCTAAAAGACACTTATTGAACTCTTGGCTCACTTAAAGTTTAGTAAATACAAGTTAAAATATGTTAATGTTGTCGATTGGAATACTAACGATAAGTATCGCTTCTACGAAATTAGACTGCCTTTGGCAGCGAGAAGTTTGTGGAGTAATAAAAATTGTCATAGCTACTTCTGCATAATAATTATTCAATTTATTTTTTAAACTTCAAAAAGAACAAGTGGTAGAGAGTTCAACTGAGGCCTTGGAAAAAATTACATACTCTTTTTTTAAGTTTTTCCAACCGGATCTTGTAATCCTCTACTAGAATTGATGACCTGTGCAATTTTTTAAAATCACTTCCAATTTCCTGATTAATTTTAGCCAAAATGCGTTGCTCCACATTATCTTTGGTTTGCATTTTTAACTTTAAAAGCTACTAACCACTAAAATATAGAACAAAAACAAGACCTTGAACAAAAATGTTAATGTTGAACACGACAACAAATTCAATTTACATTAAACTTTAAGCACAGTGACAGTAATTTAATCGGTCATTTGAGAGTCATGTTGGCAGTAATATCGGTCATTGAGTAGCATAAAGTTTCTATCACAAGCTTAAAGTAAAAATTATTATAGTGGTAAAAATAGTGACTAAAATTTTTGTATACAAGTGAATCAGGGCTCCCAGATTTTTTTAAGCGTATCCACAATTTGATAAATTTTATCCCCACAATTACTCAAAAAACAATTTCAACTATTCCCGAAAATCCCCACTACAGATAATACTATTTATTATACCCTTTACCACAAAAAGTGGAAAAAGGGTTTAACTAAGTTTGTAATTCCGTAATTTCTTCAATATCCATTTCCGACTTCATATGCATACGGAATCGATTGAGCGATATCCGTCTGTCCGTCCGTGTTAGTGTATAAAATGACATATTTTACAAAGTTTCATATATTTGAACCAAGGTTCTAAGGGACCTCCTCACAAAATTAATCAAATCCATCCAGCAGGTTTTACGTGATGCGAACACAGGCAGACAGATAAACACACAGACAAAATCCAAAAATAGGTGTTTTGTATTCCATATCGGTTACTATCTACATCAGCAACCAAATTTACAGTTGATACAGTTTAATGTATATTATTGAAAAATTCTGAAACCAAATGTTCTACCTCGTTGTTTGAATCGGAAAACTTGGTTTCACAAAAAAAATATGTCAATCGATCAGATATAGTGTCGAAAGAGGTGCTATTGGAAGTCAGCATGATTGGCTCACGTCCTCCGAGGCAGCAGGAAAACACCACGCCTACCTTTAATTTTTTCAAGTCATTTATGATAATAATGTAATTCTTTTAAAAAAATAAATATTTGGGGCGATAGAGAGTTAAAAAATAAGAAAAAATCAAGTGAAAAAATTGGCGCTTGACCATATTTTCCGAGTTATGGGGCTCTGAAATTTTAAATTCTTTCAAAATATCAATATGGGTATCATATTAAAGCTTTTAAAGAGATCTTTAAAGAAATACTAAAATTATTAAAAAATGTTTAACCCATTCAGAGCCGTTGGAATTTTTATTTAAAGTATATATACGTAGCACGTAATTATTTTTTTAATTTTTAGTTCTCTGTCACCGCAATATATGCTTTTTTAATTGTAGTTACTTCAAGGGTATATAAGTATTGACATACATTTTAAAATATTGTATTAGTACAAGATATATATATTTAAATATTTATTGTAGAGTTCTGTAAACAGTTTTAAAAATTTGACATCTACATGAAAAAAATATGCTCTATTTTTGTATGAAATGGCATGTTTTTACAAAGTTTCGTCAAAAAATTATTCAAATCCATTCAGCAGTTTTTTGTTACGAACACAGGCAGACATATGAACACACAGACAAAATCCAAAAATAGTTGTTTTGTATTCCATATCCAATATTATATATATTGTTACGGATAATAAAATCTGGCAACCCCTGCAGTTGTTTCCGTATAAGCGTGGTGAATAAGATAATTCAACAACTAATGGTGTGTGCATAGAATAAAAACCATATTAGTTAACAAAAGCTCAGCAGCCTCAATGGCTGCGTTGGAAGAGGTGCGTGCTGCAAAACAGGAGGTCCTGAGTTCGATCCCGCGTTCAGAGATGTGTACAACAGAAAACAATAATTGTTGTAAAGAAAATAAAATTAATAAACAGCAGTACAAACCTCCCGAGATGCAAGAGACAATTATTGTGTAAAGCCATGGCAAATATTTAGTGGAGACGTAAAATTTAATATAAGAGCAACAGATAACTGTCAAGAAGCCCTATATAATAAAAACTAAAAGCAAAAAGAAATTATGCATATTTTTTATTGTTGTTTTGTGCGTTGGAAACGTTAAAAACACAAAGAGAAATAAAAGATAATTGCTTTCAATACAAATGCTCGCTTTGCTTCACAAACGTTTGTTGTTAGTGTTTTGTGAAATTCGTAAACAAGCAAAGGAAAATACAAACAACTTTTGACATTTCCAAGTACAAACCAGTTGGGCGGACGACACTACCTAGTAAAATAAATCTGCCTTGGCCGTGACTATAACTTATATAAATTCGCCTTGGTTGTTAATTAATGCGTATTGTTGACGGCAAGGCGAATCAACTACCAGGTGGCAGCGTTAGAGAATTTATTATTTTTTGCTGGTAAAAACGAATGTCAAACTTTATATATAAAAAATGGTACACAGATTTTTTATATATGGAGTTTGACAGTAGTGTACACGGATAAAAATAATGAATTCGCCTACGCTGCCACCTGGTAATTGATTCGCCTTGGTTGACGGGGTGTAATTAAGCTTCCAGACAAGTCACATCAATTATTTCTAATGCCTTGCTACCAGATCTCTAATTTTACGACGTGGTAGCACTCAAAGTATATCAATATGAAGCACAGATAATAATAATTATAATCTGTGATATGAAGTATACGCAAGTCTAAAACATTAGAACAACAAGAGGCATTTTGTTTGTGTAAAATCATGTATTATGTCAAAAAACAGTTCAGAAATGGCAAAGTGGTAACATTTTATCATTTCTTTAACTAAAAAATTAATATGAATTTTACTTAATTATTATTAAGGAAAAGTAAGAGAATGACCTTTTAACGACTATATCAATGTATATTTACATCAGAATTCAATAAAAGCATGTTTAATGCAACTTAAGCTGAAAAAGTGTATTTGTAGACTTCGTTTACCATCCCTGAAAAAACAATAAAAATTAAAAGAAAAACGTGAACAAACAAGAGCAAAATAAAAATTTTAAACAAATTTTGACATGTACTTGTTATAGATATACTTTGGTAGCACTGTTACAGATAACAGAGTTGTTACATTCACTGTCAAATTTGAATAATTTTGAATTATGTTGTAGCATCATTCAACGCATCTGTTCTTAATTAATATTTTCAGTAGGGCATTTACTTCATGAACATTTTAAAATCCTCTCAAGGAATCTTTTAAAATGTATACACCCATAAAAAGACAATGTAATAATCCAGTAAATGAGATGGCTTCACCCCGAACGCCTGAGACGCCGCTAAGTTTCAGCCGAGAATTGCGGCAAGTTCTACAGGAGCGTAATTTACTCACAGCGAAAACAAGGAACAAAGGTAGTTTAACTTTAAAATATACATAATTATTTTAACACGGTAAAATAAACATTTATGTACTTGCATTTAGTTTGTTCAATGTTGGCTGGAACCACAGATAATTCACCAGCATCTTACTCTCCCAATACAGAAATGGATAAAAGACGTACTTTTCGCTTACAAGCGATACAGGAAATTATAACGTCGGAAAAAACTTATTTACAACAATTGGAAATATTAATGAAATATTTTGTAGAACCTTTAAAAACCCAGCACATAATAGATGTCAGTCACACAACTCTTTTTGGCCAAATAGAAATGATTTACAATTTAAATGGTGAATTTCTTAAGGAACTTGAATCGGACATGGATAATGTAGCGCAGGCCTTTTTAAGGATGGCCCCTTTCTTTAAACTCTACTCCGTTTATGCCTTTGATTATCGCAATGCATTATTGGTTTTACAAGATTTGACTTCAAAAAATGCTGCATTCCGTAGATTTCTAGAACTAAATGAATCTCGTCCAGAAGTACAACGTAAATTGAATTCTTTAATGATAATACCAATACAAAGAGTACCTCGTTATAAACTTTTACTTGAACAGGTATTACTCTACACCAGTCCTGCCGATGCTGACTTTAAGTCGTTAAAAGAATCAGTCAAACAAATTGAAAGTACTACACTGCATATTAATGCCTGTGTAGAAGATCAAGAGGTAACTCAAATGTTAATTAATTTGCAAAATTCTCTTGTAAACCGTTCACCGAATATAGTAAAGCCTTCGCGTAAGGTAATCAAGGAGGGTATTTTGCAAAAAGTTGCTCGCACTGGTGCAGAAATAAAGCGGTACTGTGTACTTATGTCCGATATTTTCATGTATTGTAAAATCGTTAAAGATCGAGCACCCAATACTATTGTCGAAAATTCTTTGGAATGTTGTTGTATATTTCCTTTGAATAAATGTAAAGTTTATGAATTGTTACCGGGTAATTTTAAAATTACATGCCAGGGTGATGGTATTATTTTTGCATCCCAAGACTTGCAGGTTTGCCGTGCCTGGGTAGGCTTTTTACGAGATGCTATAGATTTGCATTTACAGTGTCGAAAAACTCTGAGAAAAGAAAGCAGCAAACGGGCGCCGCTAAGAAAGAAGGATGTTAAACATTTTGGCGAAGACTATATGTTGAGCCCTAGACAAAAGAAATCGGTAAGCTAAAATTCAAAAAAAATGTTTCTAAAAAGTCTTTCGACTATTTTCACATACTTTTTCATTTAAAAGAATCTAAAACTTTCTTAAAAAACTACGCGATTTTTTATTAAAGAAAAGATTTTAATTTCTTCCTATAGGAATATGAAACAGTTTTTCGAAATAAAAATAGAGCTGGCCACTCTGAGGACGAAACCGACGCTGAGCTCTCTTTTGTTGCAAAATCATGTTTTTGTGGAGGTAGTGGTGGGAAACGTGAAGGAAAATCATCAGACCCATTAAAAATATCACAACATAATGAGCAAAAAATACAGAAAATCTGTAACAAAATTAACAATCCTACAAAAAGATCAGCGCCTCAGCTGCAAAACGAAGAAAATATAGAAAATATATTGCGCAGTGAACAGCTGCAATCAATTGAACCAGAAAAACGTTTATCAAAATTATATAAATTTATCTCGAATGATCGGATGCGCTCGTCCACTCGTGGCATTTTAAAAAAGAATTCGCAAAATCAAGCTTCACAAATGCACAATGATATAACCACAGATCAGGATCCAACTTACGGTTTTGCTAGCCGATATTCTGATTCTAAATCGTATTTTCGTACTCAGAATGTTGACAACACAATACCAAGGGCGGCACAACGAGAAGTTCTATTACAAGTTAACGTCCCAATTAGGGAATCTGCTAACTTTCGTGATGTCTTATTTCCATTGAGATCCAGTAATGGGAGCAACAAGAGTAATAACAGTATTAAAGACAAGTATGCTGTTACTACAGACTGGAATACGCCATCTTCCTTAAGGGAAAATTTTCAAGATTTTAATATATCGTCCCCACCAAAAAAGAAACGAGTTAAATTTCATGACACCTGGAATAATTTTTATGATCAGCAGCCACCTTTTGATTTTCAGCGCGAGACAACAGTTGCAAATAATGGTGCAGGGCCACGAAATTCATTGCGAGAGAGAATTTATGACTTTTTTGCTAATTTATTTTAAACGATTAAAATTTGATTAAGCACTTTTCACCACAAAAAAAATAAATTAATTATGTACACATTTTACTAAAAAAAAACAATCAACAAATACTTCACTAGTAAACTATCTTACCATAAAATTGTGTGTCTCAGTATGAAGTTTTAATAAAGGGTGTTTTTTATAGACGTATAGAACTTTAAGTTGGCATCACTTTTTTAACTGGCGGCCATTTTGTCAGCTGTCAAGTGATTAATATTTAGTTTGGTTTGCCATTTCATCATGAATAGGTTGACAAAAGAACAACGCTTGCAAATCGTGCAAATTTATTTCGAAAATAATGGTTCAGTTCGCGAAGTTTACCGCAAGCTCCGTCCATTTTATGGTCGACATAATCGGCCATCAGAGCAATTAATTCGGTTAACCATGGATCGTTTTCGCACTACGTTTACTCTATGTGATAATACGCATCCGCAGAGACGTCGAACAGTGCCCACCGAAGAAACAATTGCCGCTGTAGAGCAAAGTGTTGAAGAGGACCCGAATGAATCGATTCGCCACCGTGCACAGCAATTAGAGCTTTGTCCATCAACTTTATGGAAGATTTTGCGCAAAGATCTTGGCTTGCGACCTTACAAGATCCAGCTTGTGCAAGGATTAAAGCCGCGAGACCATGCAATGCGTCGTGATTTTGGTGTATGGGCCGAAAATGAGATTGGTCTCGATGCTGATTTTCATAGCAAAATTTTGTTCAGTGGTGAGGCTCATTTTTGGTTGAATGGCTACGTCAACAAGCAAAATTGCCGCATTTGGAGTGAAGGGAATCCACATGAGACCCTTGAAACGCCATTACATGCACAAAAACTGACTGTTTGGTGTGCTCTATGGGCTGGTGGAGTCATTGGGCCATACTTCTTCCGAAATAATGCTGGAGAGTCAGTTACCGTTAATGGAGACCGGTATAGAGCCATGATAACCGACTATTTTGTTCCCCAATTGGATGGCATGAATGTGCATGAGTTGTGGTTCCAACAAGACGGCGCTACATGCCACACAGCGCACGTTACAATCGATTTATTGAAGGAAACATTCGATGAGCGCATAATTTCGCGGAATGGACCTGTCAATTGGCCACCAAGATCGTGCGATTTGACACCATTGGATTATTTTCTTTGGGGATATGTGAAGTCGCTCGTCTACGCCAACAAACCAGAAACGTTAGGGGACTTGGAAGCCAACATTCGTGGCGTTATTGCCAACATACGGCCCCACATGCTCAAAAAAGTGGTTGAAAATTGGACCTGTAGAATTGACTTTATTCGAGCCAGCCGCGGCGGCCACATGCCCGAAATCATATTTAAACATTAATGGCATAAAATTATCCTTCCAATAAAGCCAAATTGATGGACATTAAAACGATTTTCTTGTGTTTTATTTCAATTCGAAGTTCTATACGTCTATAAAAAACACCCTGTATTTTGATTATTATTCGTATTAACTTGTTTCGGTTTTACAAAGGACGTTTTAGTTTGAATTAAATTACGGACGTTCTGAATACAAATAATACCGGGCAGGTGTTTTAGATGTGGCACAACCAATTATTTGTATTATTTTATCACTCTTCTTTCAGATGGATTATCATCTCTTAAAAAATCACAAATACTTGATAGAGAGAGTCAATAAAGAACGAGAAAAATGTTTTGCTAAAGAAAATATGTTTCAAGCAATAAAAAAGGTAATTAATTTTGTATTTGCTAATGATTTTTGTTTTTGCCTACAATTACTTCTGCAGAACCTTAATATGGAAACAAAATTTATTTATTTTTCTGAACACTTTTCATATACTTCTGTCAACAGAATTCCAATACCTAAGTACAATTCATATTTATTTTATTTATTTAGTAAAATAAATCTGCCTTGCCTAAGTATGTGTGTATGTTAAAAATATTTACTAAGCATAGAAGTCCAGCCACAGCTTTGTTATATTAATATTTTCGAGTTCAAATATGATAAAAATATTATTAGGAAACACTTGACTTTAAGACATGAGTCATAAAATTCTTAACGGACGCTTCGCTTATCTCATTTTGCCAATGATTTTTAAGTTTGAAATGTGATCCTATAATCGCTGCCTGTATATAGGGATAATACTCCATTATATTGTCTATTGTAACACCGGAACCAATTAACAAAGGTACTTGTAATTTATCTTTCAAACTTGATAGATCTTGCGGTTTTGGTGCCACACCTGTGGAATTGCCTGTAAAAAAAAACATTATAAACATGCAAATATAAAATAGTTTATTAAGTAGTAGGTGGATATCACCTGTTATAATGACACCATCCGTTAAAAAGAATTCGGCTGCTTTAGCCGTTTCCAACAAACTAACATCTTGTGTAATACTGTGAGATGAATGTTTCTTCTTTAGATCTGTAAAAATTAAAATGTCGGAAGCATCGATTTGTTTTCGATATCTTAGTAAATCGCCAGCACATGCCTTTGTGTAACCTTCGTCGGCTACATGATCAAAGACAAAACCTTCAGCTCTTATATACTGCAGATGGCAGGCTTTTGCTACTGCTAAAGCTTGTTTATTGCCGCACGCTAAGATTTGAATGCCAATAGGCATCAAATTAGCTGGAATAATATTTCTAACTTCAAGGGATAAACGAGCCATACTTGCAATCGTTTCGGGGCCCAATTGATGCTCTTGGACGTAAGGAATGTCATGCATGTTTTCTATTAAAACCGAGTCCTTAAAATTATAATGATTTTAAATAAATTTTTGCAATATGTACTTAAATTAAATAAATCTTAAATTTAAACTTAAAAGTGCAGATTTTTATCGGCCTTGAAAATATTAATATAGTTCACCGTAACTAGAGAACGGGGTATCGGATTTGGAAAAACCAAATAATATAGGATGCCAGATAAAATTGTCTTTGAGTCATCTATACTTATAATAAAACTGTAACATGAAATATTTTTCGCAAATTTTGTTGTTGGAATACAAAACACCCATTTTTGGAATTTTTGTCTGTTTGTGTTCGCATCACGTAAAAACTATCTACTAGATGGATTTAAACAAAATTTTGTGAGGTGGTCCCATAGAACCTTGATTCTAATATAGAACTCTTTTTCGTTAAAATTTTGTAAAAATGTAAAATGTAAACCTGTGTAATGAATATGGAGTTCCTCATGGGTCGATCCTTGGTGCCCTTTTGTTTATAATGAAGACAGGAAAGGCTCCAGAATGTTTAACACAACAACTGAAATTCAACTCAGAAATGCAAATGATTTTAGAATACATCGAGCTAGAACCAATGCAATGAAGATATGTCTGCTTTTCATGGGTCTACAAGTATTTAATCAATTGCCTTATGAAGTAAAAAATAAAAAGAACATAAATAACTTATGTAAAAAATAATAGTCATTAAAGTTAATTTAATTAATTAGTCAAAAATTATTATATGCTTTTATAAAGTATTCTTAATACTACTAAACTAATAAAAAAAGAGAAAGCAAATTATGACTTTATTCTTTAAGCTGTAAATTCTAAGGATAACTAAGTATGTATAAACGCATTTATCAGTGTACATACATATGTAAATAGGTATGTATGTACATACATACATTCAATACACATGCATACATGTTAAATCATACCACTTTATAGTTTTTATAAATATTCGCTTCATATTTGGCTTTTTCGATTATTTCCAGCCAATTCCCTTTATAGAGAGGCGTTCCTAAAATCAATTTGAAGAATTACGAGTCAAAAATAGGTATTGTTTGTGTAAAAAATAAAACAAACCTGGTAGAGCATCAATATGGATCATTCCAATAATATTACATGATGACTTCTGGAACACTTTAAAAAATCTTTGCATTTTAAAATATCACTATAAATATGTATTAGAATATGTATTTATGTAAATATTTACATACATATTTATTTATTTATTTATTGTCGCTGATTCCTTAAATAAAATTACGACCGGCTGCAAGTGGTAGTAATAAGTCTGTTCGCTTACTTTTTCTGTGTAATCTTTTAAATGAAAATTTTCTCAATCTTATCTTAAATTATTTACATTTTATTATTAAATTATTTTAAAATGTCGCCTGGGAAACAACTGCAGAGTTCGTGCGAATGAAATTATTTTTATTTCTATAGATTGATTCTTACAGATTATTATTATGACCTATAATTTACGTATGTACATATTTTTGAATGGCTTATAAATCGCAACTATGAATTATGAAATTAAAAAAATTATTGATTTTAAAATTTATTTTTTGACTTCAGTAGTAGTAGCAGTTTTTTACATTGGAAAAAGACTTTAAATTGAAAAAAAAACTTTCATATATAAAAATTAACATCTGTCGAAATGAATTTATCAGACGAGTAATTGTGCCAATAAACATGCTTTTATTCAATTATTTACATTTATATCAATAATTCAGAAATCAGCCGCTGTTTTTTTACAGAGTTATCAATCACAGCTGAATATTGAGTTAAGAAGAATCTCAAATGTAAACAAAATAACTGAATTGGTTCCCGGTTTTATTCCAAGAAAAGTTATTTAGTGCATTTAAGTCTGAGTTATTAAGATCAGATTTCAATATCATTAAATTTTCTGAATATTAATAAAATCAGCAAAAGTATTCCCACATATTAACATACATATATTTAAAATAGTTACTTGAAAATTATGCGAACATAGTCATTGGTGCGTTTCCGTTTCTGCCGGCAAGTGAAATCAGTTTTTGTATAATAAAATGACTACGTTGAAGTGTCCAGGTAATATAATAAAACTATATTAAGTTTAACTAGGCAAAGCAATCAGAAAAATATGTAGGTACATACATATATCTACGTAAATTAAAATTTTGCGTCCTAATAATGGCATTGGAGGAATGCTTTACACAGTTTTTTGACTTACAATACTTAAAATATTGAGTTACAATGCAAAGAATATTTTGTGTCGAAATGGCAAAATGTTGGATTAAGTTTAGAGCAGTATACTACTCTGTTTAAGAATAAAAACATGTCATTGATTGAAAATATGGCTTAAATCTAGTTTACGGACCCAGCTTAAAAATTAAAAAAAGTTACCTACGGGGTGTAAAATTTAAATTTAAGCAAAAAATGTATAGTGACAAATTTGGGGCTGACCCTTAGTTTCCGAGTTACGGGCTTCCAAAATTTGTATTTACAATATTAAATATATCGAGTATTTTGTGGTGGAATAAGACAATATGGGTATCATTGGAAAGGTAATTTCAATATCTATTCAATTTAAAAGGAAAATAATAAAAAAAGTTTTTTATACTGAAGATTTTTGGAAAGCTCTTAGTTTTACTTTCAAGAATTAAACCTAAACAATTTATGGTATCTACGAATGGCGCATGAACTCCCTCAAATGTAATTCTAACTGAAGTGTGATTGAAGTATCCAGATCCAAAGGATATAGCTTTTGTTTTCGAAGGATTAAAATGAAGTTTATTATTTCCAGCCCAGTTCGAGACTAAAGAGAGTATGTAATTAATCGTAGCCTCGTGGAATTTAGGCTCGCTGCTTAATAAGAGGTTAATATCGTCGGCAAAAAGGAAAAAACTTTCATTGGGAAGTGCCAATAAAATTTACAAAGTCATTCATATAAAATAAAAACAGCAAAGGTCATAGAACGGAATCTTGCGCACACCACTTAAACACCTTAAAATGGAGATCTTTTACAAGTAACCTAAACAAATTGTTTCCGATCAGCTAAATAAGAGTACAGTAAGCTACATGAAGAGTTATAAAAATTAAAGTCTGAAACTAGTTTGTGAGATAAGACGAAGTAGTTCACAGTATCAAAAGCCTTACTAAGGCCAAGGATAACAAAGTTGAAATTCGTTTATTGTTACAGTGCTACTACCAGGTCGAAATCCATAATGACAAGTACTTAACAAATTATAATAATAATTATGTTCCAATAACTGAATTTTTAAAACTATTTCAAATATCTTAGATAGGCAAGGAAGAATACTAATAGGACGATACCGTCTGGAAGTGCCTAATTTTTACTGTTTTCATTAAAAATTAAAATTATTTATTACATATACTAAAATAAGTAAATAAATAAATAAAATATTTAGACTAATAATTTTAAAGATTAGAAATTATTTACGCTACACAATCAATTAATTAAAATTTTGCTGTAGAATAACTTTAAAAGTTAAAATTAATTCAATTACATATCTTTTATTTATTTATTTTTAATGTTTCTGTCGCCTGAAATATGTATTTCTCTTGTCGCGCTAAACTTGATTTAAATTAAAAAAAAAAAAAAAAAATCAAATGTCCCAAAATTGTATATTAATTTTTTCCATAGATGAAACTTTACATTTTCCCAATCATATGAGCATTGAGATCAATTATCATAATGCTGTTACATATTATAAATGCAAACTGTATGATCCAAAGCTTATGAATCAGGGTTTTGTATGGCATCAAATTGTTGTACAACATCATGGCAAACTTATGGGTATAGAGGGTAAGAATGCCATACTGGAGGCCATTTTTAGAGCTGTCGAGGGCGAAGAATTTTATCCGGTTGCCTATAGAGTAAGTTGCTTAGGCGTTGTATGGGTGTATGTTTGTAACATAATTTTTTTTTTAAGCGAGGCAACAAAGAAGATCGATTTTTGGTACGCCAGTGTCAACCAGCTATGGATAAATTATTTGCTCAAAATTTATGCCTTCATTTAGCTAAAGGCATTGTTATTAACTTAAAAGTACAGTTAAATGTGGGCGAATTTAAATATGGCCAAATTTCGCCTATAAGCCAGATAACCAAAGCTTTAAATTCTCTTTATGGTCGCATGGAAAATCATAACGGTGAAGGTGGCATTTTAAATTTGTCAGTATTTGCACAAAATCCCGAATTTTATGACGTAGTTGTGAACTTAAGCAATCGTGGTGTTTTGGAACGACTTTGTGATTTAATTTATCGCAATGATGAACAATTTCGCACGGTTAATGGAATAATATTGAGCAACAATGAAATTAATACCTTAGCTCCCTTACAACTATTTAAAGGAGTACAATTTGCGATACTTGACTTAAAAGATAATTTGGTAAGTTGTTGATGACAGAATTAAAGTTAAATCTCTTTTAAGGTTTTAAATGAGATTCATTCAGTGTTTAAGTAAATTAATTTTTAAACTTTAAAACAAGATTTTTATTTAATTTTAAATATATTTTTTTTAGCTTAGTTCTCCTAGCCGTGTTTGCCGCAATTTAGAACCCTTAACGGCCGATGAACTAATGTTATTAGGCAATCCGGTAACAAAAGCTGTGACTTATCCTGAATGTTTAAGACCAGTATTGAAAAATTTCAAAAAAATTGTAAGATAAGGCAAAAAGTTTTTATTAAAGTTTTTGTTGAAAATGTGTTCCTTTTTTGATAACTTTTAAAGGATGGTATTCCCTCAGAAAATCTTTCAACTGATTATACTCCTTTAGATGGTCTAATGGAAATTGAGTCCGAAGGTTATCGCATAGATTGGTCTAATAAAGCAGAATTACATAAATTTGAAACAAGTACATATTGGCATGCAGTATTGGTATGTTTGTTTGTTAATGCTTTGAAAGGCAATAGAGCTTTTTTATATACACTATTTTAAAGATTCCAGACGTGTCTCATGAATTCTCCAAAGAGGAAATATTTGATTATTTTTTTCTAACCATCTCAAATACTTTAAGCGATATTTATCCCTGCTATTACAAGGTAAATTAAAAAATAATTATGTTTTTCATAAATTTAAGAAAAATTGTACAACATTTCAGTTTAACTCGGGGCAGCATCAGTTTTTGGCACGTAATTGTTTTTCGCAAATAAAACATTTGGCAGAGAGTTGTAATTTAGAAATAAGAGTACCAAGACTTGAGGCCCCACCTCCACCTACAGAAAATACCATAGATTTCTCCCCACAACTAGATATGGACAAAATTATAGTTTATTATTTGCTGATGAATATAAGTCCATTTAAAAAGGGCCAATTAGAACCGATGGAATGTATAGAAAAAGCTCTTAATCGTCGTTTCAGTGCCATGGATCGAATGCTGGACTTAAGTAATTTTCAAAAAATTGAAGGTTTGTTTAAAAAAGCCAACATTGGAAACAATATTCGATAAAATAGATTTTTATAGGTTTGGAGAATATTGTCATAAATTTAAGTTCACCGAAAATTTTAACAAGAGTTCTAATGCAAGCTGCGCGAAAATTTCTCTCAACTTGTATTGAGTTACGTCTGGCCCATAATAAAATATTATCGGCTAATTTTTCTAAAGTTTTGGGCATGATGAGTAATTTAAAGGCAATTGATTTGAGTAACAATTGGATACATGATTTATATGATATTAAAGATCTTGGTGTTTTGGGTATCAGATCATTAAGATTAGATGGCAACCCTCTGTGTTCTAAATACAGTTTTGCTGGTGAATATATCAAAGAAGTAAAAAAATATTTTTCGGACCTCAAAATATTGGTAATACATATTTTTAAATAATGTGTATATTATTTACTATTATAACATTTTTATACGTATATATATATATATTCAGGATAATGTTGAAATAAGTAACAAAGACAATTTAACTTCCCAAAGAAATTTCTTATGTGACGTAGCAGGCTATGACTTCGTAAACGAATTTATTACTCGTTATTTTCAAACATTCGAACATGATCGTGAGCATTTAAAAGGTATATTTATACATAATTATTTAAAAATAACCCTGGAGTTAATGTCGACGTCGTTGACGGCGTCAAATGTCAAAAAAAAAGTTGAATGAGGCTTTTCACACACGATTAATTTTTAATCCGCACAACTTTTGTTCTTTCGTATTCACACTAGACTAATTATGCTGGCATAAAATTGTGCACGTATACACAGCCTTGTGTGTGTTAGTATTTTCTTTGTTTATTTCACGTTTGCCTTTCGTTCGTTAAACACATGCATAAATTGCGGAACATACTTGGATAAAATAAGTTATGATGAATTGGCAATTAATTTTAGGAGGAATTTCTTAACTTATGCCACATTTTCACAAGATTTCAATTAATATTTTATTCATATTTGACAAAAAGTTCGTTTTCAAAGTTTTTCCCTGTAAAATACATATAAAAATCAACTCAATTAACTTTAAACTTAAGTGCTGTTTCTGTATTACAGGCGATTAACTCGTCTGAAAAAATTATATGAAAAGCACTCAGTTTTTTTATTTCCATATAAATTTTTCAGACGAGTTAATCGCCTGTAATATAGAAACAGCACATTAATTTCCCTTGATAAAATATAAGAAAATTGAATTCAATCATAACAAATCTCAATCATGTACATAATTAACATCATTTTCTTCATATTCATCTTTACTCGTCGATGGACAACTAAATACTAAAAATCGCTCTGCAAAAAAAAAAACGCAGAACCTGTGTTTTCATAAGTGTGTATGTGTTAGTTTTGTTCTGCTTGTGCGGGGTTGAAGCTGGTTGAAAAATTGTGCCAGCCAAAAACCACTCTCCTCACCGAAAATGCCTACAAACTGCGATTTTATGCCAGAACAATTATTCCAATGTGAAAAGGCTCAATCGTATGAAATTGTATGAGAGCAGTTAATCTCAACGCGTTGCAACGAAGTAAAAGTTCAATTTGTTTCAACTTTTTCGGCGTTGAAACGCCGTCAACGACGTCGACATTAACTCCAGGGTAAGTCATAATATTATTTGTTTCTGTTTATTCACAGACCTCTATCACCGCAAGTCTATTTTGACACTAACGTGCAATTACAACATGGCTAAAATGCCGGCCCAGAGTAGCAAACGTATTTTAAAGTATTTAAATTTTTCTCGCAATATTTTAAAAATGCCAGAGCTAAGTCGATCTCATACTTCCATATATTTTGGCCCGAGTGAAATTTTGCGCGTTTTGTTGGAACTTCCGGGTTCTACGCATGACATGCTGACTTTTAGCACAGATTGTATTGTATATACTGTAAGTTTAAAAAACTCTCGTTAATAGTTTGAAGAATTTATCTAGTGTCCCTTTTAAACGTAGTGTTAAACACACAAACTTAAAACAGAAATTAAAAAAAAAAAAAAAATTTAAAAAATCGATAACATAATCAGCCCAATTAAATTCCGTGTGAGTTTTTTCACTTTTCCCTTTTCTCCAATTATAAAAAAATTTTTCCTCTTTTGATTGACTGCGGAAAGTGAAAAAAATCCGGGGGAAAAAAGTAGGTATTCTAAATTATAAAATAAAAATTATATGAAAATTAACAAAACAAACTCCCTTTAAATTACTGTGATGCCACTTTTTCATTATTTTTCCCCACGGAATTCATAATTGGAGGAATCTTTTCTCGAGAAAAATTTTTTCCGTGGGAAAGTAATTCCGTGAGAATATTCATAATTGGGCTGAATGAAAAACTATCGTTTTAAATCGATTGATTTCCATCAAATACCTGATAATGTTGAAAGATTTAAAATTAATAAATAATTTTAAGGTTAGGGCGTGTGTGAAACGGAAGCAAAGTACCATGGTTAAATATGACTACTGTAGGAGTTGTCAGGATGAGCAAGAGGAGGAAACGGTGGAGCATCTGCTCTGCCATTGTCCAGCTCTTTCTGGGAACAGACCGGCCATTTTCGGCAGTCCGAGTCTGCATGGTCTTGCAGACTTATCCGTCTGTGATGATACTAGGATAAACTCGTTTATCCGGTCCTTGGGGTAGTGTGGCGATGGATCAGAGAGACCTAAATTGATCCCAACACATCCTTTTCCAGGCAACATAACGAGACCTTTAGGACCCAAGTAAGTCAGTGTAATCACGCGAGCGGCCTGTGCAACCTAACCTAACCATGGTTAAATAAATTTTTTCTACGGGCAGAAAATTCCATGTGAAATGATATTTTTGTTGGCAACATAAAATTTTGACGTTTCTATAAAAAAGAGAAGTTTATATTTTTAAAAATGAATTTAATAAAAAATATTTCCGTTCTTTTAGGAATGACATCGTCGCATTATTTAATAGGTCTACTTCTTTACTTTTTGGGTAAAGTTCGTGAAAATGATCGCAAGCATTGTTTTCTCTCATAAAGAGACAAAATTATATAAAAGTACGGGAACACAAAATCTAAATTTTAAACACAAAATAAAAACTCAAAGTATTTTGACTGTTTTAATAATAAAAAAAAATTATTTAAATAAATCAACAAAAAGAAATAATGATTTATTTCGTATTTTATTTGTGTTTTAAGGTTGTTGCACAAGTTTAAATAACTTGCACGAAGAAAAAGTTTGGGCTGTTTCGTGCAAGAAGAAGAAAAAGAACTTTATTCTCTCAAAACCGCTCTCATTTACCCAATTTTGAAGTAAGAAAACAATTTTCGTGCAAATTGGCATCCCAAAGCAGAGTAAAAAAACAGACCTTATATTTTAAGAAAATTAATTTTTTCTATTTTTACAAAAGTATAAAAATTTTTTGTGTCATAAATTTCTAAGCTTTTTTCAAAAATTCAGAACTGTCAAATTTTTACTTACAAGAGTACTTTGCTACCGTTTCACACACGCCCATGGCGAAATAATACAGGTGAACGCACGGGCGAAAAAGCCCATCAGCTGTATATATTACAGTTGTCAAAAAAATTTGTCAAAAATAAATAATTTGTTAAATTTTTTTTAATTTATTTTTTTTTTGATTGCTAATAGAAAACAATTGAAATTCCTAGAGAAAACTACCACAACGTGAAACCGTATTTGCAGTTCCTGATGTGTATAATCTAAATATGCGTAAAAAGATAGTGAAATTATTGTTAACACATTTATAATTTCTTGGTTTTTTTGTGGAAGATTATGTTAGTCTTCAAATGGTCAACGTGCAAGAATGGAACGATGCATGTGATTTGGGCAAACTAGTGGTACAAAAGAATTTTGGTCACTTTTCCTGTACTTTTATTTTTATGTAACTTAATTTTTATAATTTTTTTTATTCTCAAAATTTCAACCACTTTTTTTCATCAAATATATTTTTTTATTTTGTTTGTTTTTTTACAATATTTTTTTGACAACATACATAATTTTGTAGCAACAAATTGCCTGTTGTTTTTTGTGTTGTTGGATTGTTGTAGCCGTGCGGTCCGGCCGTGTATTAATTCGCCTTGCACACGCCCTTAATAAATGAGTGAAAATTGACTTATTTTTGGCTTTTTGGTTCATTTTTAATTTAATTTTTAAACATTTTTTAATTTATTCTCAATCAGGATTTAAACCATTCATTGATCTTATAAATGAATAAAAATTGAATTATTTTTGGCTTTTTGGTTCATCTTTAATTAAATTTCTAAACATTTTTAGAAAGGTAGATAGATGCGAAGAATGCTGATTAAAGAGGTGGCGGTCCAGAAAATGCTGCATTTCATTCTGCTAGCGTCTAACTTTTTTGTTTTCTGTGGAAAACGTCCGTTGTAAATAATTATACTTTCTTAAAATGTTTAGAAATTAAATTAAAAATGAACAAAAAAGCCGAAAATAAGTTAATTTTCATTCATTTATAAGATCGATGGTTTAAATCCTGATTGGGAAAAAAATTAAAAGTTAATAAATGAGAAAATATCGGTTAAATATTTCAGGATAATATGATTGTTATTATTATAAACGGTGTCTATTTGGATCAGGCTCCCAGTATAATGGAAACTGATATATTAATGGGATTTTCGCGGACTTTTATTTTAACGCCCTTTCGAAGGAACATGGTATGAAGTTATTAAATATTTATTTAATTGTAGAAATCATGGTCGAAAACCACAAACGAGCAAACTTCCAAAAACTGTTGCAATAAAATCACCAAAATGTTGAAAATGATAAAATCAACCCAAATATATGTATGTGTATATTTTTGTATTTCTTTATTGGAATTTTAAGTAATTTTTGGTGCAAAAAATCGACTAGAAAGTTGGCCATTTATTTATAATAAATTTTGCCCGAATGTTGAAAAAAAATAGTCAAATATAAAACAATTACTTAAAATTTAATTTAATTTTTTTTCAACATTCACATTAGGGTTTTTTATGTTTTAATAGTTCATTATCCAAAATTCTTGGATGTTTGTTCATTTTTTGGTTTTTGCTAATCATTTTGCAGGGTCCATTGAACGCAACCACAAGTTATCAAATAATAAACGATCAATTTAATGTGTTTACGCCTACCGCTTCTCAAGCAAAACTTGCATTCAAATATTTTAAAAGTGAAGATAAATCAAACAAAGATGCGTTAAGTTTAAGCGATAAGGAAGCTTTTTTAGTAATGTTTCAAGAGGCCACTAGCTTAAAGTCGGTATGGTGTATCCGGTAAGTAGCTCATTTAATGCATTAAGTTTCTCTTAAGTTTTGAGTTAGTGCAAATAAATATTACAATTTTAATTTTCTTTGACATTTTCTTAATATATTTTGAATATGTACTTATTTAGCTCGAATAATTAAAACTTTAAAATTTTCAGTAGAGTCAAAAAACTGTTTGTGGCCACATTTTAACAGAATTTAAAAATTCAAATATACCATAGGAAGCAAATTCCATTTAAAAATATATTTATATCGTTTTTCCTAGAAATCTGTGCAAGTATTGCAAAAAAAAAATCAATTTTTTGAGTTAATGCCATTTTTCTGAAATTTTTCGATCATAAATGAAACAAATTTTTATCAACAAGACAGTATCAACTCAAAATAAAACCAAATTGAAATGAGACTCAACTCAAAATAATACCTTTTTTATGAAAATTTACGAATCAGTTCCATGTTAACTTTTGTATTAACTCGAAATAATACCTTTTTGTTGAAATAAAGGTAATCACTACATTATCATGAATATGGTCTTAAAAGTGGTTTTCGAGATGAAAGAGTAAACGGAATACGTTGAAATTTTTAATTATAAGGTGATAGCGGTGGCGAATTCATTTATTTTCGCCTGTATTCTAACTGTCAAACTTCATATATAAAAAATTTATCTAACTGTTATACAGATTTTTTATATATGGAGTTTGACAGTTAGAATACCGGCGAAAATGCATGAATTCGCCATCGCTATCACCTTATAACTAATTCGCCTTGGTACATATATGTATATAAACAAGGCGAATAAATTATAAGTGGCAGCGATGGCGAATTCGTAAGTTTTCGCCGTACGCCCGAATGTCAAATTACATATAAAAAAATTGCCTTGGATTTTTTATATATGGAGTTTGACAGTTAGACTACCGGCGAAAATCAATGAATTCGCCATCGCTACCACCTTATATTTGGTTCGCCTTGGTATATAAATATACAAATGTTCAAGACGAATTTAAATTGCTTTTTTATCTTACAGCCAAACCTAAATTAGACGCAAACATTCTGTTAAGAATTCTCATGTACATGAAAAATGTATGAAGTAAACCATAATATCGCGGCGTCAAAGTTTGGAAATTGAAAAATCCGATTTTGACAGTGCCTTTTGTATTGTTTTTGTTTTGTTATTGTTGAAAAGTAATGAAAATTTAGTTATTTTCAGGCCAATCTAGTAGTTTTATCTCTTCTCCATTCTTATACAGCGGGTTTTATAAAATAAAATGATTAAACGTTACCATTCAAGACACAAAATTGACGCTCTTATTTAGGTATGACATTCCAGGGCAAAAGCTATGCATTAGATTGCTTTACGCGTTACGCGCTAATTTAGGTTTGTCTGTTATTGTTTGCATATTGTCGACGGCTTTATGCATGGCAAAATCATGTGCCAGGTGGTGGTCGTGGCGAATTCAATAATTTTCGCCGTTGCTAGAAATGTCAAACTGCATATATAAAAAATCTGTGTTAAGGCGAATCAATTACCAGGTGGCAGCGTATGCGATTTCATTAATTTTCGCCGTGAACACTACTGTCAAACTCCATATATAAAAAATTTGTATACTATTTTTTATATATGAAGTTTGACATTCGTTTCTACCAGCACAAAATAAATTCTCCAACGCTGCCACCTGGTAACTGATCCGCCTTGATCAGTGTAAAGTTTATATAAAGTTTGACGTTTCCTGCAACGGCAAAAATATTTGAATTCGCCATATATTAATGTACCTCTTGTTTTTGTTTTCCTTATTACAGGTGTTTAGACGAAGCAGATTGGAACTTCGAAAAAGCATTGGAAATATTTTTACAATTATCGGAAAAACAAGAAATTCCCGATACTGCCTTTAATTGACGGTTTATTATTCTAAAAAAAACTTAATTTTAGTTTTCAAAGGAAATAAAAACGTTGTCTGACAAATTTAAAATACATTTTTGCTTAAAGCAAAACTATAAAATGATAAAAAAAAATATATTAAAAAAAACTCTCTCTCTCTCTCTCTCTTTATTTACTTTTTTCATTGTTTTTCTTGCACGAGATCAAGTTTTATCAAAATTTTAATGTATTATAAAAAAATAATAATTAATTAAAACATGTTAATTAAATTTTTTTCGAGATATTCGCTATTTTACCAATCCAATTGTTATTTTAAGTAAAATCCGAAATTTTACTAGGAAAGAATGACGTTTTTGAGCTGTCATTTGTATCCAACAGGAATTTCGTGATATTTTGGTGAAAATATGAATTTGATATGATTTTTTACGATTTAAATAAATTTTAAATTCAAGGTAATATTTCGGCGGGTTTTGAAATATTTTTTTTTTAATTTAACATTTTTATTAAAATGTTTGGCATTCTTTCAATATGATCGTAATTTTTTAACTGCCTGTTTTACGATATTAAAAGTAATTTTTCTAGAGTACTACATGTACACTTAAATTAATAAAAAAAAGCTATTAATAAACCCAAACAAAAAACTGACTTTCTTTTCGTTGCTGTTAAATTCTTTTGATTGGCTAATGTTCAAAACTAAGTACATAAAATAATAAAAGAAGTAACTAAAACAAGCTGCCAAGTCTTTTTATATTAAAAGAATGCAGACATTTTTACTCTTTTTTAAATGGAAAACGCAGTTGCGGTAGGTATGGCAGTGTTTAGAAAAACGTCGAACATCGAAGGAAAGTGTGTTGTCAACTTAATTGTTCATTACACACTGATCGTAATTTAGTGATGCCAATTAAAAAATTTTTTGGCGTGTTATATTTTGAAATTAAATAAACCCAGCGGCTTAGCAAAGCATATAAAATATATTTTGTTATATATGTTCACCTTTAAACAAAAAAACACATTTTTAGATTGCTAAAATTTTTCCAACAACAAAAGAAAAAAATATATATATAATAAAACTCAAAACGCTTTAGCATTTACACTGTTTTTTTTTTCAGTGGCAACGCTGTGTGTGGCCATACGAATAAACAACAGATTCCGATAGTGTTAACGTTTATTCATGAACAATGAGTACGAAATGTATCTAATAGATTAATATACTACTTGTGCTTAGATGGTCGACAAAACACAACAGTTTTAATTTAGACGTGCAAAGAAACGGTAGTGTGATACGAAAGAATATTATTTCACTTTTAGGCGCTAAAATAAATCAAAAATTTAAATTGAAAAAATATTTTTATTTACTTTGTAAGAAAACAGCTAAACAAGTAAAACGTGTTACTAAAATACAAAAAGTAGGTGTATTTTAATATTCAGAAATAATCAAAATATTTGGTTTTGTTTGTTTTAAAACAAAAGTGTTTAAAATGATTTGTGTGATATTAAATATTTAAAAATGGCTTTAATTTATAAGTGAAAATAATTGTGTTAGTGACAAAAGAGAAAAATGTTTATTCAAATTTTTTTATACATAAACAAAAATATAATTAATAAAAACAAAAAGCTAAAATTCTTTTATAAAAAAGTAAATGCTATTTAGGAAAATATCGAAATACGATGTATCAATTTTGTTTAACGTTAAGTTATTTAACAAACATATATAGTTCTTTATTTTTATTAGATGAAAAATTATTTTATTTAATTACGTCCTTAATTAAAACTTTTATTTCGCCTTAAACAACATTTAAAAACTACAGTTTTAAAGTTTAATTATTCCCGTTAATTTAATTTGCAGTTTTATTTAAATTTTTCAGCGTCTTTTAAACTCAGAATTTTATTAAGGTAACGGCTTTTAATGACGTTTTAACGTAAACAGTGTATAGATAAATAAATTTCGACACGGCTAAAAACAAAAAAGTCTGTTCGAAGATTTTATACAAAAATTAAAGAAACTGCAAATTTGAAGATTAAAAAAAGAGAAATATATCTGGAAGTTCTAAAAAATTTAATCAATCTTAGTAAAATTTCACAAGGCTTCTAAAGAGGCGATAAATCTCCTTTACAAGTAAAGTTGACACAATGGTTCAATCATGTGACTGAAGAAAATATCATTGGGAGAACTTTTTTAATACGCTGCAAAAATTGTGTTAAATTGGTGCATTAGCGTCAATTATGTGATCTCACCTTTATTGGCCAGTCCCACTAATGCCGTACCAGAGTTGGCTTTTATTGGGCAACACAAGCACAATATCGGCCTCGATTGCCGCATGTGCTACTAGATTGTGATATCACACGATTGAGACATAAGATAAGGCAATATTTGGTGCATTGCGGCAATCATGTGATCCACCTTTAGCTCTAATAACAATATGTCTTTGAAAAATTCGTTTTAGTTGTCATTTGCAGAGAAAATATAGTATTTATATATTTAATAGTAATATACACATACCGTATATCCACTGTCTCCCTCTCAACTTTACTTTAATAAGATATTTCAACTTTTCAAATATACAGTGCTGATTAACAATATCATTACGTTTTTTCCCTTTAAGAACAAACGTACGGATTCTTTTGATTGCAAATACAACTGTGGCGCATTATAAATTCTGTATTCTAACTTTATGAATGGCTTTCTCTGGCTATACTTCTTGATCCTACTGGTCTTGTGAATCCCTTTGTCTCGTATTTACTAAACATGCGTTATTATTACAAACGGAGCCATCCACGCTACACTACTGTGTTACTCCGGCGAGGCATGAACTACTCGATGCCTTGTTTAGGAACCTTAACCATCCACAGACATCTCCACTTCTCCTTTTATCCAATCAAGTCATCTCGTTTATCTAATAGCCACAAAACACGTCTGCCATACACTGTTACACTTCCCTGCGCTAACCGATACCGTTCTTACTTTTTATTATAAGGGCGTCTTGACAATTATCTGTTACTATTATATTACATTAGACGTCTCCACTAAATTATCTGCCATGGCTTTACACAATAATTGCCTTTTGCTTCTCGGGAGGTTTGTACTGCTGCTTCTTAATTTTTTTAGTTGCATTATAACAATTTTTATTTTTCGCTGTACGCATGTCTGAGGACGGGATCGAACTCACGATCTTCTGTTTTATAGCACGCACCTCTACCAACGCAACCATTGAGGTTGCTCAGCTTTTGTTAGCTAATTGTGGTATTATTCTATACACACACCATTAGTGGAAGTAACATTATTCACCACTCTCATACTGTTAACAACAACAGGAGTTGCCAGATTTTGCTTTCGTAACAATATAATAGACGCCTACTAAGAGAAAATGCTTCGTCAAATGTTACCGTCATGGCGAAATCATATACCAGGTGGTGACACTGGCAAATTCGATCATTTTCGCCGTCGCTAGAAATGTCAAACTCCATATATAAAAAATCAGTGTAAAACTTTTTTTGCATGAAGTTTGACATTTTCTGCAACGGCGAAAATGTATAAATTCCCCACTGCCACCACCTGATACATGATTTCGCCATGTTAACTTTGTTATATTAAGAAGAAGAAGTAAAATTAAATAAACTAATATTTATTAAAAAAGATAATTATCACCCCAATTATGATTATTCTCACGGAATTTCTTTCCCACAGAAAAAAATTTTCTCGAGAAAAGATTCCTCCAATTATGAATTCCGTGGGAATAAAATTATAAAAAAGTGATATCATCGTAATTTGAAGGGAGTTTTTTTTTGTTTATTTTCATATAATTTTTATCATGGCGAAATAATACAGAAAATTATGAATTCGCCATTGCGACCACCTAGTATATTTTCTCCATGATTTTTATTTTATAATTTAAAATACTTACTTTTTTCCCCCAAATTTGTTTCACTTTTCGCAGTCAATCAAAAGGGGAAAAAATTTATAATTGAAGAAAAAAGTGAAAGAACTCGGACGAAATTTTTGTTTATAATTGGGCTGTATCAAGGCGAATTAAATACAAGGTGACAGCGGTGGCGAATTCAATTCTTTTACCATGTATTCTAACTGTCAAACTCCATATATAAAAAATTTATCTAACTGTTATACAGATTTTTTATATATGGAGTTTGACAGTTAGAATACCAGGGAAAATAATTGAATTCGCCACCGCTATCACCTTGTATTTTTTTTTTTTTTTTTTTTTTTATTTATTTCAAATAACAATGTCGCAAGCCCGTAGGGCCTAATGGACTAGTCTACAATATACTATAAAATTAATATTAAAAAAAATACGTACGTAAGTAGATAGATAAATTTACATTCATAAATTTTAATTAATGTATTATTTCCCAATAACTTGTTTTATTTGCACACACTTAAAGATTGTTAAAATAATTATTAGTAACACTATTCGATTTGTGAAATGGCGAAATTATAGTAGCCTATTATAAAAAAGGTTAAAAGCTGTTCACGTAATACGGAACAGAAATTTCTTATCATGAACGTAAAGTAACAAAACTCAATACGTATCCAGTAACTTGAACATTAAATTTTAATTTGTATAGGAGCAAATTAACATAAATATTATAAATTAGTTAGTTAAATTTGTTAGGAAAATATTTTTAAAAGTAGATAAGGTAAGGGAGAATCGACGATGTTGATATGGTATAACCGTATTCCACAATCTTGAAATCTTAACACTAAACGATCTTTCCATAATTAGTGTTGAATATGGTGGACATACTAAAGAATGAGTTCTATTTGATGCACCAAAGATGAACTTTTCTAATAAATAATCAGGACGCCTATATTTAAAGATTTTGTAAAAAAATAGTATCATTCTTAGTTTAATATATTGATTAAAACTACATCCAAGTAATTCTGTTTGATGACATGAAACATGTTCCCTAAAACCTGATTTAAAAATAAAGCGAATGACTCTATTAAAACAGATTCTTAATTTTTCAATATTTAGGGAAGAAGTACAAGAGAAGACTTCCACACCATAATTAAACAACGGCAAGCATAGGGACATGGCAACTTTAAGTCTGATAGAAAATGGTAAGAAGTAGGCTATATTATATAATCTTCGTAATGTCCATGAAACACGAGAAATTACCAAATTAACATGATAGTTAAACGTAAGTTTAATATCTAGAATAAGACCGAGAGTTTTATAATAAGGAACAATTTCCAACAATTCATTTTCAATTATAACATTTAATTCAATGTTTTGCCTAGAAAATATCATGACTTTACATTTAGCTGGATTTAACTGTAAAAAATTTTCTTTTGACCAGTTACTTATACAAGTCAATTCATAATTGTCATTAATTCGCCTTGGGCTATATATTTATGGAAAAAATTAATAAGATCGAAATAAACATTGAATTTATTGCCAGAACTCTTGTTAGATCTGCACATTGCATAAGAAATGGTTTAAAATACGACCAAAAAGAAAAAGTACAAAAACCGCCTTAACAACTGATTCCCGTATAGCGTTATTGGCTAAAAAGAATCCTTTAATGTATGTCTTTAAAATTAATTGAATCAGAAATAAATTATTAAATTAGTGCAACGTCAGCTCGTCGAAGATTATTGGAATACAATAAGCCTAAAAAGTCGCATTCAGTATGATAAAAGATTCCAAAGAAAATTATTATGGAGCGACGAAACAAATATGAATTATCGACGTAATGTCAAAGACCAAAAGAGAATTGGATGATCCCAACGTAGGAACTGCCAATGTAGTTTGCGCATCAGATTTTTTTTTATAAATAATTAATTATATGAAGACAAAAGAGCAAGAAAGTCAAAATTATATCTGAAAAATTGTTTAATTGTAAAGAAAAAGTCACTGCATGGAAATTTACTTTAGGAAGATGAAAATACATTGACAATAGAACGAAAAAGCCGTGTTTTTGAAATGAATTCATAATAGGGAGAGCCTCATTGTATAGAAGTTCACCACAGAGAAGTTCGGCTGTACTAAAATAAGTTACTGTATTTAAAATAATTACTTTGATCAACAAAAAATTGAATTCATTTTTTTAATGGTAAATAATATCAAGATATAAATTGTAAATAAAAACAATATAACGAATATATTAAATTGCTTTGGCATTTGCGAAAAAAATGTAAATATTAAAAAGCCTATAATTTTGATCAACACTGCGCAAAAAATATTTATTTTTTATACTTATATAGTGATAATATTTGTAGGAAAATTTACGATCATAATTTTTCTGGGCCATTTTTTTATTATCTGTTAAGTTTGCTTTTTATTCATTCAAAATTGTTAAACATTTTTTTTACCGGTTATGTTGTAGTTGCCGTTGTAAATATTATTTAATCATTATTTATAAATATTTAAGTTTGCTTTAAAATTTGTAGTCAGAATACAAAATTTATTTTGCTGACTTGAAGATATTCTGATAAATAATGTAGAATTGCAAGTTTATGTTGTCACAAATTAAATTTGATATTTAATATCAAGGCCATATTTCAAGTGCATTATATAATTGCATATTAAAACAATTTTCGTCAGTCGAATTTTTTAACAAAACAAAGCAAAGCAAAATTATTTAATTGATTTTAATCATGTTTTTAAGATTAGATAATTAAATATATATATACCATCTAACTCTCTTATTTGAAGTTAGATAGGTCTTTTTTTAATGATATTTAGATTAACTAAGGCTAAAACGAAACAATTAAATCCTACTTCAGGGTATATATCACAGAACTCAATCTCAATCGAAAGTGATTCCAATTCCGCAAATTGGTTCTTTAGAAAACGAAAAACATAAAATTTATTTCCGAAGAGGAAATAAACCACTATTAATTTCCAAAGTGGAATTGATTTTCTTTAAAATTTTATTTTTTTTGTCAATTTTTAATTTTACTTTTGGTTTGTATTCTTATTTAGATTATCCTATTTGTTACTTTAATGTGACAAAGCTGAGATTTATTATTTTTTATCAATATATAAAATCGATCGGAATCTGAAGAAGGTAAAATAAATTCGATCAGGATGGTTAATAAGGAAATAAAACCATTCCGATCGGAATGTTTGACATGCCTGTATATTTAATTTTTTGGTGGTGGGAATCATCTGCTTAACCATTCGACTTTTGATAAAAGTATCGCCTGCAAACTTTAGGCAAACTCTACTCGGATAAAACATTCCAGAAAAGCCATTGCTAGCGAAACGAAAAAGAACTCAAAGAGTTCTTCTTTCCTTAACCCATGATATCAATAGCTAATCTTTAAGGATTCAATGTCATACTCAGTCATACGATCTGTTAAAAATTGCACGTGTACTCAAAAAGTATGATAGTGTGGATTAAGAGAGAATGTATGTGACACTTTTTGACAGATTGGTACGATTTTATAATCTTTCCAAATAATTTATAAAATAGTTATCTGCATAAATGTGGATGAAAATTTGACATTCGTAAGGCTCTTTTTGTTTTTTTTCGAAATTACGAATCATTAGATCATGGATGCATTTTTCTGCAAGCCGACCAAAAACCTATGTATTCCAATTGTGTAAACGCTAAAAGATCTGCCGTTAGATTTTTACTCCCTTTTTTATACCCTTCACCACAAAAAGTGGAAAAAGGGTATATTAGAGTTTGTCATACCGTGTGTAATTTCTACAATATCCGTTTCCGACCCCATAAAGTATGTATATTTTGACTTCTTATGTATAGCGAAGATGATTTGAGCGATGTCCGTCTGTACGTGTTAGTGTTGAAATCAAGTTTGCCTGGGTAAATAAAAAATAAATAAATATGTCAATCGATCAGATATAGTGTCGAAAGACGTTTTATTGGAAATCAGCATGATCGGTCCATGTGCTTCGAGGCAGCAGGCAAAACACCACGCCAACCTCTAATTTTTTAATTTAATTTGGAAAAATAAAGTAACTCCAATCATAAAAATAAATACATACTCGTATACGGGGCGGTAGAGAATTAAATAATATGAAAAAATATCCAGTGAAAAAATGGGCGCTCGTCCATATTTTACGAGTTACGGGGCTCTGAAATTTTCAATTTTTTTTAAAATAAATTTTTAAAAATTCTTAACCCATTAAGAGCCGCTGTCATTTTTTTATTTTTTAAGCCTCGGACACCATAATATTTGCTTTTTGATACTAACTTGCACACAATGGCAAACTTTTTTCCATCTCTGTGGAAAATGTTAAAAATCCCTACAAACGTTTCAGCCGCTGCAGAAAAAGTTTAATCTGGCACTTCGAGGAAGTAGGACCGCGAAATTCGTGGGGGATAAGAATATTAAAGCGTTGCGTAAGTAACGTGCAATATAGAGCTTTTTTCCCATTTCAGAAAACTGATTTTAATCATATGGTCTAGGGAATAAAAAAATTGCGGTAACAAGAGTAACAATAACTTGCTTTGATTCAGTATAAAAAATATACTCAAATTTCAAATAAAGTAAGAGCATGCATTGTTTTTAAATATACTTAAGTACTTTTATATACCCAGTTAGCATTTTTTGAATTATTGATATTATTTTAGCCTGTTTATATTCTTTTACACGATTATAATAAGCGTTTATGTGCTTGTTTTAGACTCGAAAATGATTGTTTTGTCGGGAGAAAATGGTACCCTAGCTGGGACTCTTCTGAACGAGTCCCTAATGACTCGCATTTTTGACTTATTTTCGAAACTGTTTTCAATCAAATACGAAACTTTTTAGAGTCATTTTTTGATCATATAAAACCCGTATGCAAGTCTTCTTCAAATCATATTAAACACACATTTCTAACTGTATTTTCTCAAAATCAAACATGGCCAATAACATTTTGCTTATTTTTTATTACATTCGTTAGCGCGTTATTTCTAACTTTCTTGAAATTCAAATTTAGAAAAATGAATTAAAAAAAATTCATTTCACATTTGTAACTCTATTTTCTTACGAAATAACATAATTTCACAAAAAATAAATATAAAATATTGAATAACTTTTTCATCCTTAGGCTGCACCATCTATGTTAATCTAGTTTAGTGAAGTAGCTCCAAACAAAAAAGCAAATATTGGGGTGACAGAGAATATACATACATAATTTTACATAAAAGTGTCAGCGAACGTTTTCAAAATAAATGCTTTGCTGATTGCTGTGCTGCAGAAAGAAACACATAGTGAGCCTAAGCATATGCGTTTCTTTCTCTTTTTTAAATGCTGAGACAAGGAAAAGTAAAGATTTTAGTGCTGTTGCTATTTTTAATCAAGCAATTTAAACCCTGGTTTTAAGTTATCCTGGGTAGTCTTAAAAGACTCAATTTTTGTAAAAACAATCTTCCAAATGCTAACTGGGTACATAAATAAATTGAAAAACAAATTTTAAATTTCTACACAATATTGTGTAGTGATGTTAACAAATTTGGTTTTTTTAAGTGTTAATTAGGCTTTTTTAAATTATAAGCGTCTTTATACACACGAAAGTCAGGGTAAATTTAGCACTTCTAAACTAGTTTTTGTATTTACATTGTAATTAACAATAATTGTTTTAAAACTTACAACAAACGTACATTACACGGTAAATAAACATACATACATATATATGTAAATAAGAGGAGTGAGGCTGTCAAAAGATTTGTGTGCAATGTTGTCAGATTAAAGGTTTTATTCCCAAATCGGGTATTTTATCTTTAAAATGGGGATGACAATTTTAAATTTGGTATTACGGAATTCTTTAAGGAAATATTTTGAGTTTTAGGATTTTAAGACTTTTTTTTGTGGTTTATTTTTAATTTATGTTTTTAGTTATTTTAATTTTACTAATAATTAATACATTTTCCTTTTTTGCTACGTTCAAGTTTTCTAGTATAGGAACCAAAACGTTGTTAAAAATTATGACAGGTAAGTCTCTCCGTAAATTTAAAAAATTAGTTCGCCTTTTTTCAGCAATGAACTCAATGAAAACCCATGAAAAAAAAAATTAATGCAATACGAGCTTCACGAATCTTTATTTAGAATTAATACATGTTTTAAAATTTCTACAATTTGTTGCGTAACTTTTGTTCCATCTTCAGAAATGCTTTAAGTGTTTAACTCCAAAAGTGTGTACCAAAAAATTGCTTTAGACAACGAGATGGAACATTGTGATTCAGAAATCTTCGATTTCGTTAATCAACTTAACTAATATATAAAGTGTGACAGAAAATTAAAAAGAAAAAAAATTTGGTACTGAATATGTATAATTTTACATAAAGATGACATCGGCTCTTAATAGGTTAAGCATTTTTACAACATTTTAGTATTTCCTCAAAGAACTCCTTAAAGGCTTTAAAATGATACCCATATTGATATTTTAAAAAATTTGAAAAGTTCAGAGACCCGTAACTCGGAAAATATGGGCGAGCGAAAATTTTTTCACTTAATGTTTTTTTTTCTCTATCGCCCCATGTATTTATTTTTTTAATTGGAGATACTTTATTGTTTCAAATGACATAAAAAATTAGAGATAGGCATGGCGTTTTGCCTGTTGTCTCGTAGGATATGAACCAACTAATCATGCTGATTTCCTCTTTCGACACTATATCTGATCGATTCACATATTTATTTTTTTGTGAAATCAAGTTTGCCGAGAACTAACAAGGACGGAGATCGCTAAATAGATTTCGCTATGCATATAACTCAGAATATATGTATATACTTTTTTGTGGGCTGGAAAATGGGTATTGTAGAAATTACAAACGGAATGACAAACTTAGTTATGCCTTTTCCACCTTTTGTGGTGAAGGTTTTAAATAATACACTTTCGACAGTTGCTTAGTTGATTATGTTTACAGTTTAAACACATTTGTTAAAACACCTGTTGCAAATGTAAATAAGTATGTGTACAACTCTAAAAAAAATACAACTGCCAAAGAATGTCTATACTTATGTACGCAAGAATTAAAAAGTATGGAGTAACCAATTTTCCAGCACTAGTACAAGGTTTTTGGTTGGGTTCCTTTACAATAATTAAACTATGAACTGAGGTTTTTTTATTTTTTGTTTTCCTAACCTTACTATAAATTAGATTTTATATTATGGAAAAGCGAAAACTGATTTCTTTGTGACAAATTAAATAAAGTAGTGACAACTTTGAAAACAAGGAAAATATATACGATGTGTCAAAGACATCAAACACTCGAAATCTTGCACAAATTTAGATCCGTCATAATAAACACAACAGTCAGTCGTTTTATAATGTGAGTGAAATATATTTTGGCTTTGGTGAGATATTTGAAAAACATTCTTCAATTGATTGATGAAAAATATTTGTTGTTTGCTTTTCATTACAGTGGAATCTCACAAATTAATACTCTCACAAATTCGAACCGTCCAGAAGTTAGAAACACCTAATTCAATGTATTGGATGCTCTAAAATTAGAACCTATGGTTCTTATTTCAGAGAGTTTTTCTTTTCCGTTTTTATTTACACTAGAAAACATTTTGTTTTTTATGATTTTAAACAAAATAGGGGAAAAACCAATTTAAATGCTCTAGAATTTGGGTCAGTTGATGACTGAAGGTCAAAGTAAAGTGTTCATATGTGTGAAATTTAAATAAAAAATGCCAAATAAACGTAAAAAATACCTTATCTTTGGATACTAAGGTTAAAATTTTAAAAAGACTTAATGAGGGGGTGAGTGGAAATCTATATCTATATATGTATGTATGTACATTCATGAATTTCATTGGTTCATTTATTTGAATTCTAATAAATTAGAACTGTTTTGTGTTAAAAATAAAGCTTACATATATGGTTTTATCTATTAAAATAACTTTCTGTAAGTAAAAAAACATCTAGAAATTCGAACTTTACAGAAATTTGAACTACCCGGTGCACAAAGTGGTTCTTATTTGTGAGATTCCACTGTATTATTATTTATTTTAAAGTATTAGCACAACTTTTTCAAGGCAATTTAATTATAAGGTGATAGATAGCTGTGGCAAATTCATTTATTTTCGCAGGTATTCTTACTTTATCTAACTGTTATACAGATTTTTTATATATGGAGTTTTACAGTTACGATACCGGCTACCTTATAATTAATTCGCCTTGATATATTTTTCTAAAGCGGGAAAAATATGGCAACTTCATATAAATAATTATTACGTTAAAAGTTAAAGGCAAGGTTTTCTATTCGATAACTTAGCAGACAGTCTTAAAGCATGTTTACGCGGCAATGTGAAGCACTTGCTTCGCTCTCTGAATTATGATTGCGAAGCTTGCCGTTTCCACGACACATACTACATGCTTCACATTGACTTCTGTTCTAAAATTTTGTTTTTGGCTTTAAGTTTAGTGTTTGTAATTAATAAAATTTTAAATTATAATATAATTATTTGCTTTTATATTAACAAATATTCACACAGCACTTTTAATATTGGTTTACTTTTTTTGTTTACATTTATATACAGCTAGTTCAGATAAACTTTCGATAAAAATTAGGAAGACAGAAATTTTTCATGCTTCGCAAGTAGATTCAAGCTGAATCGTCTCAAAACAAAATGCTTCGCTCTCAAGATTTTATATGGCGAAGCACGTTGATTCGGTCTTGATTGGGCTGTGAATCATGAATGAGAGATCGAAGCAAGAATATTGCGCTCCGTGGAAACATAGTATTAGCTTTAAATGTACTTTCGTTATAATCAAAAACGGTTATCTGTCCTATAATATACTTACTTTATCTGTTGATAAGTTTTGAAAACCTCTCATTCATTCATGCGTTGTGTTTGAAGCCTTGGATCGTCTTACCACCGAGTATACAGAGGTGTCACGACACTATAGTCGTCTCGTGTTTTCTATGCATCTCTTTCTTGACATCCTAGCCACTTCAATTTTGTTTTGATTTGTGTTTCTGGCGCAAGAAAAAATTAAATGTTTTATTATAGGCAAAAATAAGGGTGGGTTTTGCGAAAATTAATAAAATTAAAAAAAGTAATATTTATGTTTTTTTTTGTAGCAAAATCCAATTATATTTAAGGTAAGTACATTTTAATATTTATATTTGTGTGTATTTCTAATTCTATTTTTGTTAATTGTTTAGAAAACTACATTCAATTGGCGAACAACATGTAAGTATGCAACATACAAAACTTAAAATTTGTCTTTTTAATAAAAGTTTATATTTTTTTAATTTTAGGAGTAAAAGATGCATAAAAGGATGTCCACCAGGAGAGAAGCTCCACATCTTCCCAACGGAACTACAACACCGGCCTTGTCTGTATCCTGTCGTTATAAGAAATTTACTTTATTTTAATTTCTATTTTAAGTTTTAAATAAACCAGCATAACTTACTCGTATAGCAAGTGTTCGTCCATTAAGTAAAGTCACAACATCACCAGGCTTACAAGCCATGCCCGAGGGCATATTTTCACACAAGGGTATAACAGCGGAAATATTAATAGGCAGTGATAGGGCAGCTGCTGCACGTATGGCAGCTACACATACAGCTGCTCCGGCCATGCTACCACGATATAAATCCATATCTTTACTTGGACGCAAGCAAACACCACCACTGAAAAGGAAATATTTCATTTGTTTTCATTTTTCTTAACAAAATAATATTTTAAATCGTACCTATTAAAAGTCATTCCTTTGCCTAAGAGTAAAATAGGTTTATCCTCTGGCGCTGTACCACAATAGCTTATTTCCAACAATACTGGTGGTTCGCATGATCCTTTAGCTATTGTCAGGAATGAATTTAAATTATTATGAATTTAATTATTATTATTATTAATCTGTTGAGTTTTTTTGTTTGGCAAAGCTTTGCTGAAGAGTCGCTTTTTGCAATCATCCAAAAATAAGCTATGATCCTCACTTTTTCACTTCTTTTATCTTCAATGAACACAGCATATCACATTTTTTATAAATTAAAAATATTTCGTAAATGATTTCTTTATTTTCGATAATAAAAAATATTTTTTTGGTGGCAAAAACTTTTTGTGCTGTATGTTTTCTTGTAAAATACCTACTTTTTGTTTTGTTTATTATGCCTTGTTCATAACAATATAGCTCTATGTTTGTCTCTTTCTTGAGAACCTGGTAATACCACTGATTATATTATTTTCATATGCCAAGGGTTTCATCTCTGTATGCTTAGTGGTCTTACTTTGAGTAACGACTTCAATTTTATGGAGAAAATCAGCTTTCTATTGTGATCACAATTTGAATCGAAAAAAAAAGAACAAAACATGAAAAACAAGTCCTATGAAATAATGCTATTATTAAATAGTTAAGAAATACAAATAAAAAAACTAATTGATGTAGAAATATTAAAAAGCCATGTTAAAAAATACAACTGAAAATGTGACGAGAGGTCATTAACAAGTTTAGTGTAAAAAAAAATAAAATTAAACAAAAACAAATTATATGAAAAAATTTAACATTGTAAAATTTATGTTTCATTTTTGGAAAAGCTATAAAAAGTACTTGTCGCAATAAAATTTTGCGTGTGAAAATATAAAATCTAATTATGTTTGCTTTATGGCTTGAAGAAATACATGTACACTTTGTGAATTATTTAAATTTTGAAAAAAAAAAAAACGTTTTTATTAGTTAAAACTACTTATGTTCTTGTTTGCTTTCACGTTCAGTAAACTTATTATTAAGATTTCTGTAATTAGAATTAAGAACCGTAACGATTATGAGCAAAACCATAAAAATTACCATTTTATTATTAATTTTTAATTTAAAATTTGCTTATTTATCAAATAATAATAATATTGATTTTTATCTTTGTTTATAAAATAATAATGATTTTTTGTGTTTAATTTATTGGTTTAAAAATAGTAACTATTTTTTATTTCTTGTTGTTATTTTTTTAATAAAACAACTATTTTTAATTTCTATTTTTTGCTTATAAATAATTATTTCTTTGTAATTTTTTTAATAATCATTATAATTAATTTTTTAGGGATCAATTTATACATTGTATTGTAGATTATAGTATTATGCGAGGACTATCAGATAATGTTATGGCATATTGGATGGATAAAAAATTTATACATAAATCCACATTTATATCAGTTTGCAAAAGTATTACCCAGCGTGTAAAGTAGTCAGTGTAAAGAGGCCGGTTTAACTTTAAAACGGTTATTTGGCGATTTAGGATATAATATGTCTTCCGATTCCTTAGCAAAACTTTGTTAGCGAAACTTGATTAAAATAAATTAATTTACAGATTTTGTTTATATTTTTATCAGATTTTTTTATTTTATTAAATTACTTAGCAAATTGTAATTATAAGCGCCATATTGGTAATGCTAATCGCTGAAAAATAAAGATTTATGAAATGCCCGAAAAAGATATTACTCGTATTTATTAACAGGACAATATAAAACTTCCTAAACTATTTTTTTTAAAGGTGATTTAAAGAAGAAATAACTCTATAAGCTTCAAACAAATTTGTATTATCGCAAAAGCTTTTGAGTTGAGGTAAAGAATTCCCTAAATCAGTTTCTAAAAAAATGATATCAGTCTTAAATTCAGATAAATATGCTCAATATATTCTATTCTGCAAATCAATTAATTTAGCAAAAATAAATCGATCACTCTAAACAAAACACTGAATGAGTTTTCAGTGAAGTAAATCAAAATAAGACTAAAATTATCAAGTATTTTTTTACAATAGTTCTGCAAAATGTTGTTGTTTTACGATAAGTTTAATTAACAACCACCACCCGGCGTTGCTAAGTATAATTTTAGGGCCTTTCTAAGCACTACGTTAGAAATCCATCAAATCGGATCAGGATCAAGAGATATCTATATTTCAAACATGTTCAGCATCCGATTTTATTAAAAATGTTTAATATTCATAAAACGGTGCGTTTGCCCCTTTCGCTCTCATCTGAGTCCTAGCTCTGGAAACGAGATAGAAAATCACCCCTATTCTGCGTTTCGATTAAGGTTCCGCATTCAGTTCCGTTGGGATCGAAAATTGGTATTCTGAAGAAAAAAAAAACGAAATCGAAAGAAAAAGAAAAAGAAGAAGACAACAATGTTTACAAAATTAATAGCGTAACTGTAGAATGTGAAAATGAAATAGCAAAATAAGCAAGTTTATTATAATTTTCAAAAACAAATATCAAATTTAATACAAAATGTTGTATGTATACATGATTAAAAATAAATAATTAATAAAGTTCAATAAAAAAATTTTAAATAATATATAAAAACAAAATGAATATTTTTCCATGCACTGGCATTTTTTATTGAAGGAGCGAGCTAGTGCATTAAGGATTCCTGCAACTTCCTCCCAGAACGCTGCTACTTCTCCCTTTGGCCGCTGGTGGTATCTACATGCGATATCTGCTTCAGATTCCATTAAATTTGCCAGTTTTTCAATTTGCTCTGGTGTTGTGGTTTTTGACCTGTAATACATAAAAAATATTTTAGATTCTGGTACAAAAATTAACACTTTAAAACAAAAAAATAATTTAATTAAATAAATTAATTAAATATAATTTTAATTGTTTTTTAAATCATTTCTGAACATTTTATCTCATTTTCTACTTACATTTTTTAAATTTTTAGCTAAAAACTACAAATAAAGCAAGCTCTCCGTTAACAAAAAAAAAAAAAAACAACTAAGAAAAACGGAGCTCCGATCGTAATGCAGAATACATACAATCAAAAGAAACTGAGCGGAATCGAAACGCAGAATACCAAAGTTGCTAGGCGGAGAAAATTTCGAATTGTATCGAAACGCAGAATAGGGGGGAATATAAACACCATTTTTTTTAATATGAGGACAAATATCTACCCGTGTTTTAAATTTCATTAAAATCGATTCAGTCGTTTAGCCGTGATTGATGCACAAACAAACATACGAAGAAATTTTTAATATATTTTTCAAATTTATCATTTAGAAAAAATAAATAACACATTAGGGGAAAACCCTTTATCTATAATTTTTATTATCAATTTATAAGATATTTTCATAAATTGCGTTATAAAAAATACTCACTTGAATGCACAAGCAAAAGGAAATTGATACGGTGAAAATTTGTAAGTAAATGCTGGATTGCATACATAATGAGTTGCACCGACTCATAAAAGTGCATAAAATCTGTGACAATTGTTTCCTATAGAAGGCTCTCTTCAATATCTGACTACTCGTATGCCAAGACAAACAAATAAATAAAGTATTAATAAGAGTGACGCAGGAAATATTATAGACCTTGATAATTTTACACACAGATCTTAATATTTTGAAAAAAATGTTTTCAGAACTTTAAAAGACTGTCGTACATTTGCTCATAAAAAGTGAAGGCGATTGAGCTCTGTCCGTACGTGTTCGTGTGAAAATTAACTTTGCCAAGACACTAGATGAGCTAGAGGAAATTTAAATACGCCAATCGATCAGATAAAGTCAAAGGTTCTAGATGATTTTTTATAAGGAATTGGAATATTTGAGAAAAATTCACCAGCAGTATTTTTCACTCTTCTTGTTATTGAATCTTTTGTTGGAATAAAATTTTGCTGCGACCTTCGTTGTGGAAAAAATATTTCTTTCGCCGCACAGAATTGCATTCTACTTTTTGCATTATCATATCTGTAAATTCAATATCATGATCACTAAGTAAAAAGGTATGACAAAATACAACAAATTTATTATCTATCATTTCAATATTTTTTGACGATTATTAACTCAATTTTTATGCTCAGTTTCTGTATTACAAGCGAGCAACTCGTCTAGAAAATGTGTATAGGAATCACTCAAATAATTGAGTGCTTTTCATACAAATTTTCTAGACGAGTCGCTCGCTTGTATTACAGAAACAGCACATTAATTAATTTGTAATAAACAAAATTTTTCAATAATGATTCCCAAACTAATTTCAATCAAGGATCTGCTAATTCATATCAAAAGTTAACTTAAAGCTAACCAAAAACTAGTTGTAAAATAGCTTTGCACATTTTTGCAATATAATTCTAATATATACCAGTGTTAAAATTGCTTACTTAAAAATATCAACAGCACTAAAATCTTTGCTTTGCTTACATGTTTTTCAGCAAATAAAAAAACTAAATGTCTCAGGATTTACAAAACATTTCATTATAAACGAAGCAACAGCAAATGCAAAACAAGAGAAAGAAACGCATTTGCTTCAGCGGACTATATGTTTCTTTCTGCAGCAAAGCAATCAGCAAAGCATTTATTTTGAAAACGTTTGCTTTTTTTTTACTGTTGCATTTTAAGAAGAAAAAAACACCATTTGTATTTGTTCAGCAAGAAACAGCAATCGTAGTCAGCCACATCTTCATAGTAAAGAGTTAAGCAAAAGCAAAAATAAAAATAAAGAAGAACTGATTGCTCAAGCAACAGCAAACGTTTTCAAATTAATTGCTTTGCTGCAAAAAGAAACACATAGTCAGCTAAAGCAAATGTGTTTCTTTCTTTTTTTTGCTTTTGCTGCACATTTTTCCACAGCAACAGTTAAGCAACTACATATGCATTGAAAATAGTCAAGGATTTTTAATCACTGATATGTGCTCTAACATTCTAAAAATTATGCTAAATAAAGAACATATATAGAAATTTAAATACTTAACACGTAAAGAATGTTAACTATTTGGAAGTATAAATAATTGTAACTCCTCTATTTTAAATCCTTTAACGGCTGGTTTCGTTTAATATATTCGGAAGTTTTAAACAAACATTTTCTTAAAAGTATTACAAATAAATTTTAAGTAATTTTAAAACATAAATAATAAAAACAAAGCGACATTATTTTAGCCGCCGATTTGCTTCTTTAAACGCCGCCGCCGTTAAAATGGCATCGGTTTGTTTCAGTGATAAGGTGTGAATGAATTGATCAGCCCATTTTTTTATTATTAAGGATACAATTTTCAAGGGAACAACGAACTTATTAACGATATTTTTAGTGCAGCAAGTATTCTAATGATTCACAAAAGTAATATTTTTTTTACTAAAACAAACAAAATTACCGTGCTTTAAGAGTTTATCGAAAAAATCGGTATTTTTGAAGCAAAAATTGGCAAATCGGCACTTTAATAATTTTGACGAAAAAAATTGGCAAAATGTTGATAAATCGGCAAATATGGTAGGCCTGGACATAGTTTCGAAAATTTTTCTATTATAAAATTAAGAAAGATCGCTTAATGCCTCTCGAGGCAGCAGGCAATTTGATTAAAAATGGTAATGAACCTCTTAAGATCTCATTAGACAAATAGGCTTTAAAGCCTTTGCAAAATTGAATTTTTCATCGAGCGCATTGCAAAAATAACTGACAAATTTAAGAACTCATGTTTATATTCAGATATTGAGTTTGTTTCTAATGTGTTTACATGAAGTTTATGTATGTATATACGTAATCATTTTCTTTTTACAAATTGGATGTTTAATATGTTATTCTAATGTTTTTATTCATTGTCAAATGATTAGCTGGTTTTTACAATGATAAAATTTTTTTTTTTTTGGCAACTTTTTCTTCCCCATGATCATAACTATTTCACATGCTCCTTAGATATATTAATTTATCAATATTTCCATTTATAAACATTTTCCATTTTCCTATAAGATTTGTTTTGAAGAAAGATTTATTGCAATAAGAATAAAATGAAATAATAAGTTTTCTTAAAGATGTTTCGTGTTATTTGTTGAATATCTTCTAATATATGCAATCCCTTCATAAGAATACATATTTTAACGTTCATGTAGGTGCCTGGAGGCTTATCTATCTGCGAACAAAGCCGGTCGGTCCCGGTGGTAGTCCGATGATGTTAAAGTTTTATACCCCATACAAAGTAATTTTTAATTACCTAACTGAGCCTTAAGATTATGTGATGCTAAGTCTGAAGAAAACATCTGACAGAAAACCATTAGGTAGCGAAATACCCGGGTGTAACTCGTTTATTATATTTTTTATTCTTATCAAGGATTAATAATTCTTGCAAATAAAATCCGACTTCAAAACAGATTTCTTCCTTATGTCTATAACGGTTCAAAAGTATGGACACATACAACAAATTATATATACTATTGGGACCCCTTATATTGCATCTCCAAACTTTATACTTGTAATAGCAGATTTGTTGTTGTTGTTGTTGTTTTAGCGGATTTAGAAATACAGATCCCTTGCAAGTTTCAGCTGTCTGTCTATAACGGTTCCAATTACATCAACTATTGGGACACCTTTTAATTTCGAAATACTATACTTGTTGTTATAGTGGAGAAAGCAATACAGTTTTTAAAGCGGGACGAATCTGTACGAATTATTTTTCAAAAAAAAAAAAAATTTAAATCAATTCAGAAATTACTTAAAAACAATCAATAATTTTAAGAGTCGGTCCCAAAAGAACATAAAATTAGTTTTTAGTTTTTGCTGTATTTCTCAACAACATTTTTGTGTTAAAATATATTTATAAACAAAAATGTATTAAGTTTTTTTAGGGGATGTTAAGGTTAATTGCTTTTATCATACTGATCATGAAATTTACTTTGGCAAAATTTTTTAAGAACTTGTGCCATTATTGACATAGTCGATGATCGAATTTAAAAATAAAAATTTAAGTTGTTTCCGTTTATGCAATAGTTTGATTTAATTTTATTTTTAGAAATATTGTATGAGATTATTTTGGCTAATTTAAGAGTCATTTGGCATTATGTTGCTGTTTTTTTTAAACATGTCTAACTGTTATAAACTGCAAGTGTGCTCATATCGCCATTTTTATGAAAATGAAGACAGACGGTCATGATTCCTTCAAATACAAATATTTTATGATACTCTCATGAAATATGAAATGTGTTACTACTAGACTTGAGTCTTTTATAAACGAACTAGTTCAATTGAACAAATCCCTTGCGTCCACCTAGTTCAAAATTGAACTCTGCTTTGCGTTTGAACTAGTATCGGATGGATTAAATTGTACGTATCAAGGCATATTAATTATAAGGTGGCAGCGCGACGATAAATAATACAACAACCAATCAATGATTAGTGTCAAAACCATGTAAAGAAAAGAAAGAAACTTAAAAGAGAAGCAAGCCATCAATATTTTATTGTGTATATTATATTTGCAGATTTTAACGAAAATTTTATTTAAATTTGTTTTATATCACTTATTCAATATTTAAACAATTAAAACACACTTCGCACAGCACTTGAATATAAAATTTAAATAAATTTTATCCCATTCGTAAACAAAACAAATTATTTTGACAATAATAAAGTGTAAACAAAGGAATAAACTTATTTAAGCAAAAACATATCATCTGCCCTAGTGCTACCACTTGGCTAAATATGCCTTGGTACGTATATTTCGTTGTTTACTGTTTCTGACACTGTTAATAAAACAAATTTAAATATAATTTAAAACGATAGTTACTTTTTGCTTTTATTCCTGATATAAAGAAAATAATTGCCATACTCACAAGCCCCCTAGTACGTGCTAAGTGCTAACAAAATACAACGGTGCTAGCTGTGTTGTTGGTAATTTTCATGCAAACATGCGATGCAATACTTAGTACTTTTTTTCATATGTTTTTCAAACTTTGTATTTGTTTAAATGTTTTATGTTTAAAAGAATTATTATTTTTGTGTACATGTGTGAATTATATTAAATTAAATTAAAAGATATTTTTATTAGTTTTACTTATTTTATTTATTGATTTGACTGATTTATTAGGAAGTTGAAGTTGAAAGTAGCCAATATTAAAAGTGTTCTTTAAGATTTAATATTGCTTTAATAACTCGATTTCTAATATTTTGTATGGTACCGCCATCACTTATACCAAAATGAGATGCTACCTTACGAACACAAGCACCATTTCCTGAAGATCCCAAGCAGTAAAGTACAATTTTAAGCTGCAAGTCAATGCGTAGTTGGAGCCTTTCGCCAATTGTGCGAAAAACATCGTCATTTTTTATAAGGTTGAATATATAGGCAAATTCCTCTGGCCGTAGTCGTATCATATGAAGAAATCTGAAATTTGGTAGCGTTGTGTTGCTTGTAAAATAGAATAGATTTTGCTGCAGCACTTGAAAGTCAAACAGAATGTTACCAGACCGTAAGCTACAATAGTAAGTAATCTTTGTTTAGATTTGAACAAAACTGTGAAAGAACATTTGAACTATAAAAACATTTTGAACTAAAAGATCATTTGCACTAAATGAGCTTTGAACTAAAAAGGTATATTAAACTGAAAAATGAACTAGTTCATTTTTAAATTTTGAACTAACAAACTTTGAGCGTTCACTAAAATGAACTTAATGGGACATGTCTAATTTAAGCGGGAAAAGCATAACCATATGACCATTTCGCTACTGCTTATATAGCTCATTAGTGGATTTCACCTCAATTTGATATAGAAAAGCTCAAAGTCTTATGCCAAAAGCCAAATTTATTAAATGAGAACTGTATTGAATCAACAAAGCATATTGATTTCCCTGAAATTTCTTAAATTACTACGAAGTTTAAAAGATTAATTTAGGTCGGATTTCATGTTTTTTTCTACATATAAGAGAAGTTCTTGTTAAGTTGTATTGTCATAAGCCGTGCAATAATGATATAAGGAACAAAATATTTAATATTGTAAAATAATATTATAAAATTAAGGAAAATAATATATTATTTTCTATTTAATTAAGCTTTGGGTCCTTATATTTTTTATTAATATTTTATTTCAATATTTCGGTACTTTCTGCGTACCTTCTTCAGGAAACAAAATTAATATTGATATTGAATCAAAAAAACAAAATATCAATATTAATTTTGTTTCCTGAAGAAGGTACGCAGAAAGTACCGAAATATTGAAATAAAATATTAATAAAAAATATAAGAACCCAAAGCTTAATTAAATAGAAAATAATTTATTAAAAAAAAAGGGTCAAATAATCATTATTAAAGGAAAATAATATAAGGAACAACATTCAGTGCTCGAGTCTAAAACATTATATCTATAATTGTTGAACATATGCTTACGAAATAACCTTTGAAACAATATATATTTAGATCTGAAATACAGCTGTAAATGAATCTTTTTTTATTTTAATTCGTTACGAATTAGCTGAATTTTTAATTAATTCTTTTCCCAACAAAAAAGAATTGAATGAAACTTTAATTAATTCAGACGAATTAGACACAAGTGAGTTGCAATTCGTTTCCAATTCAAATGAATTTGTTAAATTGAATTGCAATTCATTTCCAATTTGTTGAAATTCATTCAAATGAGTTGAACAATGAATTGTAATTCAAATGAATGAAAGTAAAAATTAGTTGCAATCAATGAAATTCAAGAGCAGATATTGGGGGTTAAAAAAATTGAAATGTCTCCTATCAAACTAAAAATATTCAATGAACAAAGAGCATAGAGAAAATAAGGAGTTGCTTACTACATATTTACTTATAAAATCTATTCAATTCAAATGACTTGGTGATAAATTGCTATTTGAAATAATTCACAATCAATTCAAATCAATTGGAAATGAATTGTAATTCTTTTTGACAAATTCATTTGTTTTAGAAAGGAATTGAAATGCATTCTAAAAATTCGTTTGAATTGGAAGTGAATTGCAATTCTTTTTGACCAAGTTCCAAGTGTGAAAAGAATTTATTTAAAATATTCTAATTCAGTGCGTGAATGATAGCGAATGAATGCAAAAATGAACAATTCATTTACAGCTCTGATCTGAAACAACAGAGCTAAAGTAGAAGTGCCTGTTTGTTTGTTTGTTTGTTAAACAGCAGAGCACGAGTTTATATCCCAACAGAGCCTGAGTAGAAATAAAAATATTTTTTTTTGTTATTGAGTCATCTCTGGTTACAGGTGTAAAAAAGGAATGTAACTATTATACAGCCGTTATGGTGAGTTTGTAAAAATGCCTGTATATTAATCAGAAAATCTTGGTCTATATGTTGACGGTGTCTTACTTGTAACGGAAAGTAACAAAATTTTAATCAAGGGTATAGCTTTTTAAGCCGTGGTGTGTACTCAGGAGTAATTTTGTGACACTCCACTCTCCATTTTTATCATGGAAATTTCGAAATCTTAGTTTTTTTCTAGGTGAATACATATCTGTTCAGTTGAATTAAGATTCAATGATTGTGTTGGGATGTTTATTATGAAGAAGCCAAAATTTCGTTTTTGTGGCAAAATGTTATGAGTCACTTTCTTGGCATAATTTAAAACGGCAGGTAATTCCTACTTTCTCGGCACCAATATGTAAATTTTCTTCGACGTAGTGCCGATGATGTATAACGCAGTTGAAGCCAGAGCTTGATGTACAGTTACATTGTAACTGGGGGTAGTGACCTATACTTCGGTAAAAGTTTTAGTTAGGCTCTTTTTCTAACAAAGATAGAGTGTATGTCCAAGTTTTTGGTTTCGAAATGGTGATAACATTTTAGCGTGGGTGTGCAGGTATCCGCATTATATGTATGCACCCGATGTTAGGAACACTATGAATTTGGTCCGTATGGCAGATTCTCATATAAATATCTCTTTTATAAAAATCTCTCTCTCTCTCTCCCTCTCTATAAGTATTGCACGCTATCTTTAAAAAATTCGATATATTTTATTTGGAATTTTGTTTTATTATGCCTGTTCTTATTTCAATTTAAACTGAATTTTTGTTTTCAATTTTTTTTTGCTTGACAAAACCTGACGAAAAATTGCTGTAAAATTATTTAAACTACAAGTAGCTGTTGTGCTAGTTTTAAAACCAACAACAATAAAACATAAAAATTGAAGATAATGATTTAAAGTGAACAACTCGTACATGTCGAATAAATTTTGTCTTTGCATTTGATTGTTGTTGAAAAACGGGACCAAAATTATTTACAATTTATGTATATTCGAGTTTCAAAAAAGAAAGTTCATAAAAATATGTAAACGGTATTCTATATAGAGTTCAACGAGATGACTAGACATTTTAAATGGAACTATTTTGGATACCGCAGTAGTTAGGGTGTTCCAGACGAACTTACTATATAGATGTGGAATACGCCCAACGGACCTCAAAATTTTTGTACAACGATTATTTAGTAGAAATTACTACAGACCTCACAAAACATATAGTTTAAAGAGGTCACCTGCACGATATTGAAGCTTCTAGAATCTCAGTATGACAAACAGAGAATACGGGACACTCTGAAGTCTGTGCTGATAAGGAACTGTGTCATTTGTATTTACCATAGGAAATTACATCTACAAGCGACTTTTGCAGATATATCAGATGAAGAAAAAACAATGGAGCACTGTCACGAATGTCATTTTCCAGTGACAGGGCGGCTTTTCTTGACACTCTGCAACTGAAAACCTTGCAGAATGTTTGGATTTTAGTACTACAAGGACAAATTCTTTATTTAGAGATTTAGGATAGTTGGCACTAAATCTAGTATGGAGTTGTAGAAAGGATCCTCTCCTCCTCCTCCATCTCTTTGGCATAATAATAGGCCATTAAGACCAAAGCGTACATAAATGTCTTGCAACCTAATAACAGTGAAATTATTAGCTGGGACATGACATGTAAAATACATATTTTAAATATAAATATTTTCTTATTCATTTCACGTTTAACACTCCCATGTTGTTACAAAAACATATTCTCTTATAAAAATTCAAAACACACTTTTTTTTTTATTATCTTTTAATGTTAAATTCTAGAACTTGAAAATCAAATCTATAAATTCAATAATATCATCTACCTGCTTGCATTGTCTCCTACTATTTGATTTTTACACTTTTATTTAAAATCTTATGAATGCATCACCATCAAGTGTTTTTTTTTAAGGTTCTATCATTGTTTGTGTTTGTTTTATTTGAAAAGATTGAAAAAATATTTTTTTTCTAATTTTTTAATCATAGTACAGTTGTGTGGGCAATAAACTTATAAAAAAAGTGATGGTTGTTGCCAGATCAAATTAATATAAAATAAAAAAGTAATTGAAAAAATATTCAGAATAAATTTTTAAAATTAAAAAAAAAATAGGTAAATAGGTAAAAAGACTTTTATCATAAATATTATGACATGGTAATAATACTAATTTGAGGTCTACACGTGACAAACCTATGTATGGACTTTACGTTTTTTTGAGTTAAATATCTGATATACCATCCCAGATGTAGAAGTCATTTTTTTTTCTTTTGCTTTCTGACTGCAAAAGCAGAGAAATAAATAACATGTTTTTAAATTTAAGTAGTTACTAAAAATAAAAATATATCTGATTTCTGACTATAGGTCATTGTATTTAATTGATAAAGCTGACAAAATTTTGCCACATGATTTTTTTTTTATAAAAATACAAATGAGAAAGTGTAGCAAACTTAAATATTGCTAAGAAATTTTTTACTTAAAATAACAAAGTCTTAAAGTTGCATATATTCATTCCATGAAATTCACTTTTACTTAAAAATAATAATATGTAAAACTATGAATAAAAAATTACTATTCCGTGCATATTTTAAGCCAAGTGCTTACAAATGTCTCTTAAATTACGTGATCTTTACTAAAAGCGTCGTTTATTCTAAAGATGTCAAAAACATAGAATGCAATGATAAAAAAAAATACAATTCTTTAGAGTGATTTTTCTTGAATTATTTGTTTGCTTGAATAACGAATGTGACATAAATCTATTGACCCCAGTCATTAAGTTGTAACAATTTGTTTCTCTATGATGCTGATATGTTCGTTTATTTACTAATTTTCTTGTCTCACAAGTCTTTTATTTGTCGATTGTTGTTTGTTTGGAAAATCTAATTTTTATGTAAAATTTTCAAACTTATTGATCTTAGTGTTAAAAACAAAAGGGTGTTTTAAACTGTACGCAAGATTTAAACTCAAAAAACATATAAATAGGTAAGTATGTAATGTACATATTAGATATAATATACATATTAGAAACAATTTTGCTTTACTGCTTGAAAAAAATTAAATAATTGTCAGTAATTTGAAATTGATATTTCAACAAAAATTCATAAAAAATCTAACTAAAAAATCTCAAGAAATCATTAAAAAAAACTTTCATTGTTGTGAATGATTAATATCAATAATAATAACCAAATGAATTTTTTTAGTCAGGCTTAAATTCATGATTTTTTTATTTTTTAATTCGCAAAAAAAAAACAATAAAATAAGTAAGAGTGGTATATTCAGCTATGCCGAATTTTAAATACCCTTCACCATCTATGTAAATCTAGTTTAGTGAAGTAACTTCAATCAAAAAGCATTATTGGGGTGACAAAGAATTAAAAAATAAAAAAGTTTAGTACTAAATGTATATAATTTTACATAAAAATGACATTGGCTCTTAATGGGTTAAGCCTTTTTAAAGAATTTTAGTATTTCCTTAAAGATCTATTCAAAAGCTTTAAAATGATACCCATATTGATATTTAAAAAATTTTTTAAAAATTTTAAAAATTTCAGAGCTGGGAAGTTATGGGCGAGCACTAATTTTTTCACTTAATGTTTTTTTTTATTTTAATTCGTGATCATGCTGATTTCCAATGGCACCTCTTTCGACACTATTGCTGCCGCGGCGAATTTCAACATTAACACGAACGGACAGACGGACATCGCTCAATCGACTACGCTATGCATAAGAAGTGGGAATATATCGCTGGTCTCATGTAGAAAGGCCCTAACTCGAATTTTTACGAAATTGAAATTTTTCGTGATTCCAATACATATCACACAGATACACCTTGTCACAAAATTTGAATGCAATAGTATCGAAAATAACGTTTTTCTAAGCATTTGCATTTTTAATATTACATTGTGATAAATACAGTTTCTATTATGTTTTTACCTTCTCCTGTAAAGTTACATATATACGAGTTAGGGCCTTTTTACATGAGACCAACGATATATACTTTATGGGGATCGGAAAGGGATAGTGAAGAAATTACAAACGGAGTGACAAACTTTGACCTACCCTTTTTCCACTTTTTGTGGTGAAGGTTATAAAAGCATGTACTTAAGCCTGACCGTAAATTGTTCATTTTGTAATATAATTAATAACTTTATATTTCAATTTATAATTAGTTGCTAATTGTTAGCTTAGGTTCCAAAACATTATACACAAGCTTAAACTTTTCCACAGTGCTTTTAAACAATTTCCATGCACTCTGCAGGTTTGATAACTATCAATTCTAAGTGGTCACCTTTAACGAAAAAAAATTAAAGGTATATAACACCCGATTCAGTGAATTTAAGATCATCAAACCGCCCAGAAAGCTTTGTCTTTCTATATAAATTTTTTGTTAGACCGTTTTAAATTATCATTCTTTACTTTACTTTGGCATCCCGTAAGATCCCAGTTTGCACGAAAAGTGTTTTGAGAAAAAAATCTTTTTCTACTTGTTCACGTACTTGCATATAATTTTGTATCATAATTAGAGAAAATTATGCTTGCTATCATTTTCACAAACTGCATGGGTCACATCAAAATTTCTTATCAACTATCTTTTGATCCGAATCTACAAAATGATTCGGCCCGTTTATTGATGTTCTTGACGGAAGGGGAGCAAGAACATCAATAGCTAGTATGTCTGCCTTTTAGTTTCCTTTCGCGAATATGCCGGAGTACCCAGCAGAGAATAATCATACTGGTTTTATCTTATTGGCCGAGGAAAAGTTTAGTAAGGCAAATAAAAATTTAATTTTTAAACAAGTAAGTGTAGGAACACAACACACGACGGTAACGATATTTTACATACAAATTTGACATAAGTTATCGTTCAACAACAATGCCGCTGGGATAAAATTTATTTTATTTTTATGTCGGTTTTGATTATTCTCTCATATTTAGTCTCTCACTCTCCTGGCAATATTGCCACATATTTTTTTTTAGAAATATTTGTATTTTATAAACATTTGAATTTACAATAATAGCAAAGGCACATTATTTAATAAAAATAAAACAAAGTTTCAGCAATAAAAATAATTAAAAAAAAATTGAAAACTGAAAAAATAAAATTAATTGAAAAAATTACTAAAAAGGTGAAAAATATGAGCCCATGTATCATTTTAAATCAGTCATCATTTACTCCTTGAACATCTCTTCTGTATGAAGGTTTTGAAAAGTCCCATGGAATTTCTTGCAATATTAACCAGTCTAATAGAGTCTAATGCCATGTACATGTTATATGTACTTAATATTTTTTACACATTATCGATTTTTTAATAGAATTGAATTGTGAAGACCCACACGGTCGATTGTTGTTTCGTTTCGGGCTCATACGCATAGATCCATGATTCGTCACCTGTGACGATATTATAAACGTCTTTTGAAGCACCGAAATCGTATTTTTGCAACATTTCTTTGCACCAATCGACACGAGCCTTTTTTTGAGCGACTTACAAATTGTGCGGGATCCAACGAGAACAAACCTTTTTTACGGCCAGGTGTTCATGCAGTATCTAATGTATGCTGGTGGAAGAAATGTCCAAGGACGTCTCTATCTCTCGGTATGTCGCATGTCGATCTTGCATTATGAGATTACGCACGGCATCAATGTTCTCTGGCACAACAGCCGTTTTTGGACGACCTTCACGGAATTCGTCTTTGAGCGATCTTCGGCCACGATTAAATTCATTATACCAATTTTTCACAGTGCTATAGGATGGTGCTTCATCGCCATACAAAGATTTAAGTTCATCAATGCACTCTTGTGATAATCCACGTCGAAGGTTGTGAAAAATGATGGCACGAAAATGTTCACGAGTTAATTCCATTTTTTTCTATATTAATTTTTTCAAGTCACTGTAAACAACACAAATAATGGTCGTACGTCAAAACGTTTTGAGTACGATTATGCTAAAAAATGACAAACTTTCCAAAGGAAATGTCAGATTGCACTTGGCAGCACTCAGTGTTGACAGGCCAGAAATATATATAGCAGCCCTCGTAACAATAAAAACAATTTTAACTTTAAGCTGACAAAAAATAACTAAATTGATAGAAAAACATTCTGTCAAAACAAAGAACAAAATATTTTTAAGCGGAAACATTATTTTGTTTGCTTTTAATCATACTCTGATTAATTTTATACTATTATGGTTAAATATATTATATTATTTTTAATAAGTTATAAGACTTTAGTCGTAGTTCAAATTTTTTTACGCTAAACTAACCATGTTGTATTTTTGTGCACAGTAACCATATAGTGGTTAAATATCAACAAAAACGTGTTTGTTATGACTGAAGTATTGCTGAAAACAACTATACAATGTTACAAAGAACATATTATGGTTATTGTGACCATTTCACAACCATGTTTTTACTTTGCGTGTATATACTCTTCACCATATATTTTATATGCTGCAGATTTCCCTTTAAATAGTTGAAATAAAAATCGGTGTAAGAAATTCTTTGCTTTCATAAAGTTTTTCTGTTCAAAATAAGCTTTTAGTCCCAGCTAAGTAAATGAAAAGGTTACTGTATCAAATCCTAATATAATTCAGTGGTAAAGAAGTAATAAATGATGAAAAGCTAAACAATTTTTTTTCCTTTTTTTAATTATTTATACCTTTCATCACAAAAAGTGGAAACAGGGTATATCTTAGTCTCCGTTTGTAATTTCTACAATATCCATTTCCGAACCCATCAAGTATATATATTCTGAGTTCTTACTTCGAATTCGATTAAGCGATGTCCGTCTGTCCGTCCATGTTAGTGTTGAAACTAAGTTTGCGATGACACTAGATCAGCGAGAGAAAATTTAGATACGTCAATCAATCAGACATAGTGTCGAAAGAGGTGCTATTGAAAATCAGCAAGATGGGGTCCATGTCCTTCAATGCACCGCGTAAAACACCACGCCTGCCTCTAATTTTTGCTCGTCTTTTAAAACAATGAAGTAACTCAAATCAAAAAAATAAATATATGAGGCGATAGAGAATTAAAAAACGTCAAGGGAAAAAATTGGCTCTCGCCCATATATTCCGAATTACGGACCTCTGAACTTTTAAAATTTTGTTAAATATCAATATGGGTATCATTTAAAAGCTTTTGAAGAGATCTTTAAGGAAATACTAAATTAAAAAAAAAATGCTTAACCTATTAAGAGCCGATGACTTTTTTATGTAAAATTCTCTGTCATCCCAATATTTACTTTTTTAATTGAAGTTACAGCACTAAACTAGATTTACATATATGGTGAAGTGTTTATAGGGTTCGGCATAGCCGAATATGGCACTCTTACTTTTTTCTTAGTATAATTACAACCACCTCTAGGAATAAAAATGAACCTAATAAAAAGATGTGAAAAATTAGAGGAAGACGTGTTTTTTTGCCCGTTGCCTCGGAAGATCTGGACCGTTCTAGATGATTGTCAATCGCAAAATTTTCGAAACTATGTCTGATAAAGGGTATACAAATCGCTTCTTTTACTAGGAAAAAGTAATGAAAACAAAACTTTTTTTATTATTAATTTTTATATATTAAAGGAAGTAGATTTCAATCTCAAAATAAATATTTATTTTGTTTAACGATGTTATTAAATAATTTATACTTGACTTGTATCACGAACATAAAACAAACAAAAAAATCCACTTAAAAACAAAATTAAGAATTTTTATATTTTTACCAAAACTTTTTAAAACAATTATGTGTATTAATTTGCAACAATTTGTAAAATTATGAACATAAATCAAAAATTTGAGCAAAGAATTTGAAATGAAATTTAATGAGAAAAAGACTAATATAAAAATTATTTACAGACGTACATTAAGCCTGTGCGTCACTCAATAGATTTTTTGGCGCTGAGGAAATAAAACCTAAAATATTTGAAATTGAAACTGCTTTAGTTTAAATAATTTTAAAATTATTGTTAAAAACAGTCAATAAATTAGTATAATTAATGAAAGGAGGTGTCAATATGAAGAATTTTCTTTGTGCATCTTTCTACTCGAAACTAAACATGGAATTAAAAAAACAAAAATAAAAAACACAAAATGAATGAATCTCATTGTTATACAGAAAATGGTCCCTGCTTCGCATTAATAAGTTTCGAGATTGTTGCAATTACAATTTCCATTTAAATTACCACACTCATTTAACAATTATACTTTGAGAGAAAAAAATAAAAGTTTTTATAAGAAAAAGAAAAAAAAAAAAAAAATAAAGCCAGATAGATAGATGACTATTTAATAGACTAATCTTTAAAACTACTTTAGAACGCGATCTCTTGCTACAAATTAAAATTCTATTAATTTTCTAATATTGCTGTTGAAAAATTCACAATGAATACAAACAAAAAAGTTTGTTTCATTTTTTTTATTCTGAACAAATGTTTGACGTTTTTGAAATAAAAACTATTTTCATATTTCTAGGTCATCATTGCCACTGCTGGCATCTACATTTTATATACACGTTCTTATACTTGAAATACAATTTTTTTTTAAAGCAACAAAAACATAACAAACCACACGTTTTATATAAAAAAAATATTTAATAATATTTTATTAATAGCATTTAATTATTTACATTGATGGCAGAAAAGTAAACTTTTCAAAATATTGCATGTTTGAAAATTATTATTTATATTTTGAAAAATTAAATTAATATTTGAATGACTAGAAAAACAAATTAAAAGAAGTAAGAAAATTTAATTTTAATTTCTTTGATATTTTTTGATGTACATATTTCATAATTAAATTCAATGAATTCTTAATTTTTTAGTGACTTTTAAATTTGTAGGCCTGTTTTTGGTTTTTTTTTGTGTGCAAAGTTTCAAATATTAGAAGAAATTTTTAATTTTTGTACAAAATTTCTGATACCAACCAGGGCCTTTAACCCACGCAATCGCTTTTGACACACATGTTTTCATGACTTTGTTTTCTGATTAAGGCTCCGTCATGGCTTAAGCCACAATTTTCTTATTTTAAATTGCAGGCAACTTAACCATTAGATTTACAGCGGCTGCATAACAATTGTTTTCCTTCCTTAATTTAATTGCGTTGGCTATCCAGGCGCCTTAATTACATACATATTTCGTTTGATGTTATAATAAGACTTCGCCAAACAGAAAAAGTGCTTTAAATAATTTAAAAGGTTAATCAACAGCTACTTAACAATAATTATTATACCCTTCACCACAAAAAGTGGAAAAAGGGTATAACTACGTTTTTCATTCAGTTTGTAATTTCTACAATATTCATTTCCGACTCCAAAAAGTACATATATTCTGACTTTATATGCATAGCGAAGTCGATTGAGCGATGTCCGTTTGTCCGTTCGTGTTTGTGTTGAAATCAAGTTTGCCTCGGCATTCAGATTTAACAAAAAAAAAAAAAAATAAATAAATAAATAAATATATATATAAATAAATAAATATGTCAATCGATCAGATATAGTGTCGAAAGAGGGGATATTGGAAATCAGCATGATCGGTGCAGGTCCTTCGAAGCAGCAGGCCGCCGGAAATGTATATTGTAGAAATTAAACACGGAATTACAAACTTAGATACGCGCTTTTTCCACTTTTTGCAGTGAAAGACATAAAAACAAATATATGGGGCGATAGTGAGTTCAAAAATAAGAAAAAAAAACATCCAGTAAAAAAATTGGCGCTCGCCTATATTTTTCGAGTTACGGGGCACTGAAATTTTCAAATTTTTTCAAATATCAATATGGGTATCATTTTAAAGCTTTTAAAGAGATCTTTAAGGAAATACTAAGGTTTTTTTAAAAATGCTTAACCCATTAAGAGCCGATGCCATTTTATGTATTATGCAGTACACTGATAGAAAAATCATCATAACGCTAAAGTAATTTAACATCAATTCAATGACAAATGTCTTCGTTTTTGACCCCGTGACACGTGACATTGTTGTGATGTCAACCATGTCATTATTTGCTTATTTTGTCATCAATGCCAAGGATCACAATTTTGTCATCAATTCAATGACACGCTGACGTAAACGGAATGAAAAACCGATATCAATTAAATGACAAAATTACATCAAAATGATGACGAAACTTTTTGGTTTAATGAAAGAATGTCATCAATGCCAAGACTAAATATTTCGAATGAATAAAAAATGTCATTAGCGCAATGACGAAATATTTCGATTTAATGAAAAAATGTCATTAATGCAACGACGAAACTTTTGTATTCAATTAAAGCATGTCATCAATGTAATGACGAAACTTCTTGATTTAATGAAAAATATCATCAATACAATATATACATATATAATATAAACTTAATGGCAGAATATTATCGAAGCAGCAATCATTGATGTAATACGGAAGCAATAAAGTTTCAAGTCCATGTGTTTTTCTAACAATAAAGATACATATAATTTTTATTTACAATATGTATGTATATATTTCACAAAACAGAAAACTTAAGAACTTCAATTTTTATACTGTTGGTATAATTTTCGGTAATTTTTATGTTATATTATAATTAAAATATAAAGTTATAAAATATACATAAAAAATTGTGTCAACAATATGATGCTAAAAGTTCATCAATCTGATGACATATTAACATCACTCCCTATGAATATGAGAAAATTCTCTGTGATTAGCACTTTGCTCTCATTACTTTTTACGTTGGCGCCAAATTTGATGATTATAATCATAATTATGTGTCATCAATATAACGACGGGGTGTCATCACCTTCGTTATATATATGCTTTAGCTTTTTAAGCATTGTTTTCAAAAGGCCGTGCATATTTAGTTATATATTTGTTTGGTCATAATAATGATGATGAACTTACATCAATGTGATTTTATTTTTTAAATAAAAAAATAATCAAGTTGCAATTAAAATGCTAACTTGAATTATAAAAACTCTATTTACTTTTTTCTTAAATATATATTTTACCAAATAATCGTATACGAAATATTGCATCAAGTTGATGACATTGTAGTCATAACTTAGATGACATCTAAAGTATGACAAAATTCTATGATGATGTCTGTCATTGCATTGATGCCATTTTATACCTTATTGATGACATCTTTCATAACATTGATGTTAAAATTTTGATGTTATATCGTCATCAAACCAACGATGATTTTTTCTATCAGTGTACCAAATGTTTGTTATGCTTTAATTCTCTGTCACCACAATATTTGCTTTTTTTGTTGGGCATAGCCGAATACTTACTTGTTAATGTTCATTTACGATTGAACGTGCTGGATTTCTTCAAATATAAATATTTCATGATATTCTTATAAAATATTCATTATTTAAAACTATAAATTTAAACAAATTACTGAAGAAAAAGCTTTTTTTGTAGCCATTTCGTTACTGCTCATGTAGCTCATCAATGTATTCTACCCAAATTTTGTATAAAAAACCTAAGTGTCTTATATCAGAAGCCAAATTGATTAAATAAGAAATACATTGAATCAAAAAAACAAAAAGGCATTAAATACTCATAAATGTTTTCTGCAAAATGGCCATGACTAACTTTTTCATTTAATGCTACCTGCTTATTTACAAGTGCGTAAAATCTGTGCAAGATTTCGCACAAAACATATGTTCAATGACGTTTCAGTTGTATTGGCAACTGCAAAAAATTAGTTTTTCACTTAAAAAAGTATCAAAATAAGCAACATGTTATAAAATAGTCAACAGAAAAACAAAAGCCAAAATTAAGTCGAATTTTAAATTGATACATAAGTTTAATTAAAAATTAATCGAAAAAGATTTCAGACTTTGATTTGTCATTTTTAAGGAATAATTAAAAAAATTTGATCTTGTTTCTTATTTGCTGCAAAAATTTTTATCTTCATTTTTATTATTGCTATAATAGATGCTCATGCCTAATAAGGGCAACATTTTGCTTTGTCGCCGTCCAGGCACGCAATTTTTTTTCTGCAACTTTCTGAATTGGTTTTTTAAAATTGCATTCGTGTCCACAAATTCAAATATTGTTTCTGCAATTTCGGACTTGATTGCTTAGAGGGAGTTGTAGAGAAGCTTAACTACGAATCTAACGAATTCGCCATCGCTATCACCTTATAATTTATTCGCTTGGTCTAACTGTTTCTATTCGTCTTTCCTCTCTCACCAACAAACTCATTACTTGCGCAACAAAAGTTACAAAGTGTGGACGGGGAATTCTTTCCATTTTTTCTTTTTAGCAGTATTAGATATAAAAAATTTATGAACTTGTTAACATTTATATTTTAATCTAAAAATATTAACAAAAAAAAAGTTTTTTTTTTAAACTGTTTTTTAACACAAATTTTAAGTTTCTTCCCTTCATATTAGAATCGCTCTGCATTTTGAATGTTATTGCAAGAATTGCTTTCGAATAACCATTAGTGAAAAAAATGCCAAGAAAATTATTTTAGAGCAGTGAAAAGTCTTTAGAATCGCATCTAACTCTTCTCTTTCTACACAGAAAATCAGATCTTTTACCGATGCAGCTCATTTCTAGCTTGATGATTCTGTTAGTGATGAAAATTTCTGTATTTGAGGTTCAGAGAACCATTATCTGAATTTTAACACAAAAATGAATACAGGACACGTTTTGTGCTGATTTTAGATGAATGAGTCATATAATCACACTTGGTCGAAAATGAAGCTGCTCTAGCAGTGATTTACCCAATATCACATGATAACAAATTTATTTCTTTGTAAATTCGATAATATTGATGACGACAATATGCTGTTCCAATAAGACGTTGCCATACTGCCGGTAAAATAACTCAATTCTTGCGTTAGAGATTTGTTGCTCGTACTTTCTGTCGTTTCGGTGGTTTTAGTCAGTAATCCATATGATGTAAAATGTGTGTGCCTGATAATTACACTGTCCAACAAATTAAGACTTTTTGAATGGAACAGAATAGCAAACCTATAATTCTGAAAGGGTATGTTGAGTAGATCATTTTTGTAGAACAAATGGTGTCTTTGGTGACCCCCACTGAAATTTTCCGGCAAACATTTTCGTACAATATTTTAATCCTTAAATGTCCTTTTTTAAAGGATATTGTTTGATTTTCTCGAAAAAAGGGTCAAATTGACCCAAAAAGGGACCAGTTATAGGGTTAAGATCTTCCACAAAAATAATCCTCATACAATTCCACAATATAACTCAGACCACAAGAATTCTCTCAGACATTAACTTACAGCATTTTTTTTCATACAGTATAATGCTCCCTTTGACCCAAAAATGAAAACTTTGACCCACTGTAAAAAAAAACTCAGACGTGCTGGACCATAAAATTGTTCTACAAAAATGATCTACTCAACATACCCGTTCAGAATTATGGGGTTGCTATTCTGTTCCAAAAATGCTGTTGGACAGTGTTATTAAAAATGAAAAAATTAATTTAAAAAGTTTCTAAAAAGGTTTTATCAAAAGGAAAACGCATTTTTATTTTAAATGAGCAGTTTTCGTGGGATGGACATTTGAAAAGATTTTACATTTGGAAGCAAATAACTGACCATAACAGCCCAAGGAGATAAACAAAAAATTTCAAAGTAATAAAATTGGTCATAAACAACAAAAAAAAAAAAAAGATTTTAATATTTATAGATTAAATAAAATATATAAAAGCATATAAATATATATTTGGCTTACGATTATAAATAAAAATTGAAATTAAAAATTAAAAAATATTAAATTCACACTTTTTAAAAATTATCACAAATTATTTGAAATCATCTGTCATATTTTGAAAGATTTAAGTTCTCACAATTAGTTCTCAATGAAATATCTTGTAAAAAATAAAAAAATATAAATAAATAAATGAATATTTATCTAATGTGAAATATATTATATGTTTCTGTTCGTTTTGTTTACAAAAAAAAAACTTGTGAAAAATAGATTTTCTTAATAGTTTTTTTAGTTTATACACATATACACATGCACATATATCTATTAACACTTACAGTTGCTGTCAAAAAATTTAAGATTTAAATACATTTTTTATTGGCTGCGTTAAAATTACCTGTTTTTTTTATTTTCTTAATTGCCTAAAAAATGAAATTCTAGTATTTTATAGATGTGGTTTTTAATGCTAAACTTAAGAAACAAAAAAAAAACTGTCTTTTTTGTCGTCTAAAATATTTGTTTAAAAAGTACTCAGTTTCTTAAGGCCGTGTCAGATATAACTTTTGCTTTGCGTTGCGTTGCAAATTCGCTTTGACATCTAAGATAAAATGCACGAACTTATATGAAGTATGTCACATAAAGCACTTTTAACGCAAAGCAAAGCGCAAAGTTGGGCAACACTCATCTTTTTGCGCGCTTTGACAATTAGCTGCTATACATTTGTATATTATTTTTGGCAAAATCGAACGTAAAAGAGTTAAGTATTTTAAAATATTATTTTTTTATTATATATTCTTCCTTTATTATTTTTTTAGAAAATTATGGAAGAAAAACTTATAAAAACAAACAATAATTAGGCGCTGTTAAAGTTTTTATTGTGACATACCTTTTGCGTTATACGCTTTTTTTCAAAGTTTGAAACGTCACGCAAAGCGATAAAGTTTTATCTGACACGGCCTTTAAGCTCTGTACAGACAGTTGTCAGATCTTACAATATTGTCAGAAAAATCGTGTGAACTTACAATTGTTGTCTGACAATACTGTCAGAAAATTGTCAGACTTTTACCTGACAATAATATTGTTAAATATCTTACAATTGTGTGAACGCTTTCATTTGCATTGTCAGAACATTGTCAGGTATTGTCATTATAAAATACATTGTAACATGTTGAAAATTTTAAATATCTTACAACGATATCATTGTCTGATAAAAGTAAATGAAAAAAATGAAGAATTGCTTTGAAAAAACATTTAAAATAAAAAATAACATTAAAGCAGAAAAAACAAAGTTAAAAAAATGGACAGCGATGATATTTCACGGGATGTTTTTTGAGGTGGGAAAAAACTTAACTGTTTTCAAGCACTTTGAAAATGTCATATAGTTTTTCAGGACCTAAGCTCAAATAGTTGAAACTAGAATACGAAACAAGTATTGTAGTGACCGAAATTTTTCATGTAAATTGACTTACATGGTCCTATTGAACCGTCAAAAACAAACGCTTGAATATTGATATTTACAAGGAACCCTTATTTCTAAGTCCTCTATAATAATAAGAATAAAATTTGGATTAGAAATTTAAGGGTATTCCAATAATTGATGCAATTTGCTGTATGTGACCAAACCTTTGAACAGTTATAGACAGACAACTGAAATTTACAGGGAGCTTGTATTGCAAAGTTCACTAAAAGAGCAAGTATACAATTTGAATTTATAAATTAAAGGGTGTGCTCATACCTGATGCAATTTTACATGTATATAGCCCTATCTTTTGACCCGGTTTATTCAAACATTTAAAAATTAGACAAAATGTACACTAATTTGTCCCAACAGTTGGTGTATGTGGCCAAAGTTTTGAACCTTTTTAGACAAATAGTTAAAATCTGTTTTGAAGTCGGTTTTTTTTTTGCAAAAATTATTCCCTTTGATCCTCGCTAAAAACGTAAGATGTTAGAATCGTTGCAGCTTCTTCCTTTTGATTAATATCTATTTGTGTAGATAAAGATTTATAATATTAGTTTGTACCTTTTATAATAATTTACATTAAAAAAAATTAAAAAAAAATGGTCTTTTGATTTTTTTAAATTCTGACACTTGGCAATTCTTACTACCGTGTGAACTAACAATTTGTTGTCTAACAATGTTGTCAGATAAATTTCTTGTCAGATAATTGTCTTACAATGGAATTGTCAACAAATGCCTTGCAATCGTGTGAACTGACAATTTAAATTGTGGTTACAATTTTTCTTTGCCTTGTCATTGTTAGTACATTGTTAGGTCTGACCAAGGCGAATCAAATATAAGGTGGTTGCAATGGCGAATTCATTGATTTTCGCCGTTAGTCTAACTGTCAAACTCCATATATAAAAAACCCAAGCTAATTTTTTATATGTAATTTGACATTCGGGCGTACGGGGAAAACTAACGAATTCGCCATCGCTATCACCTTATAATTTATTCGCCTTGGGTCTGACAATACTGTAAGACCTGACAACCGTCTGTACAGAAGCAGCACTTCTTAGGCGAATCCATATCAAGTAGTAGTAGGTAGTTTTTTTTTGTTTTGTTTTTTTTTCTTTATTTGGAAATGTCAAAATTTGTTTCTTTTTGTATTGTAAATGTTTGACACCTGAACCGAATTTGAAAAAAAGTCAGTCACCTGCTTTGAATTTGCCCTAGGCACATCAATCTCTTTCTATTAGTCATAAAAAAAGATTTTTTCTTTTTAGCGCCTTTGTCTAAAATTCGGCGATAAAGTGAATATATACCATGGGACCTTTTTCTTGCCATTGAAATTTCATTGGGCATTATATGAAAATAAGTACATATAATGTCAAAATACTTAACTACTATGTAATGCCAATGAAATGGTAGTAAATTTATAAAGAACTTGTTTAAATACTAATTGCAATAGGACAAAAATAATTATTTTTCTTTAAACACACTAATTTATGAATTGTGGTCTTAAAATATTCTTAAAGAACTAAAATAAAATTGCTTGACGAATGTAGCGACCCAGAAGATGCTGCTGGTGTCTCTTTTTGTTTAAGAATTGTATAATTTTTCTTTTTTGATAAATTTAGGAATTTAACTATAAATTTCTTCTTCCGAACTTTATTGTTATAAACTTTTTTATTTTAATTTTTCTAAACTTTTATGTTACTCAATAAATATGATAAGTAAACAAACTAACACTCTAGCTATCAATTCTTATACCTAAAGGAATATCAAAATTTATTTCTATCTATAGCGTCTTTATATATTTTACTAAATTTAAGTGATAGGAATACTGTTTTAAAATAATTTTCTTCTATCCTTCTGACGTGTGCTTTGAACAATGCTTGTAATGTAATTTAATCACTAGTTAATTTTAATGCCATTTTTTGTAACTAATTAGTGATCAAAACTTTTCATTATCAAAGCATTACCTGCATTGAAAATAATGGTAATGATCAAAAACATTAACATTGTTTACAATTAAATTACATTTGTACGATAAGGAGCGTTTTCCTTACCGGCAGCAATATAGAGCAACTTGGTAATTTTAAGTTGTTATCTATACGCTACTAAACTTAAATTCTGAGGCACTACAAAAACTTACTTGTTTCTATAGAAATTGCGACCGTATAAAATAACAAAACACCCGATTTGTTTCACTTCAAGATTAACACTGTTTTATTATTTCAAAAAATATTCTTTTTTACTTAAAATAACATTACCAATGTATTTTAGCAAATTTACATACATTCTTAAACAAAGGGCCACTGTTGTTGTTGTTATTATTTTGTTTCTCACTTCCAATGTACTTATTCAACTTATTTTCTGATTTATATTTAAATTACAAAAACAATAATATTATGTATGCATATTAGTATACAATTCAAGTAAATGCATTCTTTTTAACAACAACAAAACATACTAATTAAAGAATTTAAGTAACAAACAAGTATAAAAACTAACGGGATATGTAACAAGAATATGAACAGTGAGCCACTTTGTGATAAAATATGATAAAAATACAGTGGTACAAAAGAAGAAAAATGTTATGAACTTTAATTAACAGAATAAAGCAAAATTAAGTAAATAAAAAATAAATATAATAAATAATATTTATGCGTTGACCTAACATGCCGGCCCCATTGAAAGGACACTTTCAAGATGAAATTAATAGAGCCAGTCTGTGGATAGGGCGACGTATAACTCCTTTAGCTGTTTTGATATCTACCACTCTTACACGTTCATCTCTGCCATATACCACGTTGATGATCTTGCCTAAGAGCCATTTTTGTGGAGGTAAGTTATCTTCATAAATGAGAACCAGCGCACCAGTAGTGATGTTTTTATTGGAGACTGTCCACTTATTTCTAGTCTGGAGCTCATTTATATAGTCATGGGACCACTTCTTCCAAAATCGTTGCTTGATGGCACTTATTCGAGCCCAATGTTCTAAATGGTCGATTGGCTTTGATGAAACATCTCGTTCTGGCAATGCACGAAGAGCTGACCCAATGAGAAAATGGCCTGGTGTGAGAGCTTCAAAGTCACTTGGATCGGATGATAACGGTGAAATGGGCCTCGAGTTCAGGATAGCTTCAATGCCAACCATTGCTGTTGCGAGCTCTTCGTAAGTGAGCCGTGTGTTGGCCAGTGTTTTCGAGAGATGACCCTTTGCCGATTTAACAGCTGCTTCCCACAATCCACCAAAATGAGGAGCTCTGGGGGGAATAAAACGAAAATTAATAAATTCATTACAACAAAAGTTCATAATGGCATTTGCGTTGATGGGATTAAATAAAAACGATTTTAATTCTGCCAACTTCGAGTTTGCGCCGACAAAATTTGTTGCGTTGTCGCAGAAAATATCTGTGGGCAGACCTCTTCGACCAACAAGCCTTTTGAGAGCAGCTATAAAGGCATCTGTTGACAGATTCGAAACCACTTCAATGTGTACTGCCTTGGTTGCAAGACAAACAAAAACAGCAATGTAGGTTTTATATGGAATCTTCCCTCGTATACGATAATATGTGTTGACTGGACCGCAAAAATCTACGGCACATCGGGCGAATGGTCTACCAGGGTTGAGCCGTTCTACTGGTAAGTTTCCCATCATTTGTTGAAGCAATTTTGGCCTATAACGAATGCATTGGACGCATGAGTTGACAATTTGACGACAAAGGTTTCGGGAATTGATGATCCAAAATTGTTGACGGATAAGCGACATAAGAGCCTTTGGTCCAGCATGATAGTTACTAATATGGATATGACGTATATAGCAAATTACGAAATGATTTTTGGCAGGCAGTATTATAGGGTGTTTCTGACCTTCAGAAATTGCAGCATACTCTAATCGACCGCCGACTTTGAGCAAATTAAAGCCACTTGAAGCATCTAAAAAGGGGTTGAGACACTTGAGAGCACCTTGCGGATCTTTTTTCTTTACGGCTCGTATTATGTCATCTTTAAAATAGAGCTGCTGTATGTTGAAAACTATGCGAAGTAGGGCATCTTGGAGTTCTTGGGGTTGTAAAGAGTCAGTATTTAAGAGATTAGTTTTATATTTTTGTGAAAAACGAAGCATCCACGCAACAACACGAATAATTTTCAAATATGAGCTGTATTTTTCAATTGATTTTAAGATGTAATTAGATTTAACTTCTAGAAAAAGCACCGTTTTACGTTTCTCCTTATTTATTTCGTCTTGAGCTTCTTTTGAAACTTCAGTATACTTATTGGCTGGCCATTGGGACGAATTCGAAGAGAGAAACGAAGGGCCAATGAACCAGATAGATGAAGCGAGTTCTTGTATTGTTGAGCCGCGAGACACGATATCTGCTGGATTACAATGCGTCGGTACATGTCGCCAAATACATCCATTCGTTAGATCTTGAATTTCAGATACTCTGTTGCCAACAAAAACGGATAAAGTTGATGAGTGCTGCTTGAGCCAATGAAGAACAATTTGCGAATCTGTCCAGAGAATTACCACGGGAGCTTTGGAAACGAAAAGTCTTCTAATTTTTGAATATAGCTTTGCAAGAAGTTGAGCTCCACACAATTCTAATTTGGGCAAAGACTTTCGTCTTGTAGGAGCAACTCTAGATTTTGCGGTGAGAAGGTGAACAGAAATATTTCGAAAAGAATCGGTGACACGAAGGTAAAAACAACAACCATAAGCGCGAATTGATGAGTCGCAAAAACCATGAAGTTGAATAGATTGAGCAGAGGCAGCAAGGCAATAGCGAGGAATTTTAAGTGAAGACAACAGTTCAAGATCTGAGACAAAGTTTTGCCAGGCTGTATGTATTTCTTGAGGAATAGACTCATCCCAACCAATTTTTAAAATCCACAATTCCTGCATAATTATTTTTGCTTTGATAATGAGTGGAGCCAAGAGTCCAAGCGGATCAAAGAGCGATGATGAAAGCGAAAGAATTGATCGTTTTGTGATTTTGTCATTCAATTGAGACTTAGGTGAAAACGAAAAGAGAAAAATATCTTTATTTTGATCCCAAGTGATACCAAGAGCATTTGTTATGGATGATTCATCAATATTTAAATCTTTAACAGTTGAGTCATTTCGAAAATTTTGATGGTTTGAGTGCCACTTATCAAGCTGAAAACAGCCTCGCGATAACACTGAAGTAACTTCATTTTTCATCTGAGTTAGTTCTTTCAAAGTATCTGCGCCACCCAAAAAATCATCTACATAAAACGATGATTTAATGGTTTTAGAGCCAAGTTCAAATTCTTCTGAATATTGATCCGCGAGGTAATGAAGACTTTTTACGGCGAGATAAGGTGCAGCTGACATTCCATAAGTAACAGTATTGAGCTGGTATACTTGAACTTCCTCTTCTTCAGAATTTCTCCACAAAATATATTGAAATTTTCTGTCACATGGAGCGATAAGCACCTGACGATACATTTTAACAATATCAGCCGTGATTGCGAAACGATAGAGACGAAAACGAACCAGTATGTTGTACAACTCATCCTGTATTGTTGGGCCAATCATTAAAATATCATTAAGCGATTTATGGGTCGATGTTGCACATGAAGCGTCAAAGACCACTCTTAACTTTGTTGAAGTGCTATTGAGCTTGAAGACACAGTGGTGAGGGATGAAATAATGGGGCTCATGTAACCGTGGGTTGCGAACTAAACTCATGTGACCACATTTTTCATACTCTTCCATGAAGGCCACGTATTGCTTCTTTAAATCGTTGTCGCGAGCAAATCTTCTTTCTTGAGAAGCAAATCTTTTAAGAGCCATATTTTTCGATAAACCTAAAGAGTCGGGAGCATCTTTAAAGGGTAGCTTAACAACAATCCTACCAGTGGATTCACGGCACACGGTATCATCGAAAAACGTTTCACACTCGGATTGTTCTTGTGTTAGAACATTTGAGCCATTATCAACTTCTTCAATTTCCCACAAACGCTGAAGTTTAACATCAATTTCTTCTTCTAGTGACAGCATACAGGAGCCAAACGTCTTAGGTTGATTCGAGTTGTATCTACCAGCAACTATCCATCCAAATACTGTTTTCTGCAATCTGGGTAAATTAGGACCAAGTTTAATTTGACCTACCGACAATATATCAAAAAAGGTTTCTGTACCAATGAGCAAATCAATCCGCTTGGATTTAAAGAACTCTTCATCTGCGAGCTGGGTGTTCGGTGGCAAATTCCAGGATGAGATATCAAGTTCGGGATCGGGTTGGTACGAAATGTGAGGAGTAATGCAAAACGAGAGCGAGACGTCAAATTCAGTGCAACGAGATTTTACATTTGTGGACGACCTGTATTTGGTTTTAGTGAAACTGTTTCCTATACCAGCGACTTCAGTAGTTTGTTTGGTACGAGGCAGATGCAACTTTTGAGAAAATTCATCAGTAATGAAATTCAATTGGGAGCAAGAATCCAACAAAGCGCGTCCCAATTGATAATGACCAGTAGAATCGCGAACTAAAACCATGGCAGTAGCAAGCAATACCTGTTCAGGTGAGGATTTTTCCATATGGCTGTGGACCGAGGCAGAAATTTCGTTCACGGCAGAGCGAGAAGTACTAGGGGTTGATTCAGCGGCAGGAGACGAGGGACCTGGCGGCTGGGGGCGATGAAGTAAACTATGATGAGACCGAGAACAAATTTTGCATTTAAATGAGGATGAACAGCTATTAACTTGATGCCCTTTCGACAAGCAATTTATACAAAGACCAAGTCGTTTAATATTTTCGAACCGAGAAACTACATCCATATCCTTGAAGCGAGAACAACGATTAATGGTATGATCGGGTTTTGAGCAAAGTGGACAAAAGTGTTTTGAGACCGAAAAAGTGTATCCAGGTTTAGAATTTTTAGACTTAGGCTTACCAGCTTGAACATCATTCTTACGGGCTTCTGAATGGGTGTGGCTGCTATCAATCGACTCCAAATATTGACAACGCCTTTCCAGGACCTTAGAGCAATCATCCCATGAGGGTAGCTTAGTGAAATCCAAGGAATCTTTCCATTTTTTACGGGTATCCTCATCCACCTTCTCCATTACAATGTAGATAAGCATAGAGTTAGCGATGTCATTTGGTGAGCCCAAAGATTGCAGGGAACTATACAAAGCGGAAACGTTATCAACAAGACTACGTAATTGAGCGCAATTATATTTGGACATGGCAGGAAGTTCGAAAAGAGTTGTGATATTTTCCATAAAAATTAGTGAACTATTATCATAACGCGTCTTAAGTCGTTCCAGGGCCTTTGGGTAATTCTCATTTGTAATTTGGAACGCTTTAACCGTTTCGAGAGCTTGGCCATGAAGGCAATTTAGCAAATGGTTAAATTTTTCAATATTTGACAGACCAAACTCACGATCAATAACTTGGCTGAACGACGTTATAAAATTTTTGTACTCACTGTACTTACCACTAAATGTGGGCAATTTAAGCTGGGGCAATTTATGGTTGGAAACAGGGAAACAAATTGTGGAGTCTGACATTGTTGTATTTTGAACATCTTCACCAAGCTGTGCCTGAATACTCAATTTAGCTGCTATGTACAAATCCTCAATTTCGGGCCGACCACCGTCTTCTGGATCATATTTCTCTATCTGGGTTTGAAACGTTAAAATCTGCTTAAAGTAGGACTCCAAAATTCCCAAGCGACATTTAAGTTCAGCAGGAGACAGCGTTCGTCCTTCACCCCTACCATTGGCCTCAATTTGATTTTTTATGCGGCTAATACTCTTCTTTGTATTAGCCCGTTGTTGCTTAACTTCCTCCAAAGACATTTAGGGGTTTAATCGAACCAATAAAATTTATTTTATATTTTTGTTGTACCACAAGAGCGCACAAAACTGTCTTAATTTAATTTTTTATTTTGTTTCCCGAACAAAAAATTTTGCTTCTCTTATTATTTTATTGTGTCACAATTGAGTCACTTATCGTTTTTTATTTTTATTGTATTTATTCTTGTCGAACTAAATTTATTCCTTTTTTTTTACCACGAATATTTAAAGTTTATTTGTCCACACGAATATTTAAAGCTTATTTGTCCACTTGTTATTTTGTATTTTATTATTACGGACCGCACAACGAAAAATTATAAAAACAATTAGAATCGTGCCCCACGTTGGGCGCCAAAATGTACGATAAGGAGCGTTTTCCTTACCGGCAGCAATATAGAGCAACTTGGTAATTTTAAGTTGTTATCTATACGCTACTAAACTTAAATTCTGAGGCACTACAAAAACTTACTTGTTTCTATAGAAATTGCGACCGTATAAAATAACAAAACACCCGATTTGTTTCACTTCAAGATTAACACTGTTTTATTATTTCAAAAAATATTCTTTTTTACTTAAAATAACATTACCAATGTATTTTAGCAAATTTACATACATTCTTAAACAAAGGGCCACTGTTGTTGTTGTTATTATTTTGTTTCTCACTTCCAATGTACTTATTCAACTTATTTTCTGATTTATATTTAAATTACAAAAACAATAATATTATGTATGCATATTAGTATACAATTCAAGTAAATGCATTCTTTTTAACAACAACAAAACATACTAATTAAAGAATTTAAGTAACAAACAAGTATAAAAACTAACGGGATATGTAACAAGAATATGAACAGTGAGCCACTTTGTGATAAAATATGATAAAAATACAGTGGTACAAAAGAAGAAAAATGTTATGAACTTTAATTAACAGAATAAAGCAAAATTAAGTAAATAAAAAATAAATATAATAAATAATATTTATGCGTTGACCTAACAACATTAAAAACATTAAAAATTAATTAGTTGAACTTAATAATAAGTCCCATAATATTTACAACATGATTTTTATTTATTTATTTATAGTTTTATAATCTTTAATATGGTTGGTAGTAATTACTTAGGAGGAATAGTATATCAACCTGAAAATAACGATTTTTACAAATCGCAAATTTTATAGTAGAACGTTTTATTACTTAAGCTTTTAGCAATAACCACGCACCACCGAGTTTGTCATCTTATTATTATTACTAAAATATTAATATATAAAACTAACAGTAAAAGGAGTGAAAACGTTATAAACAAAAAGAGACAGTGAATTATCTAAGATTAGGTCGAAGCTAATTGGAAATCAATACTTTTTTGAATGCAAATGAAATGTTTTAATTAACTATAACGCTAATTTGATCAGTTTAGTATTCCTTGATTTCATTCATGATATAATCCTAACAATAAAATTATAATAAAGATGATAATTGTTCATATTGTTACGGATGTAAGATCTGGCAACCCCTCTTGTTGTTATCCGTATGAGCGTGGTGAATAAGTTAATTCAACTAATGGTGTGTATAGAATAATACCACAATTAGCTAACAAAAGCTGAGCAACCTCGATGGTAGCGATGGTAGAGGTGCGTGCAGTAAAACAGAAGATTTGTGGGTTCGATCTCCGCCGTCGGACATGCGTACAACGAAAAATAATAATTGTTATAAAGCAATTAAAAATTAAGAAGCAGCAGTACAAACCTCCCGAGAGGCAAAAGACAATTATTGTATGAAGCCATGGTAGATAATTTAGTGAAGACGTGGTGATAAATTTCTCGCATGTTTAGAGTAGAGCCCCACACAAGGCTACATACAGTATGTTATACAGTGCCTTAAAAATGCCCTAATATTAGGCTTAGGCAACCCAGCGTACAATTAACTGGTTAAAGAATTTATTTGACACAAGGAAACGAAAATACAGAAAAAATTAGCTTTTTGAACACTCTAAGTCCTCTTTCACTTTTTTGTATGAAATCAAGACGATTTAATTTTATCAGGTGGCATCCTTGTGGCAGCTGACTATTTTTTTGCTTAATTTTATTATGTGTAGAGCAGCTGTCAGAAGTGTATCAATTTATATTACCAAACTCTGGCACCTGGTATACAATCGCCTTGTTTTGAAGTAAAGCTTTTTTTTTCTCATGTTCCCCGTAAACATCAATTTAATATCTTCCTTAGTTAGTTTACAAACAAAAAAAAAAAAAAAAAAAAACAAACAAAAAAATGAAATAAAATAAATAAATAAATAGAAAAAAAATACCCATAAAAAGTTAAACAAATTATTGTAAAACTATACACACATATGTATGTTTTTGTCTTAAATAAAATTCAATAAAATATTTGATAAATAAATGATAATCAGTAGCGTAATAGCAGAATTTTTCTGGAATGGGCTATAGCCCTTTAATGAAGAGGAAAATTGTGTCACGTATTTGAATTCCTATAAATAATGAAAATTTATGGCTGAGGGGGGCAGTAATAATAAATCTATTCTAGGGGTACATTGCCCTCCCCACACAGGTCTTCCTACGCCAATGATTATAAGTATATACAATAATTTTAGAAAAAAATAAATAAAATAAAAGGCAGACATTTGAAAAATTAAACAATTAGAATTCTAGCTGCAAGTGGACAGACAGGTCATTAAGAATAATGACGTATGTATCTATGTTTGTATATCTAGATACATGCATGCTTGTATGTACGTATGGATGTATAATCATGAGAATGTGATTAGGGTGGTATATAAACTTCTTGCTATTTTTTTTAAGCAAAAATTATTTGATGAATATTTAAATGAAAAATATTTTACATGATTGAATTTCTGCTCGAGTGTGTGTTATGTACGTTTATTATAAATGCAAAATAAAAATACATAATTTTTTAAGTAAAATAACTTTATTTATTAAAATACTTCGAAACTGAAGTCAAACATGGCAAATTTTACTGATTTGTTCGTCGCACTGTGGTCAATATTTTGAGATAGCGGCCAAAACTACTTTTGGTTTTTGTTCTCCGATTTTAAAGTTATTAGACTCATATGAAAGTAGACAGTAGTAAACCTCGGGAGCCAAAAAATTAGAACTCTATTTCAACTATTTCACTGAGAACAGGGTGGTCCAAAATGGGCTTTTTCAGAATTTAGTAAATTTATGATATTTTTAGTTAATTTTTAAAGTTTAAATGATCATAACTTTTTTGTTTTTCAAGATTTTTGGACGAAAAAAATACCTAGTTAAAATGTAAAAATAATTAACTTTTACATGGAAACTCAACAAAAAATTAAAATGCATTTTTAACTCCACATTACTTACGTTCCTATCGGTCGATTTTTACGTTTTGAACACGCAAAGTCCCTCCTATTGAACAAAACAAATTGCGTAAAAAAATACCAATCCGGTCAAAAGTTATAGAGTTTTGACCGCTATCTCGCGAAATTGACCACTGTGCGTCGTTCCCCGGCGTAAAAAAATATATATTTCTATGGCAAAGTTCGCCACGTGTGACGAATTTTGTCCGACGTCATGATTGTGTTCATTTTCAGATAGACAAATGTGTTTTATTTTGGACGACGAATATTCGTGACCAAAAATTCGTTATTCGTACCAGTGGTGTTTCTAGGACTAAGCTAACAAAAAAATTACTAAACTAATAGGAAAGCATTCTGTCAAGACCTTGAAGGAAATATTTTGATTAATAATATATTATTGTTAAATATATTATATTATTTTTTTTTAAGTTCCGTGTATAAGCTAGTATGACCAGTGTTTCCAAATGTAAATAAAACTAATTTATTTTTACATTTTTTCCCGACGTTTCGTCAATTATTTGTTGACTTTCTCAAGGGAATATCTATTTAATTTTTTCAAAAAATTTTTTACAATGTTATTAAATTTATAAAAATTGTTTTTACTTTTAAAATTAAACTTACAGTTAAATTATTTACACAAACAAAACAATTTTAAGATATAAAACTTTCCAAACAACATGAAGAATAAGTAACATATAAACAAACGTTACAAAAACATTAATTTAAACCAAAAAACACAAATTAACTTAGTATCACCGTCCATTCCAATGAATTGCTACTCTATAATTTGCGTTTATGTTGTCCGTGTCTTCTTTTAAATTCATTGTATGTTCCCTTTTTTGTTGTATTCTCAAACTTTCTATAGTGTACCTTTTCTTTTCAATGTTTTCTTTATCCAATATCTTAATTTGATCAAAATCAGCTGTATGACCAGTTTCTAATAAGTGTTGCGCCAAAGCTGTTGTTTGTTTTTGTTTCTCTATGTCATTCTTGTGCTCTTTCATTCTTGTTTCCAAATTGCGTTTAGTAGTGCCAATGTAAATCATATTACAATTACTGTTGTCATTTCCTTTGCACTTGATTTCGTACACAATATTGTTTTGTTGTTGTTTGTCAATCTTTGTTTTTACTTTAGAGAATATTGTGTTTAATGTGGTATTTGCTTTGTAAGCAAAATTTATGTTTTTGTCTTTAATTGTGTTTCTGATGTTTTTGTTGTCAGTCAGGCCTGGAATATATCGTACACTGTAAAATTGTTTCGGATTATTGTCAATTGAGTTTGAAATTCTACTATTGTCGTTAATTTTTTTAAATATTTCATTAATTAAAGAATTTATTACGTTCATAGGGAAGCTGTTTTCTTTAAGTGTTCTTCTTATTTGTTGGATGTTGTTTTCATGAAACTGTTTGTCACTTATATTTAATATTCTGTAAATGAAATTTTTTGCCGTGTTTACTATTTGGCTCTTAGGTTGTGTAGAGTTGTAGTTAATAATTCTACCAGATGCTGTACTTTTTTTATACCAATTGAAAACTACTTTATCGGTTTTTCTATATAATTTTGTGTCTAAGTAAGTGATAGCGTTTTCATTTTCAATTTCCATAGTGAATTGTAATTTTTGGTGGTATTTGTTGAAAGTTTTTAATATTTCGTCTTTTTCGTCGGCATCTACTATGGCCAATATGTCATCTACATATTTGGTTATGTATTTTATTTGAATATTTTTGTTTTTTAGCTCCCTGAGTTTTTCATCTAATAGGTTGTCCAAAACAATGTCCGCAATCGTAGGTGAAAGTGGGTTACCCATTGGCATGCCAAAAGTTTGATTGTAAAAATTATTATTGTAGACAAAATAATTGTTGTCATTGAGGCAAAATCGTAGAATTTTCAGGAATTTAGATTTCGGGATTTTCGTGTAGATTTTAATGAGATTCCATTTGTCCATGATAATATTAATGGCTTTGTTTATCGGTATATTCGTAAAAAGAGAAATAACATCTAGTGAGATAAAAATTTCGTTTTTATCCAGTCTGAGTTTGCTAAGTTGTTTTTTAAGTCTATTCGAGTTTTTAATATTGTAGTCGTCTGATATTACATTTTTTAAAATGGCTCCAATATACTTAGATAAAGCGTAGCATGGGACTTGTATAGATGAGATTATGGGTCTGAGAGGCATTTCTGGCTTGTGTATTTTTGGAAGTCCATAAATTCTAGGTGCTGTAGCTGCCGAGCAAAGTAGTTGTCGTTTTTGCCATCCGTCGATATATTCATTTTTATACAAATCTAATATTATGTTATTGTTATCTTTCTGGAGTTTTAAAGTTGGGTCAGTTCTAAGCTTCCGGTAAGTATTTTTGTCATCAAGTAATATTTCCATTTTGTTCTCATAATCTTTTTTATATAAAGCTACAGTTTTGTTTCCCTTGTCTGCCTGTATAACAACAATATTTTTATTTTTACGCAAAAATTCTTTCGTCTTATCGTAAATATTTAATATGAATTTTTCCTTTGGTGTATTTTTTAAATTTCTCTTAAATCTTATAATGTTATTTGCTAGTTTAGTTCTTGCGATGTCCTTTGTTTTTTCTTCATTGTCATTTAATTTCTGTATACATTGTTCAACGTCTGCGATTGTACGTAAAGGTGAAAAATTATGTTTGTTTATTGGTAACGCGAATTTTTTACCGAGTGACAGGATCCACTTATATTCTAGAGGAATGTCCACATCAGTTTTATTTTCAAACCAATTATCATTAAAAATAAATCCATGTATTTTAAACTGTTTTTCTTTCAGTGTGTCTAGTTTTGTGTTTTGTTTATCTCTCACAACTTTGTCCATATGTTTAATTCTATTTTTTTGTTTGTTTATAAAAGCTATGTAGTCTTCTTCTGTCAATGATTTTTCAATAGTTGTCCTTAAATGATAAATTTTATGTTTTATATTTGTAATATTTACATTCGTCTGTGAGATCTCGAAGTTAAGAATTTTTTTATGAAAATTATATTCCACTTTTTTTAATTTATCCTTTATTTTCGTACATGTAAAAAGTTGTGTTACCTGTGTCGTTGTGTTTTTTGTATGGTTTGGAATAATGCCATAGCTTCTGCAAGATAAAATGAATTTTAACCTGCCTTCCTGATTAATTAGTCGTTTTGTTTCGTTGCAATACTCTTTTAAAATTCTGCAAGTTTCTTTGTCATATTTGAAAGATATATGTTTGAAATAGTCCTTCATGTTGTTGTTTTTTTGTTGTGGTTGATGTTGAAAAAATTAAAGTTTATTTTTCGGCAAGCTTTCCGACAGTTTTTCTTTATTGGGTTATTTGGCCAATGTTATTTTGTTTTTAAGTTCCGTGTATAAGCTAGTATGACCAGTGTTTCCAAATGTAAATAAAACTAATTTATTTTTACATTTTTTCCCGACGTTTCGTCAATTATTTGTTGACTTTCTCAAGGGAATATCTATTTAATTTTTTCAAAAAATTTTTTACAATGTTATTAAATTTATAAAAATTGTTTTTACTTCATACTAGCTTATACACGGAACTTAAAAACAAAATAACATTGGCCAAATAACCCAATAAAGAATAAAATTGTTTTGTTTGTGTAAATAATTTAACTGTAAGTTTAATTTTAAAAGTAAAAACAATTTTTATAAATTTAATAACATTGTAAAAAATTTTTTGAAAAAATTAAATAGATATTCCCTTGAGAAAGTCAACAAATAATTGACGAAACGTCGGGAAAAAATGTAAAAATAAATTAGTTTTATTTACATTTGGAAACACTGGTCATACTAGCTTATACACGGAACTTAAAAACAAAATAACATTGGCCAAATAACCCAATAAAGAAAAACTGTCGGAAAGCTTGCCGAAAAATAAACTTTAATTTTTTCAACATCAACCACAACAAAAAAACAACAACATGAAGGACTATTTCAAACATATATCTTTCAAATATGACAAAGAAACTTGCAGAATTTTAAAAGAGTATTGCAACGAAACAAAACGACTAATTAATCAGGAAGGCAGGTTAAAATTCATTTTATCTTGCAGAAGCTATGGCATTATTCCAAACCATACAAAAAACACAACGACACAGGTAACACAACTTTTTACATGTACGAAAATAAAGGATAAATTAAAAAAAGTGGAATATAATTTTCATAAAAAAATTCTTAACTTCGAGATCTCACAGACGAATGTAAATATTACAAATATAAAACATAAAATTTATCATTTAAGGACAACTATTGAAAAATCATTGACAGAAGAAGACTACATAGCTTTTATAAACAAACAAAAAAATAGAATTAAACATATGGACAAAGTTGTGAGAGATAAACAAAACACAAAACTAGACACACTGAAAGAAAAACAGTTTAAAATACATGGATTTATTTTTAATGATAATTGGTTTGAAAATAAAACTGATGTGGACATTCCTCTAGAATATAAGTGGATCCTGTCACTCGGTAAAAAATTCGCGTTACCAATAAACAAACATAATTTTTCACCTTTACGTACAATCGCAGACGTTGAACAATGTATACAGAAATTAAATGACAATGAAGAAAAAACAAAGGACATCGCAAGAACTAAACTAGCAAATAACATTATAAGATTTAAGAGAAATTTAAAAAATACACCAAAGGAAAAATTCATATTAAATATTTACGATAAGACGAAAGAATTTTTGCGTAAAAATAAAAATATTGTTGTTATACAGGCAGACAAGGGAAACAAAACTGTAGCTTTATATAAAAAAGATTATGAGAACAAAATGGAAATATTACTTGATGACAAAAATACTTACCGGAAGCTTAGAACTGACCCAACTTTAAAACTCCAGAAAGATAACAATAACATAATATTAGATTTGTATAAAAATGAATATATCGACGGATGGCAAAAACGACAACTACTTTGCTCGGCAGCTACAGCACCTAGAATTTATGGACTTCCAAAAATACACAAGCCAGAAATGCCTCTCAGACCCATAATCTCATCTATACAAGTCCCATGCTACGCTTTATCTAAGTATATTGGAGCCATTTTAAAAAATGTAATATCAGACGACTACAATATTAAAAACTCGAATAGACTTAAAGAACAACTTAGCAAACTCAGACTGGATAAAAACGAAATTTTTATCTCACTAGATGTTATTTCTCTTTTTACGAATATACCGATAAACAAAGCCATTAATATTATCATGGACAAATGGAATCTCATTAAAATCTACACGAAAATCCCGAAATCTAAATTCCTGAAAATTCTACGATTTTGCCTCAATGACAACAATTATTTTGTCTACAATAATAATTTTTACAATCAAACTTTTGGCATGCCAATGGGTAACCCACTTTCACCTACGATTGCGGACATTGTTTTGGACAACCTATTAGATGAAAAACTCAGGGAGCTAAAAAACAAAAATATTCAAATAAAATACATAACCAAATATGTAGATGACATATTGGCCATAGTAGATGCCGACGAAAAAGACGAAATATTAAAAACTTTCAACAAATACCACCAAAAATTACAATTCACTATGGAAATTGAAAATGAAAACGCTATCACTTACTTAGACACAAAATTATATAGAAAAACCGATAAAGTAGTTTTCAATTGGTATAAAAAAAGTACAGCATCTGGTAGAATTATTAACTACAACTCTACACAACCTAAGAGCCAAATAGTAAACACGGCAAAAAATTTCATTTACAGAATATTAAATATAAGTGACAAACAGTTTCATGAAAACAACATCCAACAAATAAGAAGAACACTTAAAGAAAACAGCTTCCCTATGAACGTAATAAATTCTTTAATTAATGAAATATTTAAAAAAATTAACGACAATAGTAGAATTTCAAACTCAATTGACAATAATCCGAAACAATTTTACAGTGTACGATATATTCCAGGCCTGACTGACAACAAAAACATCAGAAACACAATTAAAGACAAAAACATAAATTTTGCTTACAAAGCAAATACCACATTAAACACAATATTCTCTAAAGTAAAAACAAAGATTGACAAACAACAACAAAACAATATTGTGTACGAAATCAAGTGCAAAGGAAATGACAACAGTAATTGTAATATGATTTACATTGGCACTACTAAACGCAATTTGGAAACAAGAATGAAAGAGCACAAGAATGACATAGAGAAACAAAAACAAACAACAGCTTTGGCGCAACACTTATTAGAAACTGGTCATACAGCTGATTTTGATCAAATTAAGATATTGGATAAAGAAAACATTGAAAAGAAAAGGTACACTATAGAAAGTTTGAGAATACAACAAAAAAGGGAACATACAATGAATTTAAAAGAAGACACGGACAACATAAACGCAAATTATAGAGTAGCAATTCATTGGAATGGACGGTGATACTAAGTTAATTTGTGTTTTTTGGTTTAAATTAATGTTTTTGTAACGTTTGTTTATATGTTACTTATTCTTCATGTTGTTTGGAAAGTTTTATATCTTAAAATTGTTTTGTTTGTGTAAATAATTTAACTGTAAGTTTAATTTTAAAAGTAAAAACAATTTTTATAAATTTAATAACATTGTAAAAAATTTTTTGAAAAAATTAAATAGATATTCCCTTGAGAAAGTCAACAAATAATTGACGAAACGTCGGGAAAAAATGTAAAAATAAATTAGTTTTATTTACATTTGGAAACACTGGTCATACTAGCTTATACACGGAACTTAAAAACAAAATAACATTGGCCAAATAACCCAATAAAGAATATTATATTATTTTCAATAGATTTTTTTTTAAGTTAAAATCCACCATGTTGCATTTTTGTGCACAGTAATCATATATTGGTTAAATACATATTAACAAAAATTTTTATCTTGACCAAAGTTTTTTTAAAGGCAAATAAAATTTGTTTTCCGCAACTATACATTGTGACAATGAACATAATATGGTTATTGTGACTATATCGCAAAGCCTCATCGATCTAAAATTTCTTTGCATTCAAGCTCAGAGATCACTCGTTATAAGTATTGTTAATAAAAATTATCTTATTCAAACTCTTCCTTGATTCAAACTACTGCGAATAAATAAATATTTGCTGAAGCCAATCAATTAATTATAAATGTTGTTCTTAATTTCACATAATAGTTTTCAAAAGAATATTTTTAATTTCATTATTAAGAACTGCAATATTTACTACATGGATTCCCACATGTTCTTTTTAATTTCTTTATTAAATTTATTCTATTGACCTTGAAATGTTACCGACTTTTAATCAGTAGAAAACTGCTTTAATTTATAAGTTAAAACTCTCTCTTGTGTTTAAATGGCTTTAAATTATTTTTTGCATGATTCGATAAACATTTAAGGAAGTAAATTCTTAGATAAGGGCGTGTGGAAGCAATGAATAATTTAAGGAGTGCCTTTCACAAGGAAAGACATCATCAAACTCTAATGGCATCGACTACAAAACTAATGCACTAAAACTGTCTCTTATATTCGTTCTAGACCTAAATACGTTCAACATGCAAAGTTTATGAAGCTGAAATTTTATATATAAAAATTACAATAAAACCTTTAAAAAATGATTAAATTTGTGATTTATTAAATTAAGAAAGGAGCAGTAGTAGTTTGTTGATTTAAATGTAAGAAAGTGTTGACTAAATCACATTTTGGACATTTTGTTTTCTTAACAAGAGCAACACAAAAAAAAAACTACAATAATTAATCTTATTTAACAGTTACGTAGAGTAAAAGGAAGACACAAGTTTTAGAAAAGACATTAAAGGCTGTTGTTTTGTTTTAAATAAACAAGATAAAAAATCTTTTTAACTTCAGTTTGAAGCAATGAAAACATTCTACAGCCGAACGACACTTAATCTTTGTAAATCCTTCAATAATTTCCATTAGTCGACTAATAGTTATCGAATTCCGTGTATGTAATCACAATAACATATTTTTAATTCTATTGATTAATTACTCTAGTCTGGTATTTATCGATCTCCATTTTCGTCTCTGATTATGGGTTATCGAGATCCTGAAATGTTTGAATAACCAGTGTAGCGGAAGTCCAACTGAACTGAACTTACGGTTACATCTTTCGTAGCACTCTTGCGTAACAAAAAACATCAAGTGTAAGTGACTTACACGCGAAGTGCTACGTACCACCGTACAATATTTTATTATCCAAATTTGTTTAATATTTTGCTTTAGTAGGAAATTTAAATTGGGGCTTTTTTTAGATTGTAATTATAGACTGGCATCAGATATGCTGATCTTTCTTTCTCATGCAAAGAATTCATAATTTTGCTTATTTTAAGAATAGTATAGAGTAATTCGATCTTTCGACTCTCCCAGGACCATTTTCTTCTCCCACCCAGTTGGTAGGTGTTATACCCTTCCTACGATATTTCCCTCTCAACGTACAGAGTCACGTTTTCATCTACTGTCACGTGTACAGAAATTAAATAAAATGCACTTGAATATCGACTCCTGCACCGGTACCCGAATTGATTTTCGAAGAATAAAACTACCATTCTCTTGTTAAGTTTATCAGATCATAATCAAGCATCAGCCACCTGAAGTTCTGTTTACTCAAAGAGGAAATTTTTGTGTACTACTATCCTTGACCCCGCCAACCAGAATTTTAGAAAAATGCGCAAATATTACAATACTTTAAATAAAAGTTAGCAAAAAGTACTTTTTGGTGTGTTTTATTGCGTAGGTCGATGAAGAGATGCCAGTTTATAGTGGATGATTAAAAAAAATATTTGATTTATTAAAAAAATTACCAGAATAAAAATAGTTTAAAAAATAAACGGTTAATCTGACTGATATAAAATTTTACAAAAGTAAAACAGTGGACAATTGGGAAAAAAGGGACAGTACCTGAAAATTTTCCACATCTGCGGTGTCCTCTTTTGAGACCTAATAGCGTAACGTGGAATCTAGCTGTTAAAAATTCTTATGTACATAGAAAATGTATGAAGCAAATCACAATAGCGCGGCGTCAAAGTTTAGAATTGGAAGGAAGTGAAGTTGGCTGCTTCTTGGTTTGTTTTGTTGTGGTTGAAAAGTTATTTTCAAGGCAATCTATCGGTTTTATCTCTTCTTTATTCTTATACAGCGGGTTTTATAAAATAAAATGAGTAAACATAACTGTAAAAGACACAAAGTTTACGCTTTTACTTAGGGATGACATTCCAGCGCAAAAGCTTTGCATCATGATTTAAATGATTTTGATTTATTGAATTCTACCTTTATTTTTTAATATAAATTTCAATTCGAAATAATTTGCCAGGTGAAAGCAGTGTCGAAATCATTCATTTTCGCCATTGTGGCGTGGAGCTTGACATTTCCAGCGCCTGAAAAAAAAAATAAAAATTATTCGCTACTGCCATTAACTGGTAAATTATTAAAGCAAATTGGATACAACGCCAAAAACTGTTGTTAAAGGCACAGTCGGGAGTCAATCATCCGTGATGTGGTTAACTGGTCATCCCGATCAACACTGACGGCCATAGATCAGTTCATTGCTTTAAAATTCAATTGTTTTGTTTTAAAATTGTTTGCTTTGATGGCAAGGAGTAAAAAGCATTATTTTTTTTAATTTAAATACGTATGTACACTAATGTTCACTTGTATAACCATAAAAATATGAAAAAAAAACTGTGTACTCAAAATTGTTATTCGATTGTTATTTCGTGATGGTAGGGACCAGAAGCATTATGGATGTGGGTTTAATTTTAGGTTATAGGTTAACATTTTAACGTTATTATTTTTAATAGCAACATACGCTTTTATATAAAAAAGTTAAGTTTATTTCTTATATTTATTACGTTCTTTTAAACTTCTTGTTAAATGTCGTCATTTAGAAAGATACATACATAGAAATAATTTAATTAAAGTTTAATGCGATTTTTGACCTCTCTAGTTTTTATGATGTGAAATGTAAAGTCACCATCATTAACATAGATCCTGCCACAAAATAAAAAAAAAATGAATAACAACTAATTTATTTTATTTCTTTCTCTTGTGTCATTTTAGACATGAAAGTTTTTCTTTTAAGTGCTTTTTTAGCACTTTTATACCTGGAAGTGGGGGCACAAGACTATTGTTTTGGCAAGGATCTCGAACGCACACAGACACGTCATTTTAACTCTAAAACAGCTTATCAAATAATTAGAGGCACAAATATGGAGAAACTGTATCAAGTAAATGGTTGTGTTGCGCAAAGAATTTGGATTTTTCATAGACATGGCACAAGGCTGCCAACAAAGAACACAATTGAGAAGGCACCACACTTAGAATCAGTAAGAAAATGTTTTTTACAGCAAAATTAATAATAATAATAATAACAATTTGGTTTTTAATGTTTTTTAAAGTTACGTGATTCAATTGTTAATAATTATAAAGTTTTTAAAACGGCTCCCGAAACAAACGCTTTGTGCCAAGAGGATTTAATTGCTTTAAAGATGTGGAAATGGAATTCGAGTATAACAAGTGATATGGAAAATTATTTAACAAGCCAAGTAAGTAGAATATTGCCTTTTTTAAAGTTTTCGTTGAATTAAGTGTTTCATTTGAATTTAAACGAGTTTTTACATAAAGTTTAGAAACTTTTTGAAAATATTTTTTGTAAATTTAAAAGCAAATTTATGTGTGAAATTAAAATTTTTTAAATGTAATAAAATTTTTTTGTATTTCATTTAAAAAAATATTGCTCAACTTCCTTGTAGCTCGTTACAAATCAACATAAAAGACAATTATTACAGTTAGACCTAATTTACAAGATGCAATTTGTCATGCAATTAGTGGCATGAACTTCTTTTGTCGGTATGAGGTGTAAATTTTTCATTTAAAGCTTTTTTTTAAAAAAAGAGAGCACTTTAGAAATTAACATCTACTTAGTTTGTAACTCTTTAGGAAAGGGATAGATAAGAGAGAAGAAAGGTGGTGAAATGAGATAGATATAGCCATTTTATTAATTATATTATTAATTATTTTACTTCGCCGGCGAATATGCTATGGAGAAGTACCGACGAAGGAGGCTGCATGTTTTAATGTTTTTCTGAATATATATTTTTACCATAAACAGAAAAAAACATTTTTATTTTTTTGACTGCCGCAAAGGATTGAACCCAGGGCAGCCAGATTTGTAGTCAACGTGCTTACCACTTTGACGACAGCAGCCTTAACTTTTTAATAACGTAAAAATGAAAATAAATTTCAAAACAAAGAAGAAATTATATAAAGTTGGATTGAAGCCGATTTCATAAAAATCAGGCAATTAAAAACGTGTCAACTATAAAATATATCTGTAAAGTATACCGCAAATATATGGCGGCATATTGTGAAATGTACGAAGGAAAGCTCGGATATCATAAAAACATCGATTAAACATAGATATGAACTTCGACCCCTTTCTGCATATTTTTAGATCTAGCTTATTCAGGCTATTTTCTGATTTAATTGTCCATTTTTCGAACCTCAAGGAAACCTATTACTTTAGAAAAACTAAAATATTATTAAAACAGTGGACTGCATCAAAATTATATATTATTAAGAGATTTTTTTGGAAAAAATATAAGTGGTTTTTGCTAAGATTTCTAGAAATAAATGATTGGTATCTAAAAAATTGCATCAAACCTATTAAATTCAAAAGAACTTTGGATTTTAATTTATGTAAATATTTATATAAATTCTTTTTAATGTTGTCAAAAAAAAAAAAACCAATAGTTATAAAAAGGAAATATTTAAGTTGTTTAATTTGAATACCACTGTTCCTAAATAAGTGTAAAAATTTTCTAAAATTTTTGTATTTTATAAATTTTCTGTAAAATTCATACTATGGCAACCCCTACATATCTCAAAATAACGGTGTTGTTGTTGTTGTTCATGTAAGCATGGCAAAAACCAGTGGTGTGTATTGAATAATACTACAATAAGCTAAAGGCCGTGTCAGATAAAACTTTGTCGCTTTGCGTGACGTTTCAAACTTTGAAAAAAAAAGCGTAAAACGCAAGAGGTATGTCACAATAAAAACTTTAACAGCGCTTAATTATTGTTTGTTTTTATAAGTTTTTCTTCCATAATTTTCTAAAAAAATAATAAAGGAAGAATATTTAATAAAAAAAAATAATATTTTAAAATACTTAACTCTTTTACGTTCGATTTTGCCAAAAATTATATACAAATGTATAGCAGCTAATTGTCAAAGCGCGCAAAAAGATGAGTGTTGACCAACTTTGTGCTTTGCTTTGCGTTAAAAGTGCTTTATGTGACATATTTCATATAAGTTCGTGCATTTTATCTTAGATGTCAAAGCGAATTTGCAACGCAACGCAAAGCAAAAGTTTTATCTGACACGGCCTTAACACAAGTCGACCAACCACAGCATCTGCGTTAGTTAAAGTGTGAGTTTGCTGTAAAACAGAAGATCGTGAAGGTCGTGGGTTCGAGCTCATCAACGGACATGTGTGCAAAGGAGAGGTAATGATGAAAGCCAATTCAATGGGAAACAGCAGTACCGCAAACCTACCGAAGTGTCTCGCCAGAGTAACAAAAAGGTGTACTGTGGATGGGTGCGTTTAGATTAGCGCATGTTTAGTAAGCGAGAAACCCACGATCAAGTATATTGCTAGTGTCATAGAGTACAAAATAGAAGATTATAACGTGTCACAATAAAGCAAAATTATAAATAAAGGAAATCAAATATATATATAAAGCGGGAAAAACCCCACGCCTGCCTCTAATTTTTCCATATCATTTGGAACAATGATGTAACTCCAATAAAAAAAAACAACTTTATGTGGCGATAGAGAATTAAAGAATAAGAAAAAAACATATTGCGCTCGCCCATATTTTCCAAGTTATGGGCTTCTGAACTCTTAATAGAAAAATACGATTGTGCACCATGGTTTTGAAGATATCAATACGGATATCATTTTATAGCTTTTCAAGAGATCTTTAAGGAAAACCTAAAATATATAAAAAATTCTTAAACCGTTAAGAGTCGATGACATTTTTATGTAAAATTATCTTACTTTTTAATTTGTTTTTTTTTGATTGGAGTTACTTTACTAAACTAGATTTACATGTATGGTGAAAGGTACATATATAAGATTCGCCATAGCCGAATATGGCACTTTTACTTGTTTTCAGTTTATTTTTATTGCTTTTTGCCTAAGAAGTCATTCCGAAACACAATCTTTAAAATTTGAAGTATCTGCCAATTGCGTTTTAGAAAATAAATTACACTTGTTTTATGGAAACACCCTTTAATTTTTAACGTAATTATTTTTTTTTCTTTCATATTGTTACGAAAGTAAGATCTGGCAAGTCCAGTTGTTGTTAACAGAATGAGAGTGGTGAATAAAGTATTTCCACTAATGGTGTGTGTATAGAATAATACCACAATTAGCTAACAACAGCTGAGCACCCTTAATGGCTGCGTTGGTAGAGGTGCTTGCTGCAAAACAGAAGATCGTGAGTTCTCGGGCCCACTTTCGTCTATTGTTTACATTAAAATGCCTTTTGTAAAAATATAAATGCTTTTTACTTTTGGCAACAACAACAATGTCTAGTATTTATTTCGGCAATAAATCGAAATTTTAATGTTCAAAGTATTTTTCGAACTGAATTAGAGCAATCACAACTACAAGTTACTGTTTGTTTCGAATCGCATTAAAGATAATAAATTCGAAACGGTTCAAGATATTCGTATACCCGAGTTGTCTCACGTTAGTGCAATATGGCGTAAGTAACTCTTACGTTTCAAAGCAAAAACATGATTACTATATCCATCTAAATATTTGTTGTAATCGATTTTACCGCTTAGGTACTACAGATTAATTTCCATTTTTTTAGTTCCCCCACTGTAGGGCTGTTTATTGAAATGGGAAGTCCTCTCTATAGCAATTCTTGCAAAAAAATTCGACTTCAAAACAAACTTCATCTGTTTGTCTATAACTGTTCAAAAGTATGGCTACATAAATCAAATTACATTAACTATTGGTACAGCCTTATATTCCATCTCCAAGCTTTATACTTGTTATAGCGGACTTAGCACTACAGCTTCTTGTTAATTTCAACCGTCTGTCTAGAACTATTCAACAGTTTGGCAATATACATAAAATTACGTCAAGTATAGATGCACCCTTTAATTTTCCAATTCAAATTATATACTTGCTGTTGTAGTAGTCTTAGCAATCAGTTTCTTTGTTAGTTTTAGCTGACTCTATAACAGTTCAAAAGTATGGTCACATACATCAAATTACATTTACTATTGGTACACCCTTTAATTTCCAAATCAAATTTTATACTTATTATTACAGCGGAATCAGCAATACTGGTCCCTTGTAACTTTCAATCGTCTTTTTACAACTGTTCATACGTATGGCCATATACATCAAATTAAATGAACTATAAGGGCACCCTTTAATTAAGAATTTTAAATATTAATATTTGTTACTATAACAGTCACAGTGATGGACGCTCGCAGTTTTTTTTTTATTTAAAGTAGTGCCTTTTACGGCTTATAATACACATAAAAACCTGTATGTTGTATGGTGAAACCCTTTAAATTTAAAGGTTATGAAATGTTTTAAAAACGTAACCAATCTGTAGGCATCACCTTTCAAATAAAGAGACAATTTTCAAAGTCGGTTCTGAAATGGCTGAGTTTTGCGAGCATGAACATAAAAAAGCAACATTCAGTCAAATTAATTACCTTCTTCTTCTCGGTTAAAAAGAGTCCATTTTGTCGAACTTTTAAATAAAAAACATGTTTTTAAAAACATTATTTGACTTTCATATATTCTTATATAAACATACATACGATAGTACAAATTTTATTATTAATTATAAATTATTTTTACAGGGTTATGAAGATCTTCGTGGCACCGCTAAAACATATCAAAGATACTTTCCTGGTGTTCTGAAGAAAGAGTACAACAGTTCATATTATTTGGTAATAAATATATTTTTTTAAACAATTTTTCTACAACAAATACAATGACATAAAAAATTACAGTTCCGTCACACTGACACCCAACGTACTATCGAAAGCTTTAAAGCTTTTACCGAAGGTTTATTTGGCAACGGTAATTCAGCTGTGGCCGAAGATGTACCCGAAAAAGATCTGCTACTACGACCTTATGATTACTGTGAGTCATGGCAGGCTCAGAATTATAAGGATAAAGATTCGGAATCATATAAATATCGCAATTCAGAAATATGGAATAAAACTATTGCAGACATTTCAAGACGCCTGGGGTTAGTTTTAAATAAGAATTTATTATACTTTATTTTTTTAGTTTATAATGAAATATTTTAATTGCTTTTTATTTGTGTTTTTAGCTTCCAATACACTTTAGAATCATCGGATGTGGAATTAATGTATGATATTTGTCGTTATGAGCAGGCCTGGCATGTGGAACGTGTTAGTGTTTGGTGTGCGGTGAGTAAATTATTTACATAAGTTCGAATTTCTGATTAATAGCGTTATTAACACATATGTACATATATTTCAAAAAGCTGTATATTTATTACTAGTTAAGAAAACACAGCTGTTATAATTTTGAAGTTGTTTATTTTTTGTGAGCTGCTAAGGTGACCATCAAATAAAACAATATTTAAAAAATTAAACATTAACAAAAACACAACTAAAAACTGTTTTTATGTTAAACTAATTATATGTACACTTAATATAAATACTGCAAAATTTTTTAAGTAAAATAACTTTATTTACTAAAATACTTCGACACTAAAGTCAAATATGGTCACATTGAACTGATTTGTTCGTCGTTCGCCAGCAAACTTCACCGCGTATGAAAAAAAATTTGATCTGACGTCATGATTGTGTTCGTTTTCATATACACAAATGTGTTTTAGTTTTGATGACGAATTTTCGTGAGCAAAAATTCGTTATTCGTCCCAGTTGTGGGCACCACTTTAAATTAAGTTCGTTATTAGTTGTGATAAATAAAAAAAAACAAGTAAAATTATTTTATTTTTTTATTTTAGGCCTTTTTACCTGAACAAGTAACTGTTTTTGAATATGAAGATGATTTGAAATATTTTTATAAAGCCGGTTATGGTTACGAAGCCAACACTCGCCTTAACTGCCGTGCCGTACAAGACATGTCCCATCATTTAAGCAGCACTGAAACACCAAATGTTGTTGTTTATTTTGGACATTCTGCCGGTATACAAACGCTAAGTGCTGCCTTGGGTTTTAATAAAGATAAAGTTGCTCTTTTGGCCAATAATTATGAAGATATGGCTAAACGCAAATGGAAGACATCGAATATGGATCCTTTTGCTGCCAATTTTTTGGCTGTAAAATATCAATGTGATTCCGAACCTGTAGAAAAGGAAAAAGTAATTTTCTTCCTTAATCAAAATGCTGTGGATTTAGACTGGTGTTCGGTGGGTCTGTGCAATTGGTCGGAGGTTAAGAAACGTTATAGTAACATACTAAATGCTGACTGTTCTTCTTACTATTGTGCTGATGGTGCCTCAACAATAAGCTTTTCTTTGGTTTCTCTTTTAATGGCTGCCATTGTTTACTTAAATAATTTAATATAATATTTTTGTTTTCAAAGTTTTATATTTTTAAATTATATCTTTTTCTACTAGTGTAATTTTATATTCTTTAATAATTTTTGAATGCACTTGTTTTTCAATTGAAAATTTGTTTTAAATACTTGACCATTTGAAGTTAAATCTACAAAAACAGCAAACGTACAGTTTTGTTATTTTATTAACCTCAAATAACTTTCTTTAAGTTTAAAAATAATTTATAGCAAAATTCAATTTTATTAATGTACATTTTTTTGATAATAATTGTTTATTTGTTTAAATATAATATTAAGAATTAATACCAGCTATTTGTTTACCAATATATTTTATTTTAACAAAAGCTTTATAATTTAATTAAAAGAATAATACAATTAAAAAATGCGTAAAAATTATCATTTTTGGAGATATCGCCTGGTAACTAATACAAATATACATACATATTATCATTTAGAATTGTATAGAAAAAATAAATAAACTTTTGACATCAATATTAGAAGGAGTATCTTCTAAAATAAGCCAGTAGTGTTTTTGCAATTGTGATTTTCGGTTGTGAACTTGTATTTAACAAAATTCTTTTTGACCACTAAGATCTGTAACTATTGTTTGATGTACTTCTCAACCGACTTAAAAAAAGCAGGAGGTTATCAATTCATCTGAATGTTGCTTTTTTATTGTTTATGCTTGCAGAACTCAGTCATTTATGAATCGATTTTGATGATTTTTTGTAATTTGATAATGTTTAGTTTTAATTTTTTTATCACCAGAGATTTACCATTTATTTTTTATATAAGTTGTCCCCACAATGAGGCATAATTTTTTTTTGCACTATTTTTGTGATGATTCGATAAATTTATTAAAACTTGGCAAATAAATAATAATAAACCGATTAATCGATTAAATTGAGTTCGATACATATGAATTCCATCTTGTTTTTGGTTAATGATGCTGCTCATCTTGATGCAACATTTGGGGTTCAAAATTCCCTGTGTGATTGTCGAAAATGCATGCAATTACAATACCATACGCCTTACGGCCTGTGATAACTTCTCGTTTTTTTATTCGTAGATCATTATGTAAAATGATTCTTCAAAATTTCGACGAAAGTGTGCGTATGTGACAACAAGTCGTTGAGGCCATTTGTCCATAATGCTTTTCCGTCCATAACCCTCCTATGTGTTTTATAATTTAATAAAAATAAACGTCTAATAGCCTGTTCAGACATTACTCAATATTCAGCTTTTCTCAATAAAAGTCATTATTGAGCTCAATATTACATACAAAATCTCAATAACTTATTGCGCAATAAATACGAAATTGTTATAATATTGTGTAGAAATTAATATACAACACTGTTCCGAAGATGTGTTTGAAGATAAATTTCGAAATTCAAACTTCAGACACAAACCAATTGCGTCTAAACTAAGCTAAATTTTGTAATTTATAAATTTAGACACAAACCAATTGCGTCTAAACCAAATGAATTTTGTCAATACACAAAATATTTACTCAATAAAAGTGCATGTATGAACATACTGAGGGCGATTTAATACAGGTGGTTGCACGGCTACAACATAAAAAACAACAGGGATTTATTGCTACAAAATCTAGGTATGTCGTCAAAAACAATTGTTAAAAAAACAAAATGTAAATTTTAAAAAATAAACAACAGTAAATTAATATATAAATATTTTTTTGTTATTTGCATTAAATGTATTGGCTGCGAGGCTTTGTTTATTATACCCTTCAATGCAAAAAGTGGAACAAGGGTATATATAAAGTAGATTGAGCATGTCCGTCCGTGTTCGTGTTAAAATCAAGTTTGCCGAGGCAAATATAAATATGTCAATCGATCAGATACAGTGTCGAAATAGGTGCTATTGGAAATCAGCATGATCGGTCTATGTCCTTCAGGGCAACAGGCAAAACTCCACGCCTAGCTCATGTCATGGAACAATGAATAATAAGAAATAAATGTATGGGGCGATAGAGATTTAAAAAATAAGAACAAATCATCAAGTGAAAAATTGGCGCTCTTTCATATTTTCCGAGTTACGGGGCTCTGAAATTTTCAAATTTTTTAAAATATTAATATGGGTATCATTTGAAAGCTTTTGATGAAATATTTAAGGAAATACTAAAAATTTTTAAAAATGCTTAACTCATTAAAAGCCGATGTCATTTTTTATTTTTATTTTATAATTCTCTGTCACCCCGATATTTGCTTTTTTGATTGGATTTACTTCACTTAACTAGATTTACATAGATGGTGAAGGGCATATAAGATTCGGCTTAGTTGAATATAGCCCTCTTACTTGTTATTTAATAAGATTAATAAATAAAATGATTAAATTTCTTAAACTGCATTGTATCAGTTTTTTTATTTTCTTATCAGGAATTAAAATATTTTATTTTTTATTAGTAATAAAAAGACATAAAATTTTTTGAATATTTTTTATCAAATAACTTAGAGTTAAACCTCGATTATTCGGCTCCCGTGGGACCGGCACCAGCACGGATAATCGAAATACACAGTTAATAGAGGTATATTAAAATATACAGAAACAGCAACCTAATAGATATGTTTTTGTCGCAGTCATGAATCAAAGTAATTTTTCTTCAATTCAAGGAAATTTTCTCACTTTTTTTACTTATTCATTTCTTTTTAAATGAATAAAATCGCAAATATGTTCATATGTGTGGGCACATTAATTTAAAAAGGGGAGCACCGGATTTACATAATAAAAAACATATGAATGCTGCACGGATAATAGTGGTACAGCACAGATAATACAGAAAAAAAAATAACTGCAAGCCGGTTAAAATATGTAACCGATTAATAGAGGCTCGATTAATCGAGATTTAACTGTATTTTTGAAAATTTTCGTAAATAATTTAAATTCGCCTTGACTACTACATCGTATACAGCTGATCTGCTTTTACACCCGTGTGTACATACAATAAAGAAAAATTATTTTATGGGTTTTTTGTTGATGTTAATTTTATTTTTTTTGCTTATTTCCTAATGAAAATTCTTTTACTCAAATACATCGTAACATTAAGCTATTGGTGGGCATTAAAGTTTGTACTGTATCAAGACTAATTATTAATTGGCCTTTTATTGTTTCCTATTTGTAAATAAAATTAAAAAGCACCTAATTCATATAATTCTTTTAAACACTTTTAGTAAATACAAGCACCTAATTCAGACAAAAGTGGACGAATAGAGAGGGCATCATGAGTTTTAAAGCCAAACTAGGGATTACTTAAATGCAAATTAGAAAAATTGTGCGGCCAAATTAGACACATAATCTGGTAGTAAATAAGAAAAAACCCCAAGAACAGCTGTGCACCAACTGGACGCGTTTGTGAATTTGGTAGCACTTTATTTAAAATATTGTGTCGGTGAGGTTTTCTAATTTAATATAAGGAAAAAGGATAATTTGAAGAAAGGCAAATTAAATTTATTTTTCATTCATTAAAAAAGAAACGTTGCAAAATGCCGCGAATAATGATTAAAGGTGGTGTGTGGCGTAACACCGAGGTAAGTGTAATCGATATTTCACAAGGCACATTTACAAACTTTTTTCTTTAATTTTCAGGATGAAATACTTAAGGCTGCTGTTATGAAATATGGCAAGAATCAGTGGTCACGTATTGCCTCACTGTTACATCGCAAGAGTGCCAAACAATGTAAGGCCAGATGGTATGAATGGTTAGATCCCAGTATTAAAAAGACCGAATGGTCTCGTGAAGAAGATGAAAAATTACTACATTTGGCTAAACTAATGCCAACACAATGGCGTACAATAGCACCAATTATAGGGCGTACAGCGGCACAGTGCTTGGAGCGTTATGAATATTTATTGTAAGTTTATTGAGGAAGCAATAATGAAAGATTTTAATGACAATGAATTATTTTATACCACAGAGACCAGGCACAACGTAAGGAAGATGGTGAAGATGCGGCAGATGATCCGCGTAAATTAAAGCCCGGTGAAATTGATCCCAATCCTGAAACAAAGCCAGCTCGGCCAGATCCCAAGGATATGGATGAAGATGGTATTGTGTAGTATTAAATGTGAATACATTTAATTAATTTTTTTCTTTTGCTAGAACTGGAAATGTTGTCAGAGGCTAGAGCTCGTTTGGCCAATACTCAAGGTAAAAAAGCTAAACGTAAGGCACGTGAAAAGCAGTTAGAAGAAGCTCGCCGTTTAGCAGCGTTACAAAAACGACGTGAATTGCGAGCAGCGGGCATTGGCAGTGGCAGGCCAAAACGAGTAAAGGGAATTGATTACAATGCAGAAATTCCCTTTGAAAAAAGACCTGCATTGGGTTTTTATGACACATCTGAGGAACACATTGATCGCAACGATCCAGATTTTAATAAAATGCGTCAGCAAGATTTAGACGGTGAATTGCGTTCTGAAAAAGAAGAGCGTGAAAGAAAGAAAGACAAGCAGAAGTTAAAGCAGCGAAAGGAAAATGAAATGCCTACGGCCATGTTGCAGAATTTAGAACCAGAACGTAAACGTTCCAAACTTGTACTGCCATCACCACAAATATCCGATCAAGAACTACAGCAAGTTGTTAAGTTGGGAAGAGCAAGTGAGGTAGCCAAAGAGGTAGCTATTGAAAGTGGCATTGAAACAACTGATGCTTTATTGGCCGATTACTCTATAACGCCACAAATTTCTGCCACACCTCGTACACCAGCTCCCTATACTGATCGCATTATGCAAGAAGCCCAAAATATTATGGCTCTTACACATGTTGAAACACCACTAAAAGGAGGCCTTAATACACCTCTGCACGATTCAGATTTTTCAAGTACTGTACCAAAAGCTTCAACTATAGCTACTCCCAACACTGTCATAGCAACACCATTTAGGTGAGTTGTTTTCGTTTTTACAACTATATTTATACCCTCCACCACAGGTGGAAAAGGGGTAGATCCAAGTTCGTTATTTTATTTGTAATTTCTACAACATCAATCCCCGACCCCATAAGGTAAATATATAGTTTGATTCCTTATGCATAGCGAAATCTATTGAGCGAAGTCCATCTGTCCGTGTTTGTTTGAGCTAGAGATAATTTAAATACGCCAATCGATCAGACATAGTTTGGAAAATTTTGCTATTGAAACTAAGCAAGAAAAACTTTGCAAACAAAAATTATTAAACTTTTGTGTCTATAAATTAATAACAAACTCGGCAACTGCGAGATGGACTCAAAATTACGTTTTAAGAATGGGAAACGCTTTAAGTTTAAATTTTATCTTTATAAAAACTAATTTGTTTACAAAGCCCCGGTTTAAACTTATGCATTTGTCAAAATCAGGACTTATCTGGGAACACCCTCTATGTAAATTTCAAATATAAGGCTTTAAACGTAAAGATCACGTCTTTGTGGAGACACCCTTTGATTTTAATTCGCCTTCTGTGAACATTTACGGTTCTAGATAGAGACCTGCCTCAAATTCACAGGGTTATTTTTTTAAATGGAATAACACTCACTGGTAACATCTGATTTTTAGTATGACTGCACTGATTTAACTAATTTATTTTTAAAATATTACCTGTGACCGACGATAATTCTCATAGAAAAAAAAAAATAATAAAAAAAACTTTGAGGAAGTGACACTTCCCAAATGAAAAGATTCTAATATAAGAAAATAAATAAATCGGCTCAAGTTCATTTTTATTACAATTTCTAATTTTTTTAAGAAAGAAAAATATTTTTTATCTTGGCCATTTAACAATTACAAACAAATACAAAAAAAACTTGTTTTTTTTTCTTTTTACAAAATGTTATTTTACTAAACAAAAAATTCTTGTGTTAGAACCCAACGTGGAAACGAGAATACCACTCCTGGAGGCTTTGCCACACCAATGTCTTCTGCTCTAGTTCCTGTAGGTAAGACGCCACGCAATGAAGGATCTCAAACAGTCGCTTTGGTACGTGATAAGCTGAGTATTAATCCAGAAGAAAATATAAATGTTGGCGAAACTCCAGCATTGTACAAAAACTATCAGAAACAATTGAAAAGTAGTTTAAGAGAAGGCTTAGCAACATTGCCAACACCTCGCAATGACTATGAAATTGTGGTGCCCGATCAAAGTAACGATGAACCAATGGATAGTTCGGATGCTGGTGCACAAGTGGAAGATCAGGCAGACGTAGATGCTCGTAAGGTGGCAGAACAGGAAGCAAAACGCAAACGAGAACTTGAAAAACGTTCTCAGGTTATACAGCGCTCTTTGCCACGTCCCACAGAAGTGAATACAAAAATCTTGAGACCTCCTTCAGATAAACAAAATCTAACAGATTTACAAAAAGCTGAAGAGCTTATAAAACATGAAATGATCACTATGCTTCTCTACGATTCCACTAAAGATCCAGTGCCCGGACAGTCACAAGCTAAAATGGAACAATTACAAAATTATTTTAAATCAAATCCATATGAAGAATTTTCCAAAGCGGAAACCGAGAGGGCTAAACAATTGTTGACAGAGGAAATGGAGGTGGTTAAAGAAGGTATGGGCCACGGTGACTTGCCTTTAGACGTCTATTCACAAGTATGGGAGGAATGTCTGGGACAGGTGTTGTATTTGCCCTCACAAAATCGTTACACCCGCGCTAATTTAGCGAGTAAAAAGGATCGTTTGGAGTCGGCCGAACGTCGTTTAGAACAAAATCGCCGCCACATGGCAAAAGAAGCTAAACGCTGTGGCAAAATAGAAAAGAAACTAAAAATTCTTACTGGTGGTTATCAGGCTCGTGCCCAGGCTCTAACAAAACAACTTCATGATACTTATGAACAAATTGAACAAATCACTTTAGCACTGTCGACATTTAAATTTTTATCTGAGCAGGAATCTGTAGCTATACAAAAACGTTTAGAGGTAATTTGTGCTTCAAATAAGATCAAAATATTATAAATAATATAAATTCTCTTTCTTCTAATTTCAGTCGTTGCAAGAAGATGTGCGCCGTCAAATGGAGCGTGAAAAAGAATTACAAAGTAAATATGCTACATTACAGCAAACCCTAGACGAACTACAAAATAATGCTGAATAAAAGAAATAATAAAAACTTAAAGAATTTAATAAAAATATGTTCTGTCTTAGTTGGAATCAATTTTTGTATTCGCACTTTAATTAACCAGGAAATAATCGGTTATTAATTCAGGAGCCGAAGAACAAAAGGTGCTTTTTCGCATTTCTCGAAATATTGGTTTTTGCGTATTTTTATAATATTTAGGTTGAAATCTTGTAGAAACAATCAGGTTAGAATTATTATTATTTGTTATGTGTTCTAAAATATTGATGCTTAACAAAAGATGCTTTTTTTTGTTAATTTTTTTCCCATAATCTTTGGCATTTCTTAGTGTAGCTTCACTTTTTATTTTAATGAAAGATGGCATAGAGGTATTAAGAACACTAGAAGAGTATTCTCAAATTTATTCCAACCAAGCACTAGTTTTAATGCTGGGAACCGACTGGAACCTTCTTAATATAAAAGATCTTGATCCGATTTATATAAAGATTGAAAATATTCACGGAATAATATCGGCTAATATAAGAATTTTATTAAAAACGGAATAGTAAAATTCTTGATTAAAACTTTCGAGTCCTTTTAAATTTTAATCTGAACGGTATTCTAATTTAAATTTTGTCTGAATGAAACTGACCGTTATATTAGCGCTGACAAAAGAAAAGACGTGGAAAGTATTTCAATAAAACAGTTTGGTAAAGACTGAAATGAAAACCGGTCATTATTTTAACAATTCAACAAATTTCATATGTATTTAGTTTAAGGCTAAGAAAGAAATGTTTATGTTGCAATTTTATTAAAAAAAACGACAAAAATAATATACTTAACTTTTTATTTTTTAATATATTAAATCATGATAACCACATGGGATTAATTAATTAGATGGACTAATTAATTGACGATTTTATTGGCATTGAATGATAAATAATGCTAATTATTTTTTTAGCATTATTTTCACTGATGGTAATGCTATTTAATGAAAAGATTTCATTGGTGATTAGTTAAAAACAAATTCATTACCATTGACAATGATTAAATGGTTTAAAATTATTATCATTAATGAAGATGTTCCTTGTCTTTTACACTAAATATACATGTTGAAGCAAAGTAGAGCAACATTTTAAAATGACATTTAGATCAGAAAAATTTGGTGAAATATTTATACTCATGTAAATTATAAAAGCTGCTAGCTGCGGTTGTAGATGACTTCAGGGGGCTTATTCTAAATTGCGATGCGAAAGTCAATGCGATGCGAAAATACATAAATGCGAACAATTGCTATTCTGTATTGCGATATTTGCAAAGTTTTTTGAATCGCATTTCAAATGCGAAAAGGTGGTAAGTCGATATTCTAAATTGCGAAAACGAAAATGTCGTAAAATTTATTCGACAACAAAGTAACATTCGCAAAGTACAAACATGTAAGTGAAAGATTATATTTTATTTATTTATTTATTATACATATATTTATTAATTAATTCAGGGAAGCAGGCAATAAGACCACCAAAGGCGTAAATTTGAAATAAAGATAGAATTTATGAATAAGCAGAGTCAATGGGCAAGAGGCCTTTTGAAAATACCAAATGCACGGCAGTCGGCAAATACTTTGTAGCAAACGTTAACTGAAGATTTAAATATCAATGGACCACCTGCTGCAGGATGGAAAAAAGTATTAAATATATATATAAACCAGTTCAAAAATATTTGATTTCAACTTTAACAAGTTTGGGCCGATTTTTAAATACACACCAAACAGAAGCTTAGACGAAATAAAACCGACATTGCCGGTGGCCCATCAAGATATAATCCACTGTCTCCCTTAGAGGGACAAGTGGTGATTCCGTAAATGGATTACCGGACCCACTTTCCTTCGGGGCAACAATTGCTTCTAAGAAATCTTATCTGTATCCTTTCCTTTCCGGAGAGGAAAAAACAATTACTGTGTGAAGCCATGGCAGATAATTTAGTGGAGACGTCCAGTTTAATATAAGAGTAACAGATAATTGTCAAGAGGTCCTTTATTATAAAAAGATCTCTAGCTGTTAGCGCAGGGAAGTGTAACAGCATAACAGCAGTGTATGGCAGACGTGTGTTGTGGCTATTGGATTAAAGGAGATGATTGGCTTGGATAAAAGGAGTAGTGGAGATGTCTGTGGATGGTTAAGGTTACTAAACAAGGCATCAGGTAGTTCATGTCTCGCCGGAGTAACACATTAGTGTAGTGTGGATGTCTTCGTTTGTAACAATAACGCATGTTTAGTAAATACGAGACCATGAGATTTACAAGACCGGTAGGATCAAAAAGTATAGCCAGAAAAAGCCCTAAAGTTCAAATGCAGAATTTAGCCACAGTGGTATTTGCAATCAAAAGAATCCATACGTTTGTTCAAAAAGGAAAAAACGAAAAAATATATTATACAGTGCCTTGAAAGGCCTTTATATTAGGCCCGCCGCAACGTAACGCCGTGTACAAAAAATACAAAATAATGTACGGTATTCTTTGTCATGTTTTATCTGCGTTTTTCTTTTTTTATTTTAATATATGTATGTATGTGTATGTTATTCAAGTATTATTAAACAATATTGAAAAATTTTGCAAGCAAATAAAATTTTAACGTAAAAGTTGAAAAAAAATTTGAAACGCGAAAAACTCCAGGGCCCAAATCGTCGCATTCGTGATCGAGTGAGGTTTCGTATCGAGAAAAATTTCGTGACGTATCGAATAACCGGATTGCGGCATTCGATAGCGTTCGAATCGAAATTTGTTTAAAAATGTAAAAGATTTTGAGTGAAGGTATTCGATCGACTACTCTTTATCGAACGCCATGATCTCAAATTTCGAAGCAAGCTATTCGATATCGAGTACGGGGATCCCAAAATGTAAAATTTCGATCAAAGTCATTCGATCACGAATGCGACAATTTGGGCCCAGTTTTTATTTTTTTATATCACGAAATTTGAGATTTCCCGATTGTCACTCCTAATCTGTTTTTAACTCAATGTTTTAAAAATCTTGAAATAACTGACAATTTAGAAATTTATTAAGAGCCAGAAGCATCTTTTATCTAGTCGGTGTAATAAATGTCGACTCCCAATGATCAACAATAACAACAATAACACTCTCATTTAAATTTTACTGAAAAAGAGGTATTTATACTTTTCATTGAAAAAGTCATGCACATTTTCTGCATTAAATAAAAATTTATAAGAATTAGTTAAAATCAGAAATATTACCAAATACGAGCACAAATACATGTGTACATACATAAATAAATGCATAAGTAATGAAAAAAGGCTGCTCATACATCAAATTGTGTGTTTAAATCGCTGCTTCAAACAACCCTCCATTTTACTTCTTATTGTAATATTTTTTTTTTTTTTTCAAAATAAGTAGAATTGTCGAAAGATTGACCGCAACAAATGTGGCAAATTACAATTTTATGTCTATTTTATGGAAATATTTGACCTAATCGAATGTCACATTTGATGTCTGTTTTTTTTTTAAAGAAGCCATCATCTTAAGGAAAATTGCAAATGCCAGCGTCAGTGTGTGTGTGTCAAAGTTATTATTTTTTAAAGGTTTACTTTAACTTATTTCATCATAAAGTTGTAGATGTACATGTGTTTATGTATATGTGTTTTTAACATCATTAATAACAATAAGTTATGAAGGATTACATTTATTATAATAAAAAATTAATTTACTGCACATGTTGTTTCAAGAAAAAATCTAAAAGATATTTAAAGTTCAGCTGGACACTCTTTAAGTGGATGTTATGTTTAATAAACAAAGATACAGTAACAAATATATTTACCTTAAATTCGTTTCTTATACAAGTAAAAGGTCAAAAAAGGATTATGGCATAAAAACACTTCCAAATGTTCTCTGATAATGCTTTGCATTGCATTAACCAAATTTTTCATTAATACAATAACATTTTAGATGGCGTACATGACACCTTAACAATTTTATTTTTAATGAGTTCTTCATATTCATTGCATTTGACTAGACTATAGTTTTAATCAATCAATGCAATTTTGTCATTAACTTAATGAAACCAGTTCAAAAAATTAATTAATTTAATGAAGAAACTTCATAGAATTTGTTGATGTCACTGATGGAGTGCAATAAACTTAATTAATAATAGAATTTAATTTAAAAGTTTAATGAAATTATTAATTTAACTGTTTGATATTATAACAAATGAATTAAATAATTATTAATTAATTTCGGGTTAAGTTTATTTATTTTTTAATTGCTAAATTTTGTTTTTTTTAGAAAAAAACATTTGTAAAAAATTTGTCCCCTGTTATGACAAGTTATCAGGATTTTACTGTACAACAAAATTGTTTCGAAGAAAAGAAACATTTATATGTCTGTAACAATAAATCTAATGTTTGTTTTGCATGTTGAATTATGAGGGAGTAGTATGCAGACCTGGATAAGCTTTTGCTTCCACCACTAATAAGTGTGGTGTGTGTCTATGTGAACAGAATAAAAGGAAAAGTTAGTTAAAACATGTCTCAACAGAGTCTTGGATATAAAAGAAAACAAACTGTTATTGAGTAGCGCTGGAGCAGTAGTAATATGGAAACGACAGTTTAACCTACTGGAGTTTCAATGGAAATCGATGTGGTAAAGCCGCGGTAGATGGGATAAATAATGCTTTTGATATTTATTTTGTTAATTTCGAGTCATCCACATGACAAACGACTGTTGAATAATGCAACTAAAACTTTAAATCTCCATCTAAAGAATCTCAAAAATAATTCAATTAGTTCATTTTTCGATAATATTAATACTGCTTGCGATAATGGACACAAACTCTGGAAAGATGCCAATGGTGACTGGTGCAGATCAGATCAAAGAAAGGCAGAGGCTTTTGGAAATCACCTTTACGGCACATTTAATACACATCCAAATGAAAACACAGTATTTAGAGAAGAAATTCATAAATACTTAAGTTCTCCCTGCCAAATGAGTTTACCTGTAAAACATATATCTCCAAGGGAAACAAAATCCGAAATAAATAAGCTTAAAAACAAAAAATCTCCAGGGTATGAAAGCATTGACGGCAAAGTAGTTAAACTTTTACCTGATAAATCCAAAATCAACTCATGTTAGATACTCGTTAAGAAAAAACGGCTGTCCACCCTTATCAATCAACAATACCCAAATTTGGACCGCCGTCTTGCGTGGAAAAAACACATAAAGGCTAAAAAAGAACAATTAATTTAAAAAAACAGAAAACTTTTCTGGCTAATGGGCGCACGATCCCAACTTAATCTTGATAACAAGCTCAAATTATATAAAGCAATTTTAAAACCCATATGGACGTGTGGAATCTAACTTTGGGGTACAGCGAGTAACTTCAATATCGAAATTTTACAACGTTATCAATCAAAAACACTCCGACTTATCTCTCAAGCCCCATGGTTTATAACAAATGAAGCCATACAAAACGACCTCCAACTTCCAACTATAAAAGAAGTGATAAGTTCATAAAGTGAGAGATACGAGTATCTGAACCGTTTAAGTAATCATGTAAATCCGTTAGCAATATCCTTACTTGATGATACAAATGAAATGAAAAGACTTAAACGACAACATATTTTAGATCTTCCATTTCGTAGTTAACGACTTCACTACCTAATTAGCTAAATTATTGTTAACTAAAAAACCAATGTATACAGGTCAAAGTGGTATGTCAAATGTCATTGTAAAAACTTTAAGATTTGTACATAATAGTTAATATAGATTGCATTTTAAATAAAGAAATAAAAAATTTCGAGTCGATGATCGCTTGACTGTTTCGAAATAGGATTTTTATTGCAAGAATTAATAAAATCTTGGCTTTTAAATGGTCGTGTTTTCATTTTCAGGTTTAACCCTTTCGGGACGGAGTTTTATTTTGCAAACCAAATTATGTATGGTAAAATTTTTTTCATATTCTAAAAGGTATGATAAAAGCATTATGTTCTCCATACTTAAAAATTTTAAATTCGTCCTTTTATCATGGGACATATAATCCCAACAAGTGTTTTCATCGGGCATAAAATCGCAATCAGTGTTCTCGAAGAGCGATTCGAAATTAAAAAAACAACTAAAATATATATATATTAGTAGATTGAGATAAAAGTTTACATTTATTTTTAACATTTTAGGAATGTAATTAGGTATTTATTTGTGGAATGGCCCAAAACACTTTTAACATAAGGCGTTGTTACAATCTGAGCATATCATCTTTGTTCGCTTTTCTATGCCAAGTGAAGAACAGCGGACACAGCGACAACGCTTCTCTTGCTCTACTGGCAAGTGGTCTCCAATATTGATGCTATCCGTTTTTGGACGTTTGGCAGTTCTACCTCCCTGGCGATTGCGTTGAAAATAAAGAAAAAACACAGTTTGAAAATTGCTGGGACGTATTATCCCAGTAGTCCCGAAAGGGTTAAATTCGAAATCAAATTTTTTTTCTGTCGTTTTAATTTTCTTCGAATGTTAACCGTAGTTTGAAGCTTCTAACTGCCATCCCTAAATTAGCGCGTAGCGACGCAAAGCAATTTAATTCATAGCTTTTGCGCTGGAATGTCATCCCTAAATAAGAGCGTCAACTTTGTGTCTTTAACAGTAATGTTAACTTATTTTATTTTATAAAACCCGCTGTATAGGAACAAAGAAGAGATAAAACCGCTAGATTGCCTTGAAAATAACTAAATTGTCATTACTTTTCAACCATAACAAAACAAACCAACAAGCGGCCAACTCCTCTTCTTAACGCACTGTCAAAATTGGCGTTGACGCCGTGCTATTTAGGGATGCTTTAACATTTTGTATGTACATGAGAATTTTTGACAGATATCATGCACTTTTCGCGCTAATTTAGGGGTGGCAGTAATAATCACCGAGAATTGAATGTAGAACTGAAATATTTTAGGACAAGGTTTCATGGTATAATATAAATTCGGCAAGTGTGATTTTGACTCACGCACGAAATGTACCGTACAAGTACAATGAATGGGTAACTCTTATATTTTTAATTCTATTTTTTAAACTTTTATAGTGAGTTAGCAACACACACCCTGCGTAAATTAAAAAAGGCCATACTGTCGGCACACCCTTTGTTTAATTTTATTTTGATTTTTTTTGCATTCGTGCTAATAGCAAACATAGTAGCACATACTATTTGTAGATTTTAAGCATCTACCGATAAGGGTTTAAAAGAAAAGAACATATTCGTCACCCTTTAATTTTTAAATTCATTGTTCACATTTATTTTTATAGCGGAAATAGTTGTAAATACTCTTTTTAAAGTATAAATGTCTGCCTACAAAAAGTGGAAAAAGGGTATAACAAAATTTGTCATTCAATTTGTTATTTCTACAATACCCATTTCCGATCCCATAAAGTATATCTATTCTGAGTTCTTATGCATATCAAAATCGATTAACGCGATGACCATCAGTCCGTCCATGTTAGTGTTGAAACCAATCGATCAGACACAGTGTCGAAAGAGGTGCTATTGGAAATCAGCATGATCGGTCCATCTCCTTCAATGCAGCAGGCAAAACACCACGCCTATCTCTATTTTTTTCATGTCATTTGGAACAATCAAATAACTGCTCTGATATTATCCAATTTTTTTAAAGTATCATGTGTATCATTTAAAGCTTTTGAAGAGATCTTTACGAAAATACTAACATTTTTTAAAAATGCCTAGCCCATTAAGAGCCGATGGCATTTTTATGTAAAATTAAATATATCCTTTGCCATTAAAAGTGAAAAAAGGGTATAGCAAGGTTTGTCATTTTGTTTGTAATTTCTGCAATATTCATTTCCGACCGCCTATTTTCCGAGCTAAGGAAGTCTGAAATTTTCAAATTTTTGAAAATATCAATATGGATATCATTTTAAAGCTTTTGAAGAGATCTTCAAGGAAATTAAAATTTTTTTAATAAAATGCTAACCCATTAAGAACCAATGGCGTTTTATGTAATATTATATTTTTTTCTTATTTTTTAATTCTCTGTCACCCCAACATTTGCTTTTTTGATTGGAGTTACTTCACTGAACTAGATTAACATAGATGGTGAAGGGTATATAAAATTCGGGATAGCCGGATATAACACTGTTAGTTGTTTTTTTTTTAATTTCGTTTAACAAAAAATGCTTAAATCCCCACTTAGACAAATGTGGTGCTGTAGTTGGATCAAGGCATCTTTTGGATCTTTGTGAGTACTCAGAAAAGCAGTATCGTTAGCAAATGTTGACGTGTGAGTTTTGCTGTTTGTTGGCATATTTGCTGCGTATAACAAATAAAGAATTGGTCCTAATATACTACCTTAAGGGACGGCTTAAATAATTTCCTTCTTTAATCATAAAATGTCTATCGATTATATGTTTTTAACCGACTTCAAAAAAAGAAGGAGGTTATACAATTCGGCTAAATGTTGATTTTTTTATGTTTGTTCCTGCAGAACTCAGTCATTTCTGAACCGATTTTGAAAATTGTTTGTAGTATGATAGATTATGCTAACAGATTAATCACGTTTAAAAAACAGTTCATAATACACATTTTTTACGTGTATTATGAACTGTAATGGGTGATTCTGTAAAATTTAAAATGACTGCGTATTACTATGGCTCCCAAAAACAAAAAGCTATATAAAAATAAATCTACAAATTAAAGGGTGTCCCCATAATTGATGTAAATTTACTTATATGGGCATATATTTTGAACCGTTATAGACAAACGCTTCCAAATTGGACAGAATGTCGATTGCTATGGCCGTTATAGTAACAAGTATTAATATTTAAAATTATTTATTAAAGGGTGCGCCAATAGTTCATTTAATTTGATGTATATAGCCATACTTTTTAACAGTTGTAGACAGAAGCTTGAAACTTAGAACGAATCTGAATTGCTAAGTCCCCTATAACAACAAGTATAAAATTTTAGATTTTGAAGGTAAAGAGTGTCCCAATAGTTGATGTAATTAGAAGTATGTAGCCGACTTTTGAATCGTTGTAGACAGAACGCTGAAACTTAAAAGGGACCTGTATTTCTAAGCCCGCTAAGTCAGCGAGTTTATAATTTTAAGTTAGACATTAAAGAGAGTCCCATAATTGATGTATATTTATTTATATGGGTCTATCTTTTGAACGTTACAGACAAACGCTTGCAAATTCGACAGAACGTCGATTGCTATGGCCGTTTTAGTAACAAGTATTAATATTTAAAATTTTAAATAAAAGGGTGCCCCAATAGTTCATTTAATTTCATGTATATGGCCGCACATTTAAACAGTTGTAGACAGACGATTGAAATTTACAAAGAACCTGCATATCAAGTATGAAATTTGATTTTGAAATAAACGGGTGTCCCAACAGTTGATGTAATTTGGTGTATATGGTCGAATTTTTGAACTGTTATAGGCAAAAAGCTGAAATTTTCAAGGGACCTGTTTTGCTAAGTCCGCCGTAATTTAAATTTAGAAACTAAAGGGTGTTCACAAAATTAATGTAATTTGTTCTATATGGCCGTATTTTTTGAACCGTTGCATACAAACACCTTAATTTTAGACAGAATGTCCACTACTTTGTCGAAGGCTTGAGAAAATCAATAAAGAGCGCCGAAAAGTATTTCCTTTTCTTTATTGTTCGTTGCAGTTGTTTACATTCAAAATCGGTCGTCCGCTTGATTATCAGCAATTTCCCGAACATATTTGACTTAGTTGGTAACAGACTTATAGGCTAATAAGACTTTATTTTTAAAGAATCCTTTCCCGGCTTGGGAATCATCTTTGCCAAGGCAATTTTGCATAACGAAAGGTTGTATTGAAGTCACAAGATAGTGTTAAATAGAAAGAGGATTATTCTCTTAGCGATGCGGGGCAGTTCTTAGAGCATCTTGTTGCTGATTTTATCAAAACCAGGAGCTTTCTTAACATTTGGATTATTAATAGCTTTCACGATCTTTAGGAACTGAAACTGTATATCTGCAGGTGGTCTAGCAATAGCAGGCTGTAGTTTACTCGTGTCAGTACCTGCATCAGGATTGAACACATTTTGTTGATGGCTTACGAAAAGATTGCCCTATTCTTTGTCATTTTTTGCCCAACGTTCATTACGATTACGTAGTGGAGGTTATAACAGCAATTGGGGTAAACTTTTACACTTTGTGTATGAAACCCTTAAAATGTTTGTGTTTTCCTCGCTGGTTCGAATAGAAAATTGCAAAGAAAAGTCTGATTTTTATTAATTTCTTAATTATCTTTTATTTGTTTATTTATTATTTATTTATTATATAATTTGTTCACATTTTTATATATTTTGTGTATTTTGGATACTAATCTTGTAGTAGAGTGCTATTATTTAAATATTTGTATTATTTTGTTGTTATTTTAGCGAACATTTAAATATTTTAGCAAAAAAAAAAAAATATTCTTATAAATATTTTTGTTTATTACACGCAACTTTAACTATTGATATTCAAATATCAAATTATTAATTAAACTATTAACAAATTAAACAATTAAAGTTAAACTTAAACAAAAAGGCAAAATATACACACAAAATTTTAATGAAAAAAATTAAATTTTTTTAAATGTTTAATAATTAAAAAAATCTTTTGTTCTTCAGTGGTTTTAAACTAATAAAAAGAGGAAGCATTTGATATGTTGTTTAATAAAATATAAAAATATTTTGTTATTTATTAAAGTTTAATAAAAAAATAATGGAAAAAATCTTTTAAACATTAAACTTTCCATTTTAAGTTATTGGCACACTATCTAAGTCTTAAGGTTTTTTTGTTTTTGTTTTTTTTTTTTGTTTTTTGTTCATTTACTTTTACTAATAATTATTTATAAAGTTTTCTTTCGTTTTTTTTTATTTAAGCTTTTAAATTTAATGCAAAAAAATTATAATTAAATTACTTTGAGTATATTTTAAATAATGCTTAATTATATGCTTAATAATATAAATTAAATATTTATTTTGAGTATTTAATTTTTTTTAGTTTTAAATTTAAATGATTTCGTTTTGTTATTTTATTAAATGTGATTTTTTGTTTTATAATTTACAAGCTTAAAAATTATTTAACAACATTTAATGTTTTAACATATTTTTTTTAATTCTTATCTACAAAAACAATAAAAAAAATGTTAAAATTAGTGCTTCAAGATTTATTTTATTATTTACACTTTAAAAAGACCGATTTCATGTCAAATAGAACGCATACACACAAACACACAAAAATACTTATTATAAGCTGATTTGTTGTTGTTTCTATGTACAGTAGTGGTCAAAAGATTTGCAATTGAAATAACACTTATGCTTTTCATTCTATTTTTTTTTTAATTTCTTCAAATTACATTTCGTTACAAGTTTTGTTCCTTATAAACAAACAATTATTGTTTATAGAGAACTTTTAATTTTAATGTATTAAAACATTTGGGACTTTCGTTATTATTACTGTTAATGTCACAGTCAAGTCGAATTAATTATCGGGTGAAAGGAATGGAAAGTTTGTTCACTTTTGTTATTGTTCCATATAAAAAATTATACTCAGGTATGTGATGGAAATCGATTGCGAAATCGAAACGATTTAAAACTAATAATGGTTGCGATATTCTTGCTATTTTCGTTCTTAAAATACCTTCAATATAGGTTTCAATAACTCTTAATTACTCTTAGGTAACTTCTTCATTATTGCTTAAAAATATCTCAAAATGAGTCGTTTTCAAATCGATCGATTTCCATCACATACCTGACTAATTTGAAATATAATTTTAAAATATCAGGTTTTGAAATAGGTTTTTATGTTATTATTCAAAAAGGAAGGGTCCGCATTAGGCATGGGCTTCTATATAATTGAATTCTTCTACTACTTATTCTTCATAATATTCACTGTCTGTTTAAGGCCCATTTACACTATTATACCAGACCTTAAGATTTGTATAATATTTTGAAAAAAAGAAATCTAATTAGAATTGTTGTAATTTTCAAAAAATCCTACTTAACCTTACATTTTATTTCTACACTATCACACTTCAAGTAGAATGAAAATTCCCAGCAAACCATATTAATTAGAAAGTAAACTTTACGAACTCATTTCTAGGAGATTTTAGGTTCATAAAGAGTACAAAAAACAATAACTTGCCATTCGAAAACCTTAAAAAATTAGAGATTTTTTCCTTAAAACTGATTCAGCTTAAAGATATCTTAATTTATTTCAGAAAAGACTCTTCTTTTATTGCTTTTTGTCTCTAAAGGAGCTCTTAGATTTGTAGATCCGAAAATTCACACATTTGAGTTTCATATAGAGGTCATGGCGTGAGCCATTTTTAAGGTCTTGGGTTCTTGTAAAAGTATTTTTTAGAGTGCTCATTTAACGGTTGGCTGGATTATGAGCTGCCAAACAACCCTGATAAAATGAAAAATCATAATGTTTAGAAAAATTTCTGAAAATGAATTTGTATTATCGGATGTCAAATTACTTTTCGTTTTATTTGACATATACATTCACACTATCACACTTTTTTATAATACATAATTTGAGAAATCTTAATACTCATTATTATAGTGTGAAACGGGCTTTTTTGCATTTCAGGAGGTAAGACATATCAAATTCAGTTCTTTTATGGGGACACCATTTCAATTTTACTTTTTGTATTTGATATTACAGCGGCCAAATGGTTTGTGTAAATTTTAAAATTTCAAAGGTTTGCCTGTTGCGATTCTAAATTTGAAAGTCTATTCACGCATTGTGCACCCTTTACTTTTTTATCTTATGTTTGTGTTTATAGCGGAAAACATTTGGAATTCTCTTTTGTTTTTTCATTCGCGTTCACACAGGCAAACATGTTGTCGGCAACATTTCATTAGTATTGTTATTGTTTGCTTTTAAATGTATGCAAAGAAAATTTCAACAAAGCGTTTTGCCGAGTACCGAACATAAAAACGATTCTCTCTTCCCCATCCGTAATTTGCTATTAAACTAAATGTTTTCCTTTCAAATGTTCGCTCGTCTAAACGGGTACACATGCTCTGTGGGATTTTGTAAGTGACCACCCATAACGCCTTAAAAGTTAAGGCTATATACCTAAAAATCCAGTCTCTTTTGCGACACCTTTTAATATTTAACTTCATTGTTATTAGTATTACTGTTTCACAGATAAAAGCCTGTGAGAGATGAACTGACATTAGGGTAAGGTTTTTCACCTTTCGTGTACGGAACTTCAAAAATCATTCTCCAATGTTTTGAATATTTAATTTCAATTAAATTTGTTTTAACTTAATCTCCTATTGTTTAAAGCAAGTAATTCTCTTTTTAACTCTGGTCGCTTTAAATATAACTTCAGTAGCAAATGTTTCAACAGCCACTGTATGTAATTGACATTTTTTTTCTTGTTTGCCATATCTTTCGTTTTAACTACAGTCTGTGTCATTAGTTAACAACATAATTATTTTAGGTAAATAGTATTCAGTATTTTTATTCTATAAATAATATTTTATTTTGTATACATTCTGACAAACATGAACTTATTCTTTTTGTAATTTGTTGTTGTCTTCAACAAACTTATCTAAACAAGTTAATTATGTAGTTATAATTGTTATTTAATTGAGTGTTACTGGAATTTGTGTGACTTGATTTTTTTATATACAAATGTTGAAACAAATAGACAAGAAAATAACCACCACATTAATGTTATTGTTACTCTATGCATTTCTTATTTTGGAAATATTTTAAGTGTTAATCTTTTAATGATGATTTGTGTTTATTTGCGAAAAAGTTTTACGTTCTATTTACATTAAGCATTGTTTTATTAAACTGATAGTTGTTGTCTGGTTGCCAAAATTATTTTATGCTTTCTCTCATTATAATTAGAGAGAAGAGTTGACAGCAGAGCCATTAAAAAGTATCATAATCATGTTATTAGATTCATTATATTTGCAAAACTTCTAAATGAGTCAGATTTAAATGGGCATTTTATTAAAATAATCGTTTGTTTGAAAATTATAAATACTAAACAATGTAGAGCAAATTGCAAACTTAGTGCTGAACTCATTAATGTACTGAGAATCTTCTCGAAAATTTCATAATTTTTCCATAGTCGAAAAATTAAAAAAAAAAAGACAATCCAGGTTGACGTTAAAATTATAAAAAACATTTGAATATTTTAAAACCTATTAAAGTTAAAGAAAAAATCTGGCTGCGGCATGGTCACGTTATTTATATTATGTCCATAGCAATAGTGACTGTGACTGTCGCAAATAAATCTCTTTTAAACTAAACAATTATTTAGTTACTATAAACTAATTGTGCTTAATATTTGATCCTTAAAAGAATAATATTTCATCAAATTGAAATATTTTGTTTTGCTGAAACTCTAAACATGTTTTAGGTCATTAGATTAATGTTGAATTTTGTTTGAGCAACTGACTGGTCTGACTGAGAAAAAAACAAAGAAAAAAAAAACGAGAATAAAATCATTATATGAGCTGTTTTTATGGAAAGTGGTATAAGTCCACTTTTCAAGAAAAAACTAAGTTAACGGTAATTTTAATGATCTATAGACTCCTTCTCTTCCTAGTTCAAATCACAATTTCATTTGAGTACTATCTTGACATAAAATAAACAAAAACAGTATAAATTTTGAAAGAAAATGCTCGATTTAAATTAATTTTTCTTTTTGGAAAAAAAGGGCAGGCCAAACAAACTTAACAAAATTAATGTGATACTGCTTTATAAAACTTCAAGGAGCAGAACAAGAGAGAAATATAACAACAATAAGATAACTTGCCTATTCTCCATAAATACTTCAATGTGCTAACTGTGAAAGAAAACTAAGTTTAAAATATCTTTTTTTTTATTTAAAGATCTTAACGAAATACTTTTCATTTTTATATCTTTTAAATAACTGAAATAAACTCTCTATAAATTTATGTCTACGGAAATATGGGCTTAAATTCGCTCCTGTTTTAATTTCTTCTAATATGTTATTTTTCAAAGTGGTATAACTCCATGCGGGGCTAAAAAAAATTAATTATTTTTTCAAATAATTTAAGTAATTATTATTATTTTATAATAAAATTTAAAAGGCGTATTGTATAAAAAACATCACTCGAATTGATTAAGGTTGGACAGTATTTTTAAATTGATTCAAACGCTTACCCTAAAATATCTCAATATATGTAAAAATTGACTTACACCACTTAAAAAAAAAACAGTTTATATTTTGTTTCTACAAAAGCACAACGCTGAGGCCGTATTCTGTAATTCTCTTAGCTAAAACTTAAGCTAAATTGCTTAAATGTTGAACTAATCCATGTACATTTTCTTCTCTTAATCGGTATCTGTAAGTCCAACTCAATATATAAGACAGTGTTAGGTGTGGGGTTAAATGTTCCAATATCGTATTTGTAACAAAAAAATGCTTTGTTAAATTTAAATTATTTAAGAGATGGCGATTTAGCCTAAGCGACTTACAGAATAACTGCCATCCCTAAATTAGCGCGCTAAGTGCAAGATACCTGTCAAAATTTCTCATGTACATACAAAATGTATGAAGCGCCCCTAAATAGCACGACGTCAACGCTTAGCAATTATAAAATCCAATTTTGACAGTGCGTTAGGAAGTGAAGTTGGCTGCTTGTTGGTTTGTTTTGTTTTGTTATGGTTGAAAAGTAATGACAATTTAGTTATTTTCAAGGCAATCTAGCGTTTTATCTCTTCTTTATGCTTATGCAGCGGGTTTTATAAAATAAAACGAGTTAACATTACTGTTAAAGACACAAAGTTGACGCTCTTATTTAGGGATTACATTCCAGCGCAAAAGCTATGAATTAAATTGCTTTGCGTCTTACGCGCTAATTTAGGGATGGCAGTAAGGCTGTTGGTAAAATGAACCATCTTAGATTTTAGAAATACGTAACACTAATGACACTGATGCATGACAAATTGCTTTTAACCCTTACATTTTCTTCCAATAGGACCTTGCTTTTAAGCTCTTAATGCCTGGAAACAAATAATTTTCTATTATATAAGATTTTTTATAGCTTTGTGTACGATTCTGCTTCAAAAATTAATTATTAGAAGCAGGCTCAAGTGTTAATTAGATTCGCATTAAGTTAAAAGACAAAACTTCTATTCACTTGAAGGTCTAATTGATGAATCTAGTTTAAGCTGTTTTATTTACGATAATAATTTTAAGCACGCAGAAAAAAACATGATTGTAACATCGTCTCAAAAACCATATTATATTTACTGTAAAAAAATATGTAAAAAAACCAAACTAACTTCAGTTTCCCTTTCTTACATTGAAAAACATACGCGCAACTTTACCTAAAGTACCCACAATATCCCAGCTGTCTTTCGAGGCCAAGGAGTTTGTTGCAGCATGATTTTGATTTGAGTCTATAAGTGTCGAGGGATTTGTAAAGATATCGCAATTTTGATTGAGGTCGACCTATGATGGTGTCGAATACCAACCACTCGTTGGAGCACCCTTATGATACAAATGAAAACTGGAATGTGGAGCAAAGTATTGAGGTTGATCTAAGTTGCTATAAGTTAAACCACTGCTGGCATCTGTTGTACTTGTATGATGCATGGCAGCAGCAGCTGCTGAGTAGGGTTGCGGTTTAAGTGGCAGAGCAGAAGATACATCTGCTCCAGTGCTGGTGGTGGTTGTATATTGCGTTTTCAGGGGATCAGCATACTCATAGCCACCGTTGAGGGAGGTAAGGGTTGTTGTTGATTTGCCGTTATTTAAGGAATTGTTAGAATCTCGGGGTGAAACTGAACTGGGTGGTGTCATGGCATTGTGATAATCAATGGAGCTGTGATGATAGCTGCCATAGGTGGAAACAAGATTTGTGAAGGCATCTGAAGAGCTCTTTTGCGGATGAGAATGCAGTTGAAGATATTGATTATCATAAGAAGACTCACTGCCAGGTGGTGTTGGAAGAGGGCCGTTTTGTTGGTCCCCGTAAAAAACGCCGGTGGGTGTTTGTCTGGCCGTAGCCCGTATCACACTTTCACGATTAGCATACAGTTGCCTTAGCAGTGCTGTGGCAGGCATAGGTGGAGCAGGTTGCTGATAATGGGGAGCTCCTATCCACTGTATGGTACTGCTTTTTTCATTTTGTTGCTGTTGTTGCTGTTGTTTGAGCAATGAATCTGCACTAAAGTCGGTAGTATTGGGTCCTGCATTACTGACACTGCCCGGTGAGGGCAGATGTTTGGACATTGCTTGTTCCAGGTCTTTGACTGAAGTTTCAGGGTTTTGTAGAGGAGTTTGTGTTTGCTGCTGCTGTTGTTGTTGTTGCTCATCTATTATGGAAGGTAATCGTGAACGTGGTGTTTCACGATCTACAGCAGGAACTTTGGCATTTGGTTCATTTATGGAGGCATTGTTGTCAATTCCGGCTTCAGTGTTCGCCGGTTGCAGAACAGGCGTCACTTTAGTTTTGCGTTTACGTTTTGTGACAGTCGGAGCTGTTATGGGAGCTGTAGCAACAGTTGTGGGCAATGCATTAACCGCACCATCATCTATTGAATTTAGACTCGGAGTATTACTTGATTCCTTAACTAAAGCTACGCTGCTATTTGATGTATTTGTGGAACCCCGACCTCTAGATTTTTGTTGATGAGCATCCGGTTCTGTTTTGGGAGCTGCCAATTTCATTTCATTACCTGTTACACTATTATGACTAATATCGCCAGCTGCCGAAGCATCACCATCAGGTGAACCGGAATTTTTATCAATGCTCGATAGATCTTCATGCTTAATGCTGTCTATGCTTGGTTCCAATTGGCAACAATCCAAAATGAGATTTTCATTTTCACGATTACTGATCACATAATTAACACAAATGATATTTTGTTCGTCGGCGTTTTTGGAGTTGCATACAACAGTGGCGCAACTTTGCATCCAAGTGTAGCCACCATTTTTGTTCATAAGACGATAGTAGCCTGTTAAAACTTGGCCCTTTTCGATTACTAGTGAGAGAGAGAGAGAGAGAAATAGCGAGAAAATAAAAAGCTTTTAATTTCTTTCTTATAATTTTTATTTTATTTATCATTTTAATTTTATTTATTTATTTTTTTTTACTTACGATCCATATGATGTTTTCTCATACGATTGGCATCTTCGGCATGGCACAGCGAATACATACTTTTACCCACTAAATCTTCGGGCGTATAATCCAATAAATCAGACACCCTTTTAAACAGAAGAAAAATGTATTTAATTATTTTTAATTATTGTTGCTATTTTATTCTTAAATAACGTACCTTGGCTCACAATGGGCAATACGAAAATCAAAATGAATTCTCGTTACAAACATGTCACATTCTAAACGAATTTCATGCACTGAAGGTGGTGGCAAAGCAATTGCCAGTGCAACCATTCCTAAAAGAGGCGGTTGAGATTTTCGCGTATGCGAAAATGTGTACTGTGGCCGTAATTTACACAACAATAAAACTACCTAAAATGAAATAAAAACAAAATTTGTTATATAAAAAACAAGTCAAAAAATAATTCATTTAAACGAAACGAAACGATTAATATGCGAAAAAAATAGAAACAAAATAGATGTAAATGGAGAATGCTAGCAAATACGATACAAGCCATGGTTGTTATCAGAGTAACCAAAGTAGGTTTCAGCAGGTCGGAGCGATATATTCGGCATTGTCGCCGCTTTATTAAAACATGGATAAAGGATGCAATTTCACTGGAGTCATGGTTCCCAGATTTTTTTCAAATGGTATCCCCAAATAGATAACTTTTATCCCCACAATTCCCCAAAAAAAAAAAAATAATAATACTGTTTATTATTAAATTCAATTTAACTTGTTAAGTTGATTAAAAAAATGAAAAGTTCTGAATCAAAAGTTTTCGTCTCGTTGTCTTAAGCAATCTTTTGGTACAAATTTTTGGAGTTAAGCAGTTAAATCATTTCTAAAGATGGAATAAAAGTGTTACAACAAGTTGTATTACTTTTAGAATGTGCATTAATTCTCAATAAAGATTCAAGCATCTCGTATTGCATTTTATTTCTTATTTTGATTCACTGTTGAAAAAAGGCGAATTAATTTTTTAAATATACGGAGAGACTTACATGTTATAATTTTTAATAATGGAAACTTTGGCGCAGCAAAAATGTAAAATTTATTTAATGATAGTAAAATTACAGTAACCAAAAATAATATTTTAAGAAGATAATAAAGAACCTCTTTAAATCCCCAAAACGCAAAATATATCCTCAAAGAAATTCCCAGTCTCCAAACTGAAATTTTAATCCCATTTTGAAAATAAAATCTTCGATTTAGGGATAAAGAAGGTAGTTCCACTTCAAAAATTTGTGACGTTTGCCGGAATTATTTGAAATATATTTTTTGTAAACAATAAAATTTGCGTTGCCACAGATATAAATAAGAAAAAATATTTTGGAACTATTTAACAAAATATGTGTAATTTGTATAAAAAATATACATATATATAAATGATAATTCAAATGTCTTTACTATATATAAAACTACACAGATATAAATCCTTTGACTCTATAGGACAATTTATAAAAATTCCCTTATTATCATTACTTATTAAAAATGCAATTGCAGAGTAAGAGTTTTACCGAATTAAGGGAGCTTATTAAAATTGTAAAGATTGATACGAGGGCTGCTATATATATTTCTGGCCTGGCAACACTGAGTGCTGCCAAGTGCAATCTGACAAATCCATTGGAAAATTTGTCATTTTTAAGCATAATCGTACTCAAAACGTTTTGACGTACGACCATTATTTGTGTTGTTTACAGTGACTTGAAAAAATTAATATAGAAAAAATGGAATTAACTCGTGAACATTTTTGTGCCATCATTTTTCACAACTTTCGACGTGGATTATCACGACAAGAGTGCATTGATGAACTTAAATCTTTGTATGGCGATGAAGCACCATCCTATAGCACTGTGAAAAATTGGTATAATGAATTTAATCGTGGCCGAAGCTCGCTCAAAGACGAATTCCGTGAAGGTCGTCCAAAAACGGCTGTTGTGCCAGAGAACATTTATGCCGTGCGTGAACTCATAATGCAAGATCGACATGCGACATACCGAAAGATGGAGACATCCTTGGACATTTCTTCCACCGGCATATATTCGATACTGCATGAACACCTGGCCGTACAAAAGGTTTGTTCTCGTTGGATCCTGATAATTTGAAAGTCGCTCAAAAAAAGGCTCGTGTCGATTGGTGCAAAGAAATGTTGCAAAAATACGATTGCGGTGCTTCAAAAGACGTTTATAAGATCGTCACAGGTGAAGAATCATGGATCTATGCGTATGAACCCGAAACGAAACAACAATCGACCGTGTGGGTCTTCAAAGACGAGCAAAATCCAACGAAAGTTGTTCGTGGAAGAAGCACTTCGAAGCAAATGGTCGCCTGTTTCTTCGGCAAAACTGGTCATGTGGCGACTGTTCCGCTTGAGCAACGTAGGACGGTCACTTCTGAGTGGTACACTACAATTTGTTTGCCTGAAGTCATCGGAGAAATTCGAAAAATCAACAAGAGAAGACGAATCATTGTTCACCATGACAATGCGAGCTCTCACACATCGGCTCAAACCAGAGCGTTTTTGACCGGCCAAAACGTCGAATTAATGGGTCATCCGCCGTACAGCCCTGACTTGGCACCTAATGACTTGTTGTGGTTTCCGCACATCAAGAAAAAAATGCGTAGTCAACGATTTTCGTCGCCAGAAGAAGCTGTTAAAGTGTTCAAAAATCATGTTTTAGAGGTGTCTCAATCAGAGTGGAAAAAGTGCTTCGACAACTGGTTTGAGCGCATGCAAAAGTGTATAAATCATGCTGGAGAATACTTTGAAAAACAATAAAACCTTTTTTGATTATAAATATTCGCATTTTCACTATTAGGCCAGAAATATATAGAGCAGCCCTCGGTATTTAAAATACAACTCTAATCGTATGAAAACTATTAGACCCAGTTTACACGTAGCAAAATTTCATGGCTTAAATTTTGAAGCATTTTTTAGCATTTTCAACATTGTGTTAGATCTGGATCCGAAGGCTACTGAATCAAATTTTTTGTTTATTGTAAATTGTAAATAGCACGAAAAAAATTTTTTTTGAAAATTATTTAACATAATAAAAAAAAAAAATTAATTTAATATTTGCAAAGCGCACGTGCATATAAATAAATTATCGTAGTGTTTTGTGATATTTTATTTTTAAACACTAAGTATACAGAGGCGACACGAGAATATAGTCATCTCTTTTTTTCTATGCATCTCTTTCTTGACATCCTATCGACTTCAATTTTGTTTTGTAGTAGTCAATAGGATGTCAAGAAAGAGATGCATAGAAAAAACGAGATGACTATATTCTCGTGTCGCCTCTGTATACTCGGTGTTTTTAAACCTCTTTCAACTGTATAAAAGAGCCGAAAAAAGTCAGCCGTGTACAGCGGAGACAGAAAAAGAGAATTACTGTTGGTTATTGTTGTTTTTGCTTTAACTTTGATTTTTGTCTTTGCTTTATTGTTTAGACAAAAATCTTTAGTTTATTTAAAATGTTTGTCAGAAGTTTTCTGAAGAATTGAGTAATCGGTAACGTAATGGCCATCGAGACCTGCTTTGACCCTCAATAATCAATATCGGTAATAAATTTAATCGGGATAATTAAATAAAAAAATAGCACGAAGTTTTTTATGAAAATTAAATATTATAAAATCTTCCCGTGTCTTTAATTAAAGTTTTTTGTTTTCGTTAGAAAACGTCTTCAAACATTTGTAAATAAATTTCTTATAGTTTTTAATTTTAAAAATATTTTGATTTTGAAATTAATTTCAATAATAATTATTTAAAACTTAAACTTATAACTTAAATTATAATACCCATGTTTTGAATAATAATATTCATGATAATTTTATGATCAAAATATTGAATATTTTGAACACTTAAAATTCGATACTGATCAATAAAATCAGTTTTTTTTAATTGCAATTGTAAAATTCGTTTAAAATTTGTACTGTTTGACCTCTGGAGGTTAGTAAAAAATTTCAGAAATTTATTAATAAATTTTAAATTAATTAAAAAAAATGTTTGTTAGTAGTAAATTTTTGGTTTGAATTTTAACAACAAAAATTAAAAACTTTAACACCAAATTGTAAATTTTGTTAAAAATAACGTTAAATTTAAACGATTTCGTTTTATTGTCGTTTTTTACTGATTTTCATTGATACGTACCGAATAATTGGTGCCCACTGTTTTACCATTTTTACCACCACTAGCCGTTTGATCATTATTAGCCTGTAGATAATGAAGGGGAAAAGGGAGAGGATGCATAACTTAGTATAAATGTAAATTTGATTTCTATTTTTTTTGTTTGTTTTTTATTTTCCTAAATAATAAAATGAGTGTGGGAGAAAATGAAAAAAAGCAAAATAAAAAATAAAAGAAACAACTACAACTACAAAATACTACACATTCAATTTCTAAAACAGAAAAACTACTTTTTTATAATTACAAATAAATTTTACATACGAGTATAAAAAAATTTTAATTTTATTTAATGTATAAACTGAAGAATACTCACTCTATAACCGGAAGATTTAAAATGACAGCCTCGTTTGGTTAAAGTCGATTTCATGCGTATACAAAAGGAACGTTCATAACCTTTATAACCACTATTCGATATAACAGTCATTTGACCAGAAACTATAAAAACAAAGAGCCAGAATAATTATTTAGATTTTTTTTTAATAGAATTTATATTTTCTTAAGATTTACCATCTGGATTGTTGGTACCATGATTGCCTACACCATCATCTGAACCGCCTGAATGTGGTGAGGCCAGACCAGCTGGACCTGTTTGTGAGCCTGAACCGCTTATACCACCCGATGTTAAACTCAAACCTAATTGTTCGGCAATTTCAGCATGATCACCTTGATGTATATAATCAAATATGCTACTGCCTGTCATCTCCACCTGTGACAAGCCCAAATATATGGATACTGTTTCCGATATATACAGGAAACGACCGTCAGCTGCAACCGCCAGTGCAAAGCCATCCAAAGACTAAAGAAATGTAAAAGAAAAACATTTAAATGTTGATAAAATTAAATTCTGAGAAAACAACAACAAAATAGATATTTGCATTTTATGAATTTTAAAAATAAAATTATTCCTAAGAATGCAACAAGTTAAACAAGATACTCGTTTATACCTGCAATATGTGGGTACCCTGATGTTGTTCAAATAAATCAACGGCGGGACTGCGTCTTATGGCTGCACCTAAAACCAAGAAAAAAAAAACAAAAAAATAAAATATATTATTTTAACATTTATACAAATGAGTGTGTGTGTTTTTAGAAAATAACTCAAAAACTTGAAAAAGTATCACAAGTAATTCGTTATTCAATTTACATAACAGCAATATATTTTAGAAATACATACTGTTAGCACCCCCTCCTCTCTGCAGGCTTTACATTTACAAATGTTTATTTAAGTAGAGAAAGCATATTTTTGTAAACTATACTTTTGAATATTTCATCTAACACTACATTGGTTTCGTTAATTTAATTATTCAGAACGCAGTGGGTTAGAAACAAAATATTTTGCAAACAAATCCTCACAAAATTTTATTATTGTTTATTTAGTAGTTTTATTTTTAACTGAAAAGTCGGAGGTTATCACCTCGTCTGAATGTTGCTTTTTTATGCCTGTGCCTGCAGAACTCATTCATTTCTGAACTGATTTTGAAATTGTTTTCTTTATTTGAAAGGTGATGCTTACAGATTGGTCCTATTTTAAAAACAGTTCATCAGTTCAGGAATTTATACAATTAAGACGTTAATTGAGCTCAATTTACCATATAAGAAGTCAATTAATAAATTGAGCAATTAGTACTTAATTGCAACACTAATTGAATAAGATGCGAAATGCAACCCTTGCCAACAAGTATGTTTACTCTGGTGACTATGTTCAGTGAGAAGAAAAAATTCATAAAATTGGCAAGCTGCAAGTAAAAAATATAAACAAATAAATAAAAAGAAAATGGCGGGTCATACGACAATGGCTTTTGACACTTCCAACTTCAAAGCAACAACAAAAAGCCATGTTGTTTTTGTAATAAAAAGAGAAATCAGCTGGGCAGAAAACACTACCTAGTAAAAAAACTAATTGAATAAACTTAATTGAAGATGTGTGAACACGAAATTAAATTGGGCAATTAAAATTAAATTAACTCAATTAAGAAAACATGTCTAAATAGGGTATAAAGCATTTTCGTAAATGTTTTATTTTTGATAATATCATGAAATACACATTAAACTTATTTAGTTGTGAGCAATATGGTGTAAAGGAATCGATCAGGGGGCAAATCACCGCATTCGATAACGAGTACTTTGTGATCAAAATGTTGTTAACGTGGATCACGGCAGTCGTTATCGAAACATATTTATTCGTAGTTGCACTCGATTGGTAATCTACTAACGAAAACAAATAAACTCTAACATTTTGTAACGCTACAAAACAAAAACAAATGGAAGTAATTAAAAAAGGAGAAATTAATTAATATGAATTCTCCTGCTATTTTCAATAAAATAGTTTAAAAATGTAATTTTAAATGCTTTAAGGAAAAGTCAATGTGAAGACAAAGATTTCCCAGGAACCAATGCCGAAAAAATTCAATGTTAAAATTACTCCCAGTACAAATATATCTCCTGATGACTGATATTTTGGCCTCGTCCTATGATTCCGATTATGAGGAATACAAAAATATATTTAGGTCCATTTAAATGAGTCTTGTTTGTTTATTTTTTTTTTGCACTGTGTCACTGTTTTCACTAATTTATTTATTTTTTGTTTTGTTATTCTTACTGTCATATGTTTGCAGCAATGTAAAAAATAGTAGTAAATAGAAAAAATTACGATCGAATATTATGATCCAAAAAATTACAGCCATCGAAATATTTCTTGACACGAATGTGCATTCGATATCAAATGCGGTGATTTGTCCCCTGCTCATTTTTTATTTACACAATAAAATTTTCTTCTTAAGGATATATTATTCTAGTGATGCCTAAAAGTAGTATATTTTATTAAAACAATTTAATTAGTGAAAAATAACACTCAAGTAAAAATTATTAAATTGATTATGAAAAAAACGGTGGAAGACTTTTAACCCGAATAACTTCATTTGTCTTGTATATGAAAAAATGTAGACACGGGAATATTTTTTTAAAATTTAATTTTCACAAAAAACTTCGTGCTATTTTTTATTTAATTATCCCGATTAAATTAATTACCGATATTGATTATTGATATTTTATTGATTATTATTATTGATATCGTAGTGTTTTTGATATTTTATTTTTCCTCCTCTTTCAACTGTATAAAAGAGCCGAAAAAAAGTCGAGCGTTTACAGTAGAGAAAGAAAAATAGAATTACTGTTGGTTATTGCTGTTTTTGCTTAAACTTTGATTTTTGTCTTTGCTTTATTGTTTGGACAAAAATCTTTAGTTTATTTAAACTGTTTGTCAGAAGTTTTCTGAAGAGTTATGTAAGCGGTAACGAAATGGCCATCGAGACGTGCTTTGATCCTCAATAATCAATATCGGTGATTTAAATAATTAATCGGGAAAATAGCACGAAAAAAGAGATTTTTTTTAATTAATTAATATAATAAAAAAATTTCCGTTGTTTAATAAAAAATAATTATTTGCCTAATTTTTTTTAATCCTTTGCATATTGAAATAATTAAATAAAAAATAGCACGGATTTTTTTGTGAAAATTAAATTAAAAAAAAAATTGTTGTTGTTGTAGTAAACAATGAGTACCAACAATTGTATAGCTATTGTATGATCTGACGACTTAGCACACATACAATTTAACATATATTACGTTTTTTCTAAACAAATTTTGATTTAAACATTTTAACATATTTTCTATTTAAATAAAAATTTAAGCCTTCAAAATTATTTATGTACATACACACATACACACATACTTATGTTTATTAACAATTGGATACATTGAATATACATTTCTTGCAATTAAACTTGGCATTTTATTCATGCTTTGATGATTAAGGTGACATTTTGTCACAAAATATATATAGTAAAAAAAACGACAACAATGACGACATACATATCGGCCTTAACCATTTTTCGAGTTATGCCTAAAACAAAGTTAAACTTTTAAAATAAAATAAAACAAAATAACAAAATATTTCACATTTATAATTTACAACAAAAGGACTTCTGCCATATAAATACACAAGTGACCATAAACACACCACCATGCGACCGACCATCTACTCACTCAACCATTCGTCTGTAACAAGTATTAACACTTAAACTAACACTTTTTGACTTAAGAAAATTATTACCAGAGAAAAGCGAGTGTAAGAAAAAAATGAGCATTAAATTATTTCATTATTATTGAAATGCAATAAAAAAATTTATACAATTTTATATGTTTTTATAAGGCAAAAGTAAATTGTTTGGCAAAAATAGAAAGAAAAGAAAAACTCCAGGGAATTTATTTCATGCCAGTTTGTAGGAATATGGGGTGGTTGGCTTGTGGTCAAGTAGAATAAGACAAATAATATATTGCAAGTGTTGTTAACCTGTTTGTGAAGCCAACACAAGTGGGCGTAAGTAATAATCATAAACATATGAGTGTTTAGCTTTTTTTTATGTTTTTTATTTTGTACTTTTTTTCTATTAAAAGGAATTTTTAAAGGTTTTTTTGTTAATGTAATATTTACTAGATTTTTTTATTTGCCTGATATAAGGGGGTATTTGGCTTATGGTTATAATCAGAAAATCTTATAATTGAATTAAAAGAAAATTTATTACTTTTAACATGCTAGAAGAAATTGTGATGTATTCTAGTTAGAGGGCAGAATAAAAAAGTCATTACTGAAAGAACATCAACTTAACAAACGAAATAACTTTATTCTGAAACCGCCATCAAAAAAAGATGGCGGTTTCATTTGAAAATTTATTTTTTTTTTCAGTTAAAATTCATTATATAAAAATAATTACACTTGTTGATGTCCAAAATGATTATATTATGAAATGTACAAACAAATTACACAAACTAACTTTTATTTGAATTCTTAGCATTTGTTTCTTCAGTGCCTATTTCTGTAAATAGGAACGAAATTTTTTTATTTTTTTAAAATATTGGTTTTTTTTTCAATAGAAACAATATAAACATCCAAAAGATATATTCGTTCGGATTTACGGGTACTTAGCGAAAACACGAAGTTGTTATAATCCATTTTTTAATCAAGGAATTTTAATTTTTAAACAGTTACGGTCAAGGCGAATTAAAAAGAGGTGGCCTTCATAGCCCAGCTGTCTATTTTTTGCGCTTGTGATTTTTCCTTCTTCGAATGTCAAAAGTTATAATCTCCTATTGTACTTTCTTGTTTTTGGCAGACAAAAGACGATTTGTACGAAAACAAAATGTACATATTTCTTTGGCAGTGTTGTATTTATTGTCATCGTGAGTATACTTGTGCTTAATTCGTCATACTTACGGTCAGCTGTCTGTGGCCATTTTGATAAAGTGTATTTGAGCTCGCTTTTAAATAGATTAACGTGTTATGTGATATGAACCTCCATTTTGTCGACTAGAAACAAAATTTGGAAAAACCAGAGAAGGGATAACCAGCATTAAACAGTGACTTTTAGCCGACTACGAAAAAAGGAGGTGTTACCAATTCGACTAAATGTTAAGTAATTTCTGTGCCGATCTTGAAAACTTTTCTTTATTCGAAAAGTATTATTGATCATTGATTGGTTCCGTTTTAAAATCAGTTTATAATTTCAAAAATCAAAGGGTATCTCACAGAACATAAAGGGATTTTTTTAAGCATAATAGAGCTTTAAATTATAAAAAATAACACTAAAAATTAAATTTTGATAAAAAATTGTTTCTTATTATTTTCAGTAAATTCTAGCAAATCATTATGAATAGACTCGTTCTGCGTCGTTCTTTCGCCGATTGGGCTTTAGAGCAGTTAGTAACTGACCCGTTGTTTTATCGCCAAATTATGTTCAGCGATTAAGCAAAATTACCGCATACGGAGTGAGACCAATTTACAACATACCCTACAGACTCCGTTGCATCCAAAATAATACAACTTTTGATGTGGTTTACATGCTGAAAGCAACATCGGACCTTATTTCTTTAAAAATGAGGACGGATCTCACGTTGCGGTCATTGGAGATGGTTACCGTATCATGTTTAATAATTGTTTGTTTGAAAATATGGTTGACATCGATCCGGATGAAATGTGGTCTTAATAATGGCGCTACGTGTCATACGTCGACCGCTATCATCGAGTTATTAAAATCCAAATTTGGCGATAAGTGAATTTTGAGAAATGGACCTGTCAATTGGCCTCCAAGTCCGTGCGATTTGATACCTCTCGATTATTTTCTGTAGGGCCATGTGAAGTCACTGGTTTATGCTGATAAACCTGCAAGAATTGACGTGCTGGAGGCCAGTATTGTTCGTGGTTATTCGTGACATACGGCCAGCAGTACTTAAAAAATTAAACGTCCAGAATACGCTTCGTCATGAAAAGCCGCGGTGGTCATGTATCTAAAATCATTTTTAAATATTAATGCCATATTCTAATCTTTCGTAGAAAAAAAATTCTTCATTTTAATTGAATTTTTTGTGTTTTTTTTTACAATTTAAAGTACTAACGGGATTGAAAAAACACCCGATACATGTTTTTACATGTTTTATGAACTGTAAAGGGGACTACCTTAAAATTAAAAAAACAGAGTTCCACCATAGCTCCCAATTGAAAAATAGTACAAAAATAAATCTAAAAATTAAAGTTTGTCCCCATAGGTGACGTAAGTTGACCTATATAGGCCTATCTTTTGAACCGTTATAGACTAACGCTTGAAAATGGGACAAAATATTGATAATTATGGCCGTTATGATAACAAGAATATGTATTCAAAATAATAAATTAAAGGGTGTTCTAATAGTTTATTTAATTTAATGTATATGGCCATACTTTTGAACTGGCTAACTTCGCTATAATAACAAATATAAAATTTGAATTTTGAAATAACAGGGTGTCTCAATAGTTGATGTAATTTAATGTATGTGACCAAAATTTCGAACAATTATAGACAGACTGAAATTTACAAGGAACTTATATGGTAAAGGCCACTATAAGCACAAGTAAACAATTTTAATTTAAAATTAAAGGGTCTTCTCATAATTGATGTAATTTTACCTAAATGGGCCTATCTTTTGAACCATTATATAAATAGAAACACTTGAAAATTAGACAGAATATCCAATATTTTGTCTGGTATAATAGGAAGTATAAATATTAAAAATTTTTAAATTAAAGGGTGTTACAATAGTTGCTGTAATTTGATATATATGACTAAACTGATATACAGCTTTAGACAGATGGTTGAAATTTACAAAAAACCTGTACTGCCTGTCAGCTGTAGTAGACAGTATTGAATTTGGATTTAGAAATAGAAGGGTGTCATAATAGATAATGTATATGACCAAGCTTTTGAACCAGAATAGACATACAGATAGCTAAAATGATTTTAAAGTCGGTTTTGTTTGCAAGAATTATTTTAGATGCTTTGGAGGAATTCCGAAGTCTGGCAGTGACACAAGAACGGGTATACCGCAAAGACTAAAGTGTACGTATTAAAACTGGTTCTAAAAACGGACTTATTGGAACTGGAAATTGAAGCATTCATGATTTAATGCCACACAATTTAATATACCATATTCCATCTTAAAAATAAATATCTTAATCGTGACGTCTAGTGCGAAATAAAAAAAAATTTTAAAGTTCCAGAAGTGTATTTTTTATACTTCTTCCTCGGCTTTTTTTTTCATTGTAGGAAACTGCTGTAATTTTTAATGCTTCAAGAAACCTAAAAAAAGATGTTTATCAAAGTTTTAACCTTAAACTTATAGTTTCACTTATGCACTTTTGCTCTTTTTAATTAGAAGTCAAATTAAAAGAAATTTCAAATTGTTGTCCAATGACTCACTGCACAAAGTCATCATAATTTCATGAAATAAAAATGACAAATTATTTATTACTATTTTTTTTTTTTGTAAAATTATTCATTATTGATTTCCATTTAAAATAAACATTTTCCCTAAAAAATAATCAATTCCATAAAATAACCCAAAGACGAAAATATGTTTAAGTTTTTTTTGTTTTTTTTTTTTGAAAATTGAATAAAAATCAAGGTAATAATAACTTGGAATCATCGTTAAAATGATATACGACAAAACCATTTTGAATGAATAAATTTATATAAATAAAAAAATAATAATATTTAACCTTCCGTTACCTTCTATAAATTTAAATTTAAAAAAACTCAGTACAGAAAATAATGTACGAAATGAAAAATGAAATTGATAATAAAAAACCAACTCAAAAGTACAAAACAATAAACAACGAAACAAAATGGTTGCGCATGAGCACAACAAAAAAGAAATAATCGTTAAAAAAGCAACAAATTTGTATATTTACACACTTTTTTATGCAAATTAATTGAATTAAAATGAATTGAATTGAAGTACGTTTATTTTTTTATTTTTTAACTGCTAGTTGTTGTTTTTTTTTTAATATAAGTAGTTCCTCTCATAAACAGTGAACAGAAAGAAATCAACAGTACGGTTGACAGTTGGTTATCAATTTAATTGTTAAAATATATTTTTCAGTACCCTGCAGTTTTGAAAGCTTTTCTGTTTTTTGATCATCGCTATGTTAAGGTGAAATTGATAAGCAATTTTTTTAATTTTCAGGGGAGTTTTAAGTTCCGTGACTTATTCTGCCTTAATTGTACTTAATTCAAAATGTGCTATACTAATATCAATATTATTTGTTCTTATGTTATAGTATATTAATATGTAATTAAATAAATTATTAAATTTTTATTAAATTAAATAAATTAAACTTTAAAATTATCGTGCAAATTTTCCGAATAAATTACCCAAATCACAACTGTATAAAAGAGCCGAAGAAAAGTCAGTCTCTCATCGGATTATCTATATATATAAAAATGAATGTCTGTCTGTTTGTTTGTGCTTTATAGGAGGCCAAGCCCTTGGACCGATCTTCCTGAAATTTTCACAGCATGTTATTGTGACTCTGGAAGGAATAATAGGCTATATGAAGTTTTAATTGGACAAAGGGGCGTGGCACCGCCCATATAACACAAAAATTTAAATCGCCATATTTTGGCAATTTTTTGACCTACGTCGACGATATTTGGTACATATGGTATTGACATAATTAGGAATACGTACCAGGAGAAAAGTGGGTGGCCCCTTTTTAGAAAAATTTAAAATCGTAATATAGTCTTAACTACTGGACCAATCGTCATTAAATTTTCGCAATACTTTTAATTTTATTTAATAACGACGGGGGTAGCGAAGCACACCGGGTTCATCTAGTGTAAAATAAAATTAAAGTAGATTGTTGTTGTTTTTGCTTGAACTTTAATTTTTGTCTTTACTTTATTGCTTCGACAAAAATCCTTAGTTCATTTAAAAAGTATTTGTAAGAAGTTTTCTAAAGAGCTAAGTGAGCAGTAGCGAAATGGCCATCAAAGCTAGCCTTTATCTTTAATAATCAATAAAGATAAAGGTGGCTTGGATAATTTATTTGGGAAAGTAGCACGATAATTTTAAAGTTTAAATGATAAAATGTTTATTTAGAAATTGTTTTAAGCAGAAACTCTTTCGAATTTCACCAAAAACAAAGAAATGTAATTTCATAATTTTTTGAATCAATATGATCACCAACGAAATTAATTACCTCCCCCACGATGTCGCAAAAACTAATTCATTCGCACAATTACATTTCAAACAAAAACAAGTTCTACAATTTTGTTTGATTGTACAAAAAACCGAATTCTTGTGACATTGTGAAACAGAAGGTAAGTGAAAAGCTTTATAAATATTTTGAGAGCTCTGCAAAGATCTACTTGTTACGCTGCGAGATTGTTCTTTTTAAAACCGTTGTTATCGGGAATGTCAGAAACTGAAAGAGCGCTGAGGTAGTTAAGTCGTTACATTATTAGCGTACCTAATGAAATTTTCTGGATGAAGCTATAGTGCTTAAAGGAAGAGCAACAATTCCATAAGAAGGAAAATACTTTACTGGGTGTTTAAATTTTTTCTAGGGGTGTTTTAGCCTTTCTCGAACGGGGCTTTATACGCCAGGTACTTTAATTGAATAATTAGACGTTGGAAAGCTTTATAAACAATAGATGACGCGATTGCAAGCCCAATTGAAAGTCTTTCTGTGTTATAGTAAAGCCCGGCTGTGTTCGATTATTACCTTTAATAGTCTCTAATTCATATCAAGGCGAAAATAAATCACCACGACAGGAAAAATATAAATCACCATTGGCAAGCAAAGTTTACCTTGTCACTCTGAAGTCTAATGACCTACTGTAAGCCCCTTTACCCAACTGAGTTCTTCGGCCTCCTCTTGTGGTCTTTTATTTGAAATGTCTAAAAGACCTAAAGAGACAAAAGCATTGGTTTCTTCCATCTTTTTTAATTTTTGTTACCCTTTTTATGTTTACTTTGAATTATTAATGCAAGAATTTAAAAAGAGTGTTTGGCGTCGTTCAACCATAATACAAAGGAGCTTCAAAATTGATAACTATTCCAGGATAAAACATTTTTTGTTCTCAACTATAATTAAGTTTACAATGAGATTTTAATTCAATTTGGCGCTATTTTCTTATAAAAAAATATGAAAACTCATTCTATACATTCGGTATGGTTCCAACTGTAATCAATTATCATCTGACTGTTTCTTAGCAAAAAGGAATGTAATCTTTTAGTTTTATTTTAGCAAAACTAGTTTAAACAGCCGTTTTAGAATTTTTAAAAAAAACCTCAGCATTTAGAAAAAAATTCGCCGTTTTTCATCGTGTAGTGTGCTTGGATTTATATTCCTAAAAATCATGATACTTAGAAAGTAAAAGTCATAATTTATTACATTTTATGAATAAATTAAACTGCCCACCTCACTCTCGCAATTTGACGGTATCGTTATTTTTTTTAATAATTTAAATCAAAAAAAAATTTATGTTTAATTTTTACTTTAATAAACATTTGTTTAAAGCTGTCTTTAAGTTTTATTATTTGTTTGTTAATTTTACCTTTCATTTCATTTTTTGAATTCACTAAGAAAATGCTATAAAATATTTATATACAAATATTTAATTTTACTAATTTAATTTAAGTTTTTTCTGTGTAGTGATGATAATAGATAATAAAATCGTTAGTTGCGCGCCTGCCAAAGAACTGCAAGGTAGTTAGATGGCATACATACGATTACACACACTCTAGTACTTAGATGACTGTGTATGGAAACTATTGATCGTTTTACTAAGCAGTCGTTTTTTTTTAATAAATTTTATTGTTTTTATTATTTTCTAAAAAATAATTCCCAGTTCGAAAAAATTTATATTTTAACAATAGTTTTTATTGCAATAATTTTTCAAAAAATACTTTGGGTTTTTTTTTTAGAAATTAATTAATTATGCAAGACTCGTTTCTTTCAAAAAAATATTAAAAACTATAAACACTCTAAAACAGAAATAAACATAAAAGTTTCACTTCCTTTTAGTTGATATCGTGAATTCCTTGTTGATTAAAGCATGGATTTCATTGGGTTTTTGGTAACAATTTTTCCTGTTTTTTTTTTTTGTTTTAATATTTTCCTTTTTTATCACTTCGTTTACTTACTTTTCAATTTGCTGCTGGTGGATTGTTCTCTTGTCCATGGCGGATCACCATGACCGGAGAAGTCTCTTAATTTTAAATAACTTATGGTCAGTCTTATTATGGAAGCCTTGTCCAATTGGCTGGTTATAGCTGCGGGTAGGGGTAACATTTTTGCCAGTTCATAGAATTCAAAATTCTCTTTGCCACGCCGTGAACGGGCGGCATCACGAGATTTTTCTTTGCGCAATTCGAGAATTCTGAAAAGGAATTTTTAAAGAAAGTTTTCGTATTATTAATAAATTGTTGTTATGAGTAAATTTCAAAATATCTAATTGTAGACAAAGTAAAATAAAATAATATTTAGTTTAAAAAGTAAAATTTAAAAACTTTTTATGTGTTAAATTTATATACATATACACCTATCCCCCGTTTTACACGGTAGATACGTTCCTGATAAAACCGTTTAACTCGAAAAAATACTTTTTGTATGAAAAAGCCGTGTAAAACGAAACTTTAAATAATTTACGATATTAAACAATTAAAAATTTGTAAGAATTAATACGAATTTATGAAAAATGATATTCGTTTTGTTGTTTAAAATCAATTAACTTATCTTTATGTGGACACATAAAATTTTGCTTTGAACACTAAAAGGGGAATTCCTATTTTCTGTGTTTTTTCCGATAAGTTCATGAGAGTACAAGAGGTGTACGTCAAAGTGTTGCCAGATTTATATATAATTAAGTAGAAATAAATTCGCTTGCAGACAAAATTAGACATTCTTAACATAATTTTTTTTTTTTAATTTTCATTTTAAAAACCGTGTAAGATCGAAAAGGTGCAAAACGAGCAGCTTGTAAAACAAGGGATAGGTATACTTATATATTTCGGGCCAGTGTCATACTATTGTTTTTACATATACTTTTGAAGGGTGTTTGTTGTTAGAGAGAGAGAGATAGAGAGCGAGACAGAGAGATATTGATATAAAATAAACGTTTCTTGGAAGGGCTTAAGCTTTCCACAAATTTCATCTTTCAGATTTATTTATTCAGAGATTTCAATAGTTTCTTAACAGCCGTTTTATGAAAGTGGTCAAAGTCAAAATTAAAAAAAAAAATGAATTTACAAGTTATTTTAAACTAAATTTATTCAATGTAATTTATATGAAATTGTCAAAAATGAACCATTAGATTAGTGGTTGTCGCATAATTTAAAAATATTTTTTAATTTATTCAAATGCAATTTATGAAATATCTCGAAACAAGAAATATATGACTTAGACCACTTTCATAATTATGGGCACATATTTTTTCTGTTCAATACATAGTCCCCTCCCTTTGGGCTAATGGATAACTTTTTTTTCAAATGCATTTCATAGTAATGAATTTTATCGGCAACATCTGATGAGTATAACATGGATTATTAAATTGAATTGAAATTTTAAAAAATATACACGTAGTTTTTAAGTGTCTATTTCATTAAAAGTTAGAATTATTTTTTTCAATTAGTAAAACGGACATTCAAGGCAAATTAGATTTGTACAATATATCAGTTGACCTATTCCAGCGAATGCTTTAGTTAATTTGTTTTTGGCGATACATAAATAACTTTTAATAAAACTTGTATAAAATAAAACATAAACAGAGGATCTAAATCTATATTATTAATTGGGGTCCACTAATTCTAGAAAATAAAATATAAAAAATTGCTTTTGCTTGTTTTTAAACTCAGGGTTAGCTGAAAGCAAAAACAAATAATAGCTGATATTTACAACGTATGCAATTTTAGCTTGATTGAGTTGAAGAAAGCTGATGACGGATGTAGCGAATGTAGGAAATACTTCAATACATTCTGCGAATGTCTACCTGTTAAAAATTAACACACAAATTTGTAAAATAATTTTTCTTTCTTAAATTGATTTGAAATTAATATTTTTAGAGAACTTAAGCCTGATTAAAAAAATTATTTCGTTAAAATTAAGAATGTTATTTTCCATTTGTAGAGCTGAAGTTTAAAAAGCTGTCACATTCCTTTTATTCTCAGCGACTTTTGAATGTTTCTTAAATTAAAAAATTGTATGGTGTAAAATTATTCCAGCTAAAAGAAGAGGCGTCGCTGCAGCAAAGCACTTTTGAACGCCTTTCAAGGAGGGCAATAAACAACAACTAATAGTCGAACTTAAATCAGCGCGGTTAGCGTAGTCTCTCTGTCAAACTTTCATGGTGATTGGTGCTTAAAAATGTATAAAGCAAACTTAAATGGCGCAGCGTTAACGCTCTGCAGGTAGTGAAGTTGGCAGCTTAGTTGTTTGTATTTTTACAACTGTTTTATTTATTGGCCAAAAGTAATGACAATTATTTATTTTCTGGTCAATTTAGCCATTTTATATATAACTTGTTTTTTTAATCATACATTATGACATAACATTGACATCATTTCAGCGTTAAGGCTACGCGCGAGACATCGTTACGCTTGGCGTGCTGATTTTGGTTGTTCTGTAAGACGAGTGATATAATTTTAATTCAGTTAGCTGACGATCATTTTAATCCACTCTGTTCCTAAGAACCATCTTTATTAAATATATGATTTTTTTTTCAATTGTAGCAATAAATCTATCAATGATTCAGTTTGAAGCTTAAATAGACAGGAATATTAAGATGTTTTATAAAAAAGATTTTTTTAAATTAAATTCGCCAAAATTTTGTTTAAGTTTAAGATGTTCAACCCTTAATTATTTTGCTTTGTGTTTTCTTTCAAACAGCCTTAATTTTAAAAATATCGACAACACTTTGGAATTTTTTTTTTTCATCAACATAAAAGCCGATTACAAAGGTGACCGTTTTTTTATTGGCAAAATATTGGCTGACATCTTGATCGATAGATAGTCAGTGATATGAAAAGCGAAAAAAACTCAATATTCTCAATAATAAAAAAAACTAATCTTTTAAGCTACTTATCACCGTTAAAGCAGTAGAAATGTAAAACAAAAGATTATTTAAAACATAAACCCATTACAACACACATTACTCAAGGGATTACAAGTTAACCGCAAATTGAAACAAAGAAAATTACATGGTGTAACGATCGTCATTATTTTTTTCACACACAAGAAAAGGAAAAGAAATTTTTGGTTACCAAAAACTTTTATTTAAGCAAAGTCAAGGAATATACAATCACAATATAAAGGAATGGAAGGAACAAATTATTTTGATTTAATTTAAATAAAAAAAAATTAATTTTTATCAATAGAACTTAAGACAACCATGTAATTTCTACTAATGAAATTTTAACTTTTTTTGTAATATTTTAGGAATTTCCTTTAAACTGGTATAACATGTGATTTAAATACGAAACTAATTATCACAGCTAAATTGTTTTTTTTTTTGCAAGTCCACGATATGCTGATATGACAAATGAATTATTTTGCAACATTTTTAAGCTAATTTTATGTGTTTTTCGTTTTTTTTTCAAAACAAAATATTTTTTTTCTTTTCGCATTGACAGCTAATTTGTTAGCGATTGATTTGTTTCAAACTGTTAGCGTTTATTTGCAACGAAAAAGATTAATTGTTTTGTCAAACAATTTTTTAGAGCAGGGAAAAGAAAAAAAAATAACACAAAAGTATAAATAACTTCAAAGTAAATACATACATACATCAATAGTTACATACATACATAATTATTTAATGCCTAGACAAATTTGGTACAAAACAATTTTTTTTTGTGAAGTATTAACACGGATGTATTGTGACAAATGTAGCGTAAATAATTTGCAAAAATATCTAAAGTAATGACAGATATTCGTTAGTTGTATTCAACAGAAGAGAAAGGGAGCAGCCAAAAAAAAAAAACTTCAGCTACATTCATTTCAAAAGAGAAGATTTTTCAAAGAATTTATTTTTTTAATATAAATACATATTTTTTTTTTAGTTTAAATTTTAGTCGTGTATAATTAATTGTAAATTTTTTATTTGTAATTGTAATTGTAAAAAACTTATCGAAGTTTTTAATTAAATTTATAACGATACAATTGGATTCGCTTCGTTCTGTGATAATCTATTTTCCTTAGCTAGTCATAGTAAATTCCTCTTTAAAATAATAAGAATGAGAAATAATAATATTCTTCATGAGTCCTGGAGGCGAGTTATAGAATTCGTTAACAATCGAAATTACACTAGATTTTTTATGCAAAATTTTGATTGTTAGCAAATACTATAAATTTTTTTATTTTAATTTTTACGATACCTAAAGATAAAAACGGTCTACCGATTAGCAGAAGATTTGGTTAATTCTAGAAGTCTGTAGATTTTATTAAATAATTATTGAAAAAAATTAATTTTCATAAAAAAAACTTTGTGCTGTTTTTAAGATTATCCCGATTAAATTAATCACCGATATTGATTATTGAGAGTCAAGGCACATCTCGACGGCCATTTTGTTACCGCTAATTTAAAAAAAAAAAATTTCCCTATTAATTATTTAAATCACCGTTATTGATTATTGAGGGTCAAAGAACGTCTCGATAGCCATTTCGTTACCGCTTACTTAACTTTTCAGGAAACTTCTGACAAATATTTTAAATAAACTAAAGATTTTTGTTCAAACAATAAAGCAAAGACAAAAATTAAAGTTTAAGAAAAAATAACAATAACCAACAGTAATTCCATTTTTCTTTCTCCACTGTATACGGCTGACTTTTTTTCGGCTCGTTTATACAGTTGAAAGAGGATGAAAAATAAAATATCACAAAACATTACGATAATTTATTTCTATGCACAGGTACTTTGCAAATTATTAAATTAAAGACACGGGAATTTTTTTTAAATTATTTAAATTTCATTTAATTTTTTTTTAATTAATTTCAAATTAATTACCGATATTGATTATTGAGGCACAAAGTTTTTTTTATTAAAATTTAATAATTTAAAAAATATTCCCTTGTTAAAAAGAAATAATTTCACAACAGATAGATGGAGAAAGAGTCATCCAACTTTCATTGTAGTGCACACTTTAATTAAATTTTAGTTACATTAAATTGCATCACCTATTGAAACAACCTCCAATTTCAAAATCTTCATGTTGTTACTTGATGTCATAGCGTTCTTATAAGTTCTAATAAATAGCGAAGTCGACTGAGCAAATATTAGGGTGACAGAGAATTAAAAAAATAAAATAAAAAATTTCTGCTGCATATATATAATATTTAGTGGGCTCTTAGTGGGTTAAGCATTTTTAAAAATTTTTAGTATTTCCTTAAAGGTCTCTGCAAAAGCTTTAAAACGATACCCATATTGATATTTAAAAAAAAATTTTAAAATTTCAAATCCCCGTAACTCGGAAAATATGGGCGAGCGCCAATTTTTTCACTTGTTGTTTTTTTCTGAGTTTTTAATTCTCTATTGGCCCATATAATTATTTTTTTGATTGGAGTTACTTTATTGTTCCAAATTTTATAGAGAAATTAGAGGCGGGTGGTGTTAGGCCCGATTTTCATATTTTTCGAGTTATGGGCTTCTGAACTTTTCATAGAAATGTACGATTGTGCATCATATTTTTTAAGATATCAAATATTTTGTTTATTACTTTCTGTTGTTGTAAACTATAGTAATAAAAACTTTGTAAAATTTTTGTATAGATGTCCGTTGCGGTTTAAGTTTTTAATCTGTAAGCATCACCCTGCAATTAAAAGAAAAATTTCCGAAATGTGTTCAGAGATGATTGAATAATAAAAAGAATTTAAACCTTTCCTTTTTTGAATTCGGATAAAAGCAAAAGAAACGTGATGTGAGAAGTTTCGAGATTTTGAGGTTTTGAAGTTTGGTATTTGTAAACTTCTCTCTCTTTGTTTCCTTTTTATTACAAGATTTTATATTTCATTACATTCAATTATTTTCATTATCAAACGTATCGACAGCTTACAAACGACTCGCTCAACTGATAGAAGGCATAACTATTTCTAAAAGCAAAACCAAACTATTTTTTAAATCCAACCATTCATTGCTTGTTTGGCTTTAGTCATGTTTCGAACAAACTTTATAAGTTGTATTAATTTTTAAAATAATATGGTTATGAATATCATATTATTATCTTTATTTTTTAATTATTTAGTTCAATCGAATCATGTTGCATTTTTAGTGCTTTATGGTCAAATGTTAACAAAAACCTGTTTAGCGTAACAAGATTGTTGTTTACAACAAGTATGTTTAATTCACTGCAACCATATATTTTTACAGGGAACATAATATGGTTCCATTGACCATAAAATAACGAATTTTTTCTACGAGCAGAGGTTATTAAAATCAGAGATTATCTCTTCATATAATGCAATGATTAAAATTAAATTGCAGTTTATTGCAGCCTTTGCCCTTATTAAATGAAAAGCGAGGATCTTAATCATAAAACACTTTTTGACTCAGAATCAGCTCAACATTTGTTTTTGTAGAGTTAAAGATTTAAATTTAAGAGACAATCGATTTTGGCTGAAAATATCTTAGAGAAAACGAAAGACAAGAAAGTAAAGAACAGTTTTTAAATTTTATTTACTCACTGATCTCCTGTCAATCTTGCTCTAGTCTAACTTTCACCACATTTCAACAAGCGGTTTGCAATTAAATTAATCACTCCTTTCTCAAAATAATTTGAAACAGCTGAAAGAGCATTTTAAAATTTAAAAAATAATTCTATTTGCTTTTAATCTTTTCAACCTTGAACTCTAAATTATGTTTTCTTTTATTATCATTATTACCAAGAACACAATAAAATAATATCTAACTGTATCTTTATATCATTATTATCAATATTTTGAAAACAAACAAAAAATATTGTTCTGTATTATTTGCCTTGAGAGTTTGTCACCTCAGACGTCAATAGTTTTACTTCAAATAACGTCTTTGAGTCTTTCACAGCTGTAATTCTTAATAAATATAAATCACTTAAATATTTTATTGTACCGCCTGCTGTTAAGACCTGCAGTCTTCTGCTTTGAACGAATGGTTAAAAAGTAAAACAACAAAATCAGTGAAAAAATAAAAAATTAATAAGTGAAATTATTTTTCAAACAAAATTTAATATTTATTTTCCACATCTGTATTGTGTAGCATTAAAAAAGATTCGAAATGAAATTAAGCGCCGGAGGCATAAACTGCCAGCTGTAGTATGGCACGAATAATCGAGAAACGAATAATTATCGTTTATTTTATTTAAATAAACTATTTAATTGTACTGAAAAATATCTTTCGATTAATCGAGATATTAATCGCTTACTTAGGAATAATAATTTGCCGGCGAAACTTTTTTATTTTCTATATTTCACTGAAGGGCTTGAACGCAGTGTAAGTTCCACTTGACTCCTGATGTCATATACTTGACCGAATAATTATTTATTTAAGTTCTGCAAGTAAAAGAATTTAATTTATGGGCTCAAAAAAAGTTTTAGCTTCACAAACGGAAAGGGTGAACTATGACTCTACAAGTCTTCAAGATGAACTTTACTTTTATCGTAAAGCTCCTAGTTCTTGAATTAAATTAAAATGTGGTTGACAGTTGGGATAAAATAAAAACAGTTTACCCTCAGCTAAGCCTACTTATGCAAAAAAAATTGTTTAGTTTTTAAAATGGAACGTCCGCACCACCGGAGTGGAGTGCCTTTTCTGCCAAGCTGGTGCAAGTAGCAACGAAAAAAACGTAAAACAATTAATGATTTCATATTTGTAGTGTAGCTTAGCTCTCCCCAGACATGATTATCTATGCCATCGACAATTATAAATCTCACAATACATTTAATCGGTTAAACCATTTATAGATTGATAATTTCTTTTGCCATTACTTGACTGCCATTAAAAAAATAAAGGCGAACGCTTAAAATAACTTTTAGAGATTTTAGTATAGAAAATGACAAAATGTCATATTTTTCATTAAGAACGGGGGTCGATATTGACAATTTGCCTGATGACAAATCGCCGTTGCAATGTTACTGGTGCAGATTTCGGGACAGAAGTTTCAACTTCTTTGAAAACAACCTTGAAAGGGACAATACCGCTTACGGTAAAAACCGAATATCTCTTGTATTAGTACAAAGGCGATGCAAAGTGAATTTATGAGTGAAGGCTAAAACTGTCCAATATATCTTTTATTTCTCCAAGCAGTAGATAGCGATTACACGCTGAATTAAAGTACAATGATATCGTGATTTACGTATTACAAGTTACGAAAAACGTAGTAATAATACAAGTAGATGCAGATGTTTTTATGTGTAAATATTTAATTGATTAATAAATATATAAAAAAAAATTCAAGGAAACCCAAATTGTATTTTGCTGCTAGAATTTTCTCAAGGATCAATTCAAACAGTGTTTTTTTTTTGTTATAAACTAATGAGACGTAAATCGAATACCACAGAAATCGAGGTTAACGACATACATATTATTCAATGACTCTCAGAATTTTTTTGATTTTTGTGTTATTCGTCGGTATTCAAACATCTACAGCAAAATTGTACACACTAAATCATTTGAAATTAAAAATTACAATCATAATCTCTCTGAATGGAAGCAAAAAAGGAAGAAAGCTAAAAATCGAAAGAAAATTTAAATGCGTATTAAATTTTTATTTTTGAAATTAATTTGTAAAAAAAATGTATTTGAAAATATCAAGTATTTTTATTTAATTCACAAAAATACTTTATATTAACAGTCCTCTATCTTCAATCTTTTTTACACCCTTCATCACTAAAAGTAGACTTCTTATGCATAGCGAAGTTGATTAAGCGACTTCCGTCTGCCCGTCCGTGTTAGTGTTGTAATCAAGTTTGCTACAGGGACCGAAAATAACTGTTATTTTTGAATTTTTGATTAAAAAAAGCAACCTGAAGGAAATGTCGGAGAATGAAACCAAGTATACCATTTTGAAAGTCTTGGACCAAATTGTCAGAAAATGCCATGCTTTTTAAAAATCTGATTTTTATTTTTTCATGCAAAAATAACAGTAATTATTTGATTTTAATTTTTTTGAGCAGAAATAAAAGTTATTTTTTGACTTTTATTTTTTTTGAATAGAAATAAAAGTTTGTTTTGTGTTTTCAAACCCTTTGACAAAGGATTTTTTTTAATAAATATAATGAATTTATCACAAAATGACTTTTATTTTCTGACTTTTACGATAAAAGTTATAATAGCTACGGTCGCTGGTTTGCAAAGGTCATAGATCACTAGAGAAAATTTACGCCTATCGATCCGACATAGTGTCGAAGGAGGTGCTATTGGAAATCAGGAAGTTTGGTCCATGTCCTTCGAGGCAGCGGGCAAAACATTACGCCTGCCTCTAATTTTTCCATATCATTTGGAACAATGAAGTAACTCCAATCAAAAAAATTAAATATATTGGGCGATACAGAATTAAAAATGAAGAAAGAAACATCAAGTGCAAAAATTGGCGCTCGTCCATATTTTCCGAGTTACGGACCTCTGAACTTTTCATAGAAAAACTACGATTGCTTATTCTTTATATTTATTTATTTATTGCAACTAAATTTTAAATAATATGCACAACAACAAATTCGGCTGTCATAACAAATCTTTTTGCCCCTTTAAGGTTTACATATTTGGCGTTGCCATATTTTTTCGATTATAAAGGAAACAATTTAAAATAAATAATAATAATAATAATAATAATGGAAAGTACAAAAGGGCTTTTTTTTACATAAACTTGCTGAAGGATATATTTTAAATTTTTTCAAACTCGGAATAAAGCGGTTAAAAAAATCTTTGTAACAAAGTGGATTATTTCACCAATTGTAAAGAAACTGAAGTTTTTCCACTTTCCTTTGTTTTTAAAGTTGCCACTACGTTTATCGGCTTTTTGCAGTGATATTATTAATATTTTAAAATTATAAAATTAAATTTACAGGATGGTTATGAAAGTCAAAATATGCATAAACCCCATTTTATAGTTCACTTTAGTTTTTTTTTATGAAAATGACGCTAGAACTGATAAAACTTTGCAATAAATATGGCGCTGATTAAACAACAACAACAACAACAACAACGAAAAAATCTTGGTACAGATTCTTATGGAATTCATTAAGAAAAATAATAGAAGATTTATTGGAAATGAGAAATTACAACATTTTTATATTTAAATCCTTAACTAATTTTGTTATTTCTTATTCGAAAATAAATTTGAAATAAATTAAATTCTCAAGTTAATTAAAGCTTTATTAGTACAAATTTTTAATGAACAGTTTTCTTTGAATAAAAAATAATTACCTAAGAATACTTTGAAACCTGTGCCTGTCTTAAAATAGTTTACTAAAAAACATACGCTTAAACCCTAATATATGAACATTTAATAAAAATATTAAAATTGTTGAAGCCATTTAATGGAAAGCAAGTCTTACAAGTAAAACAAACAAATAATTTCAAAAGTTGATAAAACAATTGTAATCAAAATCATAAATTAAATTTTTTGTTTGTTTTGTTACTCTCTTAAGCGAATTTGGCCCGTGCCATACGTACGTTCTGAATATGAATAAATTTGTCATCATCAGTAGAGTATTTAAAATAATATTTAATTACCAAAAAATATTTTTATGCTTAACTCAAGTTTTGATAAAAATCTTTTTAAAGCAAAAAAAAAAAAAAAAAAAAAAAAAAAAAAAAAGTAAAATAGTTACAAACAAAACAAAATCCACAAAAAAAAATTTAAACCAGAAAGCAAAAAATAGAAACCGAAAGAGAAACTATGAACTTTGTTAAAATACCGGCTTTTCTAAAGAAGTTAACACATGTGGCAAAATGATATGCATCTCGGACTTAAAGTTAGTTGCAGCCAACACAAATAATTCGTGTTAAACAAAACTTTTTTTTTGTTTTAGAAACGAAACCAAAAGCCGACAAAAAAAAAACATTAAATTTTCTAGATACAAATATAAACATAAATAGTAATAAAGCCAGCAGAGTCATGTTGTGTGTGTGTGTGTGTGTGTGTAAAGAAATATAAAACAAAGATACATTTCTTGAGATCATTTTTTAAGTAGCATTTTGTCTCAGTTATAATGAAATTTAAGCCATGTTTTGTTTTTATATTTAAACGTTTTAATTTACTTTGTTGTGCAGATACATCTCAAAAATTATAACATCTACACACGGACAGCTTTTGTTGTTAAATTAAAATTTAAAACTTTTTTTTTTATTTCATTTTTTATTTATATAAACACAAATACAAAATGTTAAAAAGAACTATAGTTTTGAAAAAAAAACCAACTGATTGACTGACTAGAGACTTTTGTATTGAAAGATGAATAAATCAGTTTTTTGTTCTTAATTCTTAATAATAAAATATTTATTAATTTGTTACACTTATTTTATAGTCTTTTCATAAGTATCTTTCATTTCTTTATTATTATATTTTTTTCTTTAAGAAAAAATAAGAATTCTTTTACAATTGATAATTAATGTGTGAACATGTTGAAATCTTTAAATTATTTCTACACTTGCATCTCTATCTCTGCTATTTGTTTAAAGAGCTGCTTGGAAAATGTACTTTTGTATCTTTTCTTATTTTCAAATTAATTGACTGCAATTAGTCTTTTTCGACTACAATAGATCTTGGAATTTTGAAAAGGTTCAAACAAATACACAAACACACCAGCTGTGTGGTACTGCGATACGTACTGCATTTTCTAGCTCATTTGTAATTTAAGTATTTTGTTTGACATCTTTTCATCATCATCATCAAATGTTGTGATAATGAACAGAAAAAATTTTCTATTATTTTATTAAATATGAAAAATTGATTGAAAAAAAAAATATGTTATTAACGAAATGGTAAAAATTAAAAAAAGGTAAAATTAAAAAAAGTTTCAATCAGGAATTATTTCTTTTTCTTTATCCTTAAAATATAAAAATAAAACACTTTTTAGTTCCCCTTTTGACAGAAATATTAATTTTGTACCCTACATGGTAGCAATATGATAAGAAACAAGAGGTGCTTTGACCCCCAATAATCAATATCGGTGATTTAAATAATTAATCGGGAAAATAGCACGGAAAAAAAGATTTTGTTTTTTTAAATTAATTAACACAATAAAAAAATTTCTCTTGGAAAATATGAAAATCTGCAAGATCGGTCTATGTCAACGGGCCTAACACCACCCCGCCTCTAATTTCTCTATAAAATTTGGAACAATAAAGTAACTCCAATCAAAAAATAATTATATGGGGCAATAGAGAATTAGAAACTCAGAAAAAAACAACAAGTGAAACAATTAGCGCTCGTCCATATTTTCCGAGTTACGGGGATTTGAAATTTTAAAATTTTTTTTTAAATATCAATATGGGTATCGTTTTAAAGCTTTTGCAGAGACCTTTAAGGAAATACTAAAAATTTTTAAAAATGCTTAGCCCACTAAATATTATATATATGCAGCAGCAATTTTTTATGTATTTTTTAATTCTCTGTCACCCCAATATTTGCTCAATCGACTTCGCTACGCATAAGAACTTATAAGAACGCTATGACACCAGGTAACAACATGAAAATTTAGAAATTGGAGGTTGTTCCAATAGGTGATGCAATTTGATGTAACTAAAATTTAATTATAGTGTGCACTACAATGAAAGTTGGATGACTCTTTCTCCATCTATCTGTTGTGGAATTATTTTTTTTTTTAACAAAGGAATATTTTTAATATTATTTTTATTTTTAATTTTCATAAAAAACTTTGTGCCTCAATAATCAATATCGGTAATTAATTTTATCGGGATTGTTTTAAAAACAACACAAAGTTTTTTATGAAATTTAAATAATTTGAAAAAATTCCCGTGTCTTTAATTTAATAATTTGCAAAGTACCTGTGCATATAAATAAATTATCGTAGTGTTTTGTGATATTTTATTTTTCATCCTCTTTTAACTGTATAAGAGAGCCGAAAAAATTCAGCCGTATACAGGGGAGAAAAAAAATAGAAATACTATTGGTTATTGTTGTTTTTGCTTAAACTTTGATTTTTGTCGTTGCTTTATTGTTTGGACAAAAATCTTTAGTTTATTTAAAATGTTTGTCAGAAGTTTCCTGAAGAGTTAAAAAGCGATAACGAAAGTGACCCAAAATCGGACATCTAGAATGCGCTTCGTCATGAATAGCCGCGGTGGCCATATGCCCAAAATCATTTTTAAATATTAATGCCATGTTCTGATCTTTCGTATAAAAAAATTCTTCATTACAATTTAATTTTTTGTGCTATTTTTTCAATTTAAAGATCTCTAGGGATAGAAATGAAGTGATTGGTGGATTACAGTTGTAAAAAATAAAAAGTTAAAGACAGTTTCAACGATTTTAACTAGTTAACAAATTATGTGACATTTTTTATTACGAAACAGATTTATTTTTGCCTGGTGAAAGCAAAAGATATGATTTTTTTGCAAGTTAATGGAGTATTGAAAAGTATTGAAAAAGTTTTAGAATTTTTTTAAATCTAGTTTTAATTAGATATTGATATGAATCTAGTTAATAAAATTAATTTGAACTAGATTTGTCATATAAAAAGAAATCTTACTTTTGGAAAAATCTTATTAAAATCTTGTTATTTTTTATTATACAACTTCTTGTTTTTAAAGTAGAGATTTTCTTACAATTACAACACATAATATGGAAAACGAAGTACGTTTATTTATTTAAGGTTATTAATCGCAAGATTTGTGAATGACATATAAAACATTTTTTATACGAAGTTTGAAATTAACTCGTAAGTGAACTTGTAAAAAAAATCTACTGTTTTTAAGACCGAAATATAAACGTATTTTTAAGAATCTAGTTAATTATATATTTATTTAATTTTTAAGCAATAGGTTTTTTTATTTTTATATATATTTTCGATATTTCGCTACTCCACTGTGTAGCATCATCAGGAAAACACAATGGAGTAGTGAAATATCGAAAATATATATAAAAATAAAAAAGACCTATTGCTTAAAAATTAAATAAATATAAATAATAAAGGTCAAATAAAAACTTTATTAAAATTTAGTTTATTTTTTATCAATACAAATGCACTATTGATTAAGTAATTCACTTCTACATTTGGACTAAATTGTAACTAAAAAAAAACCTAAACACTTTTTACCATTTTTTCCACATAAATTTAGTGCTATAATTAATTCGAATCGGGTTACACTGCTTGGTTGGTTTCAAAAATGCTTTTAGTATGGTTCCTCCTAAATCAAATTTAAAACATTTAATTCGACTCATTTGTAGCGTTATTTAAGATTCATTACCAGTGTTGTCAGTTATGGCGATTTCTCGCCAAACGTGGCGATAAAAGATCCTTTTGGGTGATAAAAATTTTAAATATCGAGATTCCTGGCGATATTTCAAATCATTGGCGATTTTTTTTGGCAATTTGTTATGATTTTCTTTACGATTACATTGCAGTTAAAAAAAAATTATAAATAACATTGCAGCTTATTTTTAAGATCGACTTAAAATGTTGGTATATCGGCGAATTTATTAAGTTTACTTTGACTTCTGTATTTTTATTTTGCCTTGTTTATACATAAACACTAATGTTTTGTAGCGTAATCGAACAATCACTTTAAACCAACAGCATGTAGCATATATTAACAGCCTTCATTGCCAGTATAATATAAATTCTTTAAACAAAATAATTGTACGAAAAGATTTGTAACATTAATAAACAATGTTCATTTGACACCACTCAGTAAAGACGGCCGGCCGTTGCATAAATCATTTAAAATAGATACGTGGCAATGACATCGCACTTGGCAAAGGTTTGTGTTTTTATTACAATTAAATGCTCTAGCGTTTATGCATATGAGTATGATCTGACAAACCGTTGAGACGCACGCCTTACTTTTGCCTAGGGAAAATAACTGTACACAGAGTTAAGAATCAAATAACATTTATTTTCCCATGGCAAATATTCATTAGAGGTAAATATTAAGATTAGGAAACCACTCAATTATGATTTTTGTAAAGCTTCTAAAATTCATGATTGCCTAGTAAAATATAAATTTAATACTTATAAGATAGAGTTAAGACTTTGAGTAAGATTTTAGAACTCACTCATTTGAGTCGTCTAGAACTTCTCAAAGTTAGTATATAAGCTGACAAAAATTATGTTAGATTTAAAGCTGTAATTTGCCTTCAGTCGAGCGCCACAATTAGGTCGCTCCTAAAAATAAAACAGCACTTTAAACAAAAAGAAAACCTTGGTCACTTATTTCTTACAGTTTGAATAAAATGTCAAGTGATAAAGGCGCTACAATAAAAAGGCATTAAGTTACAATTTTTCTTTAATATCTACGTCTAAAAACGATTAACCAGCTAAAGATAGTGTGTGATGAAAAACATACATTTCATAACTGGACTTGTAAAAATAACATAAAAAGATTAAATGTGAATTGCCAATCTGACTATATGCATGCAGGAATTATGCATCTAAAATCTTACAGAAAACAGTGACAGAGAGGAAATGCATTTCCAAAAATCGTTTTTTAATATACAGATAATAATGATTTTGAAAGGAATATCAAACTGAATTGAACACAACTGTTTTAAATGTAACTGATACATTGATTTTACAAAAAAGTTGTTTTCTTTTTTTTTTAAGATTTGCTAAAGGAAATGTCTATTTTATAACTAATATTATATACTTTTATATATTGGCGATATTTGGCAATATTTCGACAGAACATTTGGCGAGAAAGCTCGAAGAAAAACGATAAACTCTGCTTATTACTAACTAAAATGATGACGTTCGAGATGTGCGACTTTAATAATTTGTTCCGCATAAATAGCACGATAAGTTTTTTTTTCAAGATTAATTAATTTAAAATTTCCGTGATTTAATATTAAATATTAATTTGCAAGTGCCCGTGTATAAAACAAAAATAAATTATTGCAGTGTTTTTGTTATATTTTATTTGTTGTTTTAATTTTATTTTTCATCTTCTTTTAAATGTATAAAAGAGCTGAAAAGAAATCAGCCGTATACAGTGGATAAAGAAAAATAAAATCAGTATTGATTATTGTTGTTTTTGCTTAAACCTTGATTTTTGTCTTTACTTTGTTATTTGGCAAAAATATTTAGTTTATTTAAAATGTTTGTGAAAAGTTTCCTAAGAAACTAAGTAAGAGGGAAATGGCCATCGTGCCAGACGTGCTTTCACCCTCAATAATCAATATCGGTGATTTAAGTAATTAACCGGGTTAATAGAAAATAGCAGGAATAAAGATTTCTTTTTGAAAATTAAAAATTATACGAGAAAATTCACGTTGTTTAATTTAATTTAATATTTGCAAAGTGCCCGTGCATATAAATAAATTATATTTTGATATTTTATTTTTCATCATCTTTTAACTGTATAAAAGAGCCGAAACAAAGTCAGCCGTATACAGTGGATAAAAGAAAACTAAAATCAGTATTGATTATTGTTGTTTTTGCTTAAACTTTGATCTTTACTTTAATTTTTGGAAAAAAATCTTTAGTTTATTTTAAAGTTTCCTGAAATGATTAATTTATAATTAATTAATTTAAATAATTAATTGGTTTAATAAAAAAAAATAGCAGGAATAAAGATTTCTTTTTAAAAATTAAAAATTATAATAGAAACTTCCCGTTGTTTAATTTAAAACAACAAATAATTTATTTGAATTTCAAAAATATTTCTTCTGCTTTTGATCAAACTCCAAAAAATTTTTCTTTAATTTCAGCTGCATAATCAATCTAGGATTTTTCCTTTTATATTCTTTTTTGTGTCATTTGCTAAATAATTTTTAATTTAGTTTATTTAGGTGCCATTAAGATGAATTAAAATGTTTTAGTGTAATTTAAATATAGCTGTGATTTTTATATTTTTATATAACAAATAATTTGGTTGGCAGAAAGTTTAAATTATTATATGAAATTAGTTGGTATGAACTTAAGTTTGGCTAAAAACTATTCGTAATTATTATTAAGCAACAATTTGCAATATTTAATTAATCTAATTAAATTTGTGGCAATTTATAGTTCTTTTTTTTGTGGCGACTGTTACCGCCGGAAGATGTAGTTCTAGGAAATTATTATTATTTTTTTTAGAAACAGTGTTTTCTTTTGGTATTTTTTCGCGCACATTACAGTTTTAAAAATAATCAATTAATCATAGTTGATATTTTTTAGTTATTTAAGTTCATTTTTAGGGAATCTTTTAATTATTTCATTCACCTTTTTTTAACTGTTTTAAAGTTGCACTTCCTTAGACTGTTTTTTATTTATTTTTTTTTTAAATTAATTTTAATTTAATTTGTTGTTATTGTTTTATTATCAATTGGAGATTTAAAAAATGATAAAAATTAAAATAAACGATTTTTTATTAAATTATTTAAAATTTCCTAAATCTTAAACGGACGTAGCGATCCAGAGAAAGGTCTTTCTTTATAAATTTAAAAATTAAAATATACGTGAACTTAAGCCGGATTAAAATCATTCTTTTTATTTAATTTATTTCTCCTTTAAGACGTTCAAAAATAAAAAAATGTTTCAAGGTAAAGGTAGAAGAATATTTTTTAATTTAGAAATCAATTTCCAAAATAGTTCTTGGACTTAAAACGTAGCGTAAAAATTTTAAAAGTTATTGTTCTTTTCCTATAGCTTTAAAACAATACCAAATAGATAATAAATTTCTTTAAAATAATTTTTTTACAAAATTGAGCTTTAAACAAAAATTAAAAAGAAAATCTAAAAACAAAAAAATTAACGAACCCTGGTTCAATAGGTTGTGGCTGATGTTGTGATTGATGATGTTGATTTGGCATTTTATTATAAGGCACAGCGCATAAATCTTGTGTTGGCATTAACCAAGAATGGGTAAATGCACCCGGTCCCGCCATACCCAATGAGCCCATAGGGGGCATATGACTGGTGGGGTGACCGGGCGTAGACTGGCGTTGATAGCCAGCATAATCCATGGCAACAGCTTGATAGGGTAACATTTTCTTTTAAGTTCTTTTATTAAATTAAAAATAAAGTTGGTTTTGTTTATTCTAGAAAAGTGTTAAGATGAAAATTTTGAATTGAAATGTTTGTATTTTACTGCATTTTGAAAACTTCACTTTAAGACATTTATTTTAGTTTTAAGGAACTTTCACTTGTTGTTTCATATTATGTATTTCATTTTGTTGTTGTTGTTTTAAAGGACAATCACTCTTCCTTAACAAAGAATCTCACAAAAATATATATCCTTTATTGGCTTATCCTTTGTTTTATTTTATTATTATTATTATTAATTTTTGTTTTTGGTTGTTTTAAAAGTGTAACAAAACGAGGGTGTTCACGTTTGAAGGTTAGTTGCAAAATCCACCCATTAAACTTATCAAAATTCAAATTGCACTGCTGCTAATCGAACGTGTTACGTTTTCAATTGGCCACAAATAAAATATTTTGCACAAAAAACATTCACACGCGTCCATTTTCGACTAAGAACCAACGAACGTAGACAAATATCATCATCATCGTCATGCAGACAGTCGAACAGACATGCAAACAGGCTGAAACAGCCTCCTCACGTTAAATGCGTTTACGTTACGTTACGAATGTTAGTTTAAAATTATTTTGGCACGTTATTGAACTAAAGTCCAGCATCCGATTGATGTTGACGATGATAATGATGACGAAACATATACAATAACACTGTACGTTTGTATTCACACAATCACTGGCACATACACACACACACTCAATTAATGGAGCAGAGGGCGGCAATAATTATGCTGCTCCAATCGAAAAGAAAAAATTTTTAAAATTCAACACGAATCTTCTTCCTTCGTTTGTGTGTTTCGAACGTTTGATTTTGTTACTGTTTTTGTTTTTATTGTATTTCGGGTTGTTAAAATGCTAAGCGTATTATACGTACGTCCGTTGTTGGCAACGAGTACGTGCAGAATAATTCGAGAAGCCCACGTTCATGTCACAAACAAAACAAAAACCAAAGTGGAATTGAAGATGTCTCAAAAAATATACACACAGAATAATAACAACCAACAATCACATACAAATACTTCCAGTTGCTGGCAGTAAACATTTATACATCGCGTATGAGTATGACAAAATTTCACATACCCACACACACACACACACACACACAACCACAAACATTATAATAAAAACTAAAAAATCTTAACAGTTAACACGCACACACATAAAACTAAACACAAACTCACGCACAATTTTTAGGGTGACATTGTTGACTCGTCATGCACAACACGAACAGCACAAAAACAAAAGTAAGAAAAAAAATAGGAAAACAAAAACAATGGGAAAATCTCACATTAGGCTCAAGCAGGAGTAAACGACCAACGAACGTGCAACTTCTTACTACACATCCCCAAAGAGCACACACACAGACACAAAACAACTCTCATTAACTTACACACAACTTTTAGTAGAGTAAGAGTATCTAAGTGTATGGTAGCAAAAAGCAACAACACGAATGTTATTGTTTTTGTAAGGATTCTACTGAACGTGTCTGTTTTTAAATGTGTGTCTTTTATACAACTATATGCACCTGACTTGGCATTTGGTCATGTACTTGTCGCACCAGTAGCATTTTAAGCAGTATCACGCTCGCACATTACTCTTTAGACGTGAGTGTATACAAAAAGTCAAACAGATACTCACCGACACACTCAAACTTTTTTCTAATAAAATAAAAAAAAATAATTAAACTGTCAGGAATACTCTTTATAGAAAAGTACCCAACAAAACCCATAACATCACAATGACATTGCGCTCTTTTAAGTTTTTTAACGGATTTCTGTTTCTATTCTCAGAGAACTTTTGTTTATAGTACTTTTTCAAATGAAATGTTTGTAAAAAGGGCCTCTTAAAAATAATTTTAGGGTCTTTTCTGCTCATTTCAAAATATTGGAACCCGTAAAGTGGTAAATTTAAGAAAGTTTATGAGAGTTTTAGCATTAAATATTTTAACTGACCTAAAGCTTCTTTTCCCAAAATTTAAAATGCATTTAGTGGATGTATTTTATTTTAAAGATTTTGCCTTATTAACTACACGATGTAATTAAAACTTAATAAATGATAATTTTAAACTATTGGAAAATGTAAATATGCCTTAGTGTTATGAGTTTTATGGCCCACCGTACCTCAATGTACCGTCAGATATTTTACTTATGCCACCTTACGGTTTCGACTTTTAACAGTCAGTGTGGCTTAATAAAGTTGAAAGCCTCTTGACCTCTAGTTTAAATACGGACTTAAGTGCTCATATAGAGCTCTTGGTGCCACCTATAACTGAAAATTTTATGAATAACAAAATAAAATATGATCATGGAAACCCTATAGGGGTGATAAGAGACTAATCCCCCAAGAGGTGGCCAGGTTAGTTTTTAAAGGAACTCCTGTGTTTACTGGCTAATGGGCGAACCTAGCAGTGCTAAACAACGATACCTTTAAGCTGTAGACGCGTAAATATCTTAAAGAACCATTAAGGCAAAAGCCAATCAGCAGGACTTCAAGAAAATCACGCAGGTCTCTTGCGTTATCAATCCAGAGTCGCAGAGTTTCTTATAGATATTATACTAACATATTGGTATCAGTATCGGTTTCGGTATTGCCGTTTGTTTAAGTATTGGTATTGTATTGGGTAAAAGATGTATCGATATCGTTTGAAATATTTAAGTAAATAATCGATGTAAAGCCATTAACGATATTAGTTACTTTATTTCAGAAAAAATACATATAAAAATTTTACTTAAAAATAAATCAATTATATTGCATTATAATGCATAACGGTATAATTTAGTAAAAATTATAAATTTTCTGACAAACCTGATAAAAAGATATAAAATTTCTGCACAATTTAACCTTTAAACTGGGTAATATTTTGTACCATTTGCAATTTTTATACTTCGATTAAAACATTCTGTGCTCACTCTACTTTGACTCATACGCTCATTTTTATATGCTCATTAACTCTCACTCTCTTCAGTTAACATTTATAATATATTGTTGCGTACGCAAATGGGCGGGACGTGACTGTTAAACTTGATTTTTTATTTCTTTTGCTTTAGATTTTTGTTTGTTTGTAATAATGTCGTCTAATTTTTGAAGACAAAAATAGCAAGAACAGAAATAAATAAAATGAAACAATTCGCACGAATCGGAATCGACGTAGCACGCATACATAATGAGTGGTACGAACTCATTTTGTATTAAAATGGGGGTCCTCAGCAGAAGGAAAAAGGATATTCCCATTTAAAGTTTAAGTCATGGCTGTGTGTCTGTGCAGTTTTAAAATTAAAATCAAATGCTTTTGAGAATTACTCTCAGACTGTTGCTTTTTGGAATTTGCTTCCTCATGAGCATGAAACAGAAGAAAAATAAAAAAAAGTTAAATTTTTCAACTTCATCATTTTCAAATGTACGTGCGAATGGCGCTGGCAGTTAGGATTTGTATGTATTTCTGTATATAAAAAGCAGTATTTTGTGGAGAGCTTAAAAAATAATGGTCAAACAAGTTTCATTGCTGTATTACAAACCCAAATACAATTTTTGTTACAAACATCTTAATACATCATATGTTCGTTTGTGTATGCTATCTCACTCTTTCTTACCACGCCCGTATATATAGTATCGTGTAGCTTTGCAGTTGTAGTTTTATATATACAAAATATTAACCATTCTCACGTACATTTCATGCTGCCAGATGCGGCAAATGAGTGAAATTCGACGATATATAAAACGTTAAATTTTATATACATTGTAATAAGTTCGATTTGCAAATTGATTGAGAATTGATTTTACCAAGTATTTCTAATTAGTCTAGTGTCATACAAAAATCCAATTTGAAATGGCTGTTTCTAGTTATGTACATCAATTGGGCTTGATTCCTATAGAAGTATAATTTTGCTAAATAATCAGGCCTCGATTATCCGTGACACATTACAAATGAACACGGAGAATTCTCTCGTTGGCATAGGATGAGTCAGAAGTATTTTAAAGGAAAAGTTTAATTTTGAAATTTGAGAAGTGCGGGTAGTTAGATCCAAATATATGTGTGTATTTAGTATAGAATCATTACCAGTGGTAAAAAGTAAAGAAACGTTTTAAATATTGAAGATAAGTTAAAATACTAAACGAGCATTCAAAGTATAAAGTCAATGTTAAAATTCTAACTTAAAAATATAAAGTTGCGTTAATTTGTTAAATAATAAAAATATTAAAAAACTGCATAATCAAAATGGTAACTCGATTAACCGTGAAATTGCTGTTTGTATTACAGATACCGGTGAATTTTGTACACATAAAAAAACTTATTGGTTAAATGAGAACTACGTCTTTTATTAAATCAAACATAACTAATGTATATTCCCTAGCAATAATTTAAAACTAAAGTTCTGTGATATTTGTTTGACTAAAAAATTTTTTCTGTGATACTATTATATTTTTTTGTTGACTAATTTATATAGATGTTTCAATGTGTCGTGCTGTCCATAATTTATTATTATTACACATTAATTTTTCAAATTATGTGTCACAACCTATTCATGTATTCAATAATGCAAACTAAAACAATTTAATAATAAATAATAAAAATACTCCCCTGAAGAAGTTGGAAAAAAACCGACGAAACGTTGGGGAAAAAATGGAATAAATTTTTTATTCGCATTGAAAGCAAATCTGATCAAAAATAGCCCATGATATAGACTTCACAATACAAAGGTAATTGGTCATAAACAAACAAAAAAAATAATGTAAATATTTTTTTGTTTGAACTGTCTAGAATTCAACTATTCTATGTTTTAAGCATTTCAAGGGAATTCAAGATTTCAAATAGTGTAGAAATATTTCCTTACATTATTTGTAAGCATATCAACTATATATAACATTGTCATTAGAACCGATATGGCTGTCTGGGAAGAACTAAAGCATGCCCAGAAAAAGTTAAGTCCTCATCCAGAATTTTTTTCTTATAGAATTTTTTACACATGGCACATTACCCCTCTTCGATAAGGGGCTACAGCCCCTTTAAAAATATCCTGATGAAAACGTTAATTAAAATCGTAAAATTAAAATTGACGATTTTTGGCTCATAAGCTAATAATAGAAAACTAAATTTATTTATCTGGCTACATTTGTACGTAACAGGCCTCATACTCACTCTGTTTGCTTGGGCTTAAAAGTCTGTTAAACACGAATGCAAAGAAATGAAAGCCATCACGCTCTCTCAATTAGGCAATGTCTTTTTTCTACATTTGGGAATTTTATAGTCAGAACTCACTATCTTCGCATACAGTTGTCTTTGTCTAATGGTTGTCTAAACCGTTATAAATTGAAAGAAGGGGAATAAATATATAGGTGAATGTATATACGAGTGTGTATTGAAATTTGTACTTGAATGAGTTGTTTGTGCATTTACTTTTTTGTTTTTTTTATTTTCGTGCATTGGTATGTGACCGAAATTTCAATTACCAATCGTAGTTGAAATTTTCTTTATGTGTTTGGTGTTGGTATGCTGATGATTTGTGTTTGTGTTTTACAGGTATATAATCCATGTTTTCATTTGGGCGTCTCGCTTTGTGTTTTTTTGTCCCATGTTTTTTTTTTCTTATAATATTTGTTTGGTTATAGGGAAAGTGTGGGAGTCATGTAGTTATAATTCCTTAGCTGGATCTTTATTTAATAAACACGTTCCCACCATTCCAACATTCATTGCAAATTAATATCAAAAAATATTTATTACAAGGGCAGTCTGATAGGTATATCAGTGTTTCTCCTGATGAATCGAAAATAGAGATAACTCGTAAATAAACAGCAAACCGTTAATGCGTAAGATGAAGTTAAGAGTGTCAGTTAAAATTTTTTTGCACGTCAAAACAAATCATACGTTCTTGATTAGGTTTTTGTATTCATTTGTTTTTTAATAAATTGAAAAACCTCGTCAGTTCGTATTTTATATTTGAACCTTTTTTATATTAAAGGCTTCTCTCATTCCTTAAAAAATATGGGTATTCTACTTTTATTAAATTATTTGCAAATCCTTTTTAGTAAGATTTCAAATGTTGAAAATATTCTTAGGAATTGCGGCCAGACATTGTTATATATTTTTTTGCTTAATGTTCTCTGTCGACGAACCAGGTGTTTATTTAAAGATATATCGATTAAGATTTCTCGGCTATCGTTTGCATTTTTTTATCTTCGATTTGCTAAAGTGGTTTCCCTTCTGTTTAAACAGGTACAACTTTTTTCTAAGAGCTTCGCTCGTTTAAACCGACTTCAAAAAAAGAAGGAGGAGGTTATCGATTCTGAATGTTCTTTTTTTTATTTTTGTGCCTACAGAACTCAGTCATTTCTGAACCGATTTTAAAAATATTTTGTAATTTGATAGATTATGCCTACAGAATGGTCTTGTTTTAAAAACAGTTCATATTCTTAAAAATTAAAGGGTGTCGCCATACAACATACATGTTTTTTAAGTGTATTATGAACCGTGAAGGGCACTTCTTTAAAATGACTGCGTATTACTATAGCTCCCATTAACAAAAAGTAATACAAAGCTAACTTAAAAAATTAAAGGGTGTCCCCATAGGTGACGTAAATTGACCTATATGGGCATTTCTTTTAAAGACAAACGCTTGCAAATTCGACAGAATGTCGATTTCTATCACTGCTGCAGTAACAGGTATTAATATTCAAAACTATAAATTGAAGGGTGCCCCAATAGTTCATTTTATTTGATGTATGTGGCCATACTTTTGAACAGTCTTAGACAGACGCATGAAATTTACAATGAATCTGTATTGCTAAGTCCGCTACAACAACAAGCTTATAATTTGAATTTAGAAATTAAAGGGTGCCCCTGTAGTTGCTGTAATTTGATGTATATTGCGAAACTGTTGAACAATTAAAAGGTTTGGAGATGGAATATAAGGATGTCCCAATAGTAATTTGATGTATGTGGCTATACTCTTGAACCACAATAAACAGACAGATGAAATCTGTATTGAAGTCGGTTTTCTTTTGCAAGAATCATATTTTAGGATATATGCCTTAATGACTATTAACTCATTATATTTTTTAACGATTGGCTTACATTTTTTCACGACTTAGATAAGCGAAATGAAAAGAAAAAATAATTTGCTTATATAAGTCGTTCCCTTATTAAATGTTATACCTTTCCTTTTCATATAACAACTTTTCATCCTGCCTTCGTAGATACTTCTTTGGAAATGTTACTGCCTTTATGTCAATGTGTTTGCTTTTGGTTTAAAGTTTCAAGAAACGGTTTCTTATCATTGTAATATGGAATTTTAATTTTGAAAGTTTTTAGTAAATTTATTTTTTCTATCGTTTGTAGAAGTGGCAGACATTAAATTTCAATTAAGTTTTCATAAATTCCTAAAAAAAAATCATAATTCCTGTACGTACATATGGTTAATTTTTATTGTTTAAGTACATATTAATTTAAAGTTTTCTTAAATAATATATTATGTAGATATAAATATGTATGAACATGATTTCTTGAATGGCCTTTGTATTTGAAGAAGACATTTTATTTCAAAAGAATTTAAGTGTAATAGGTACCTAAAATAACATACAACAAACTTATATTAAATGTTTATTTTTTATAAAAATAGGTAGGTACTTATTCACTGAACAATAATTTTTGTGTTAGTGCGGAATAATTTTTACTTAAAACAACCGGAAAGATCTTCATTTCTATTTCGATCTGGAAAATTCTTCAGTAACAGATAATGGGTGATCTTATAGATACCTATTTAAAAAAATAAAATTATTACGGACGTAAATTAAAAAATGTCTGAATTTAGGCCGCACTATAGAATATTGCTTTGGTAGCATTAGAAGAGTTCTGGAAAAAAATTAAATTTTAAAAAATATATGTATACCTATTAAAAAAAAGAAAAAAACTATTTTTAACAATGGAAATCTATATTTGTTAAGTGTATGTACATATATTGGCATTGTTCTGATTTTTACAGATTATAAATTTTGATGGTGGAGTCTAAATATAATAACAATTGCCTGAAATGGCTTGGATGTAAAATCATTTTTACGGAAAAATATATCCTAGAATATTATGTCCAGTCCTTTTATCTAGCAGCCGAAGAATGAGACCGGTTGACTATTGCAAGATGACTGTCTCTTTCTTGCATTTAATATAAAATGTGATTATGGGTTATTAAAAAGAGTAGCAACTTTTTTTTGGCAACAAATTATAGCAAATTTTAGCACTCAATTTTAATTGAAGGTTAATAGAATTAAAATAGTAGATTTTTAGCCGAGTCTTGTTTTATTTTTACTTACAGCAACTCTTTGAATGAAATATTATGCGTATCTGGACTTACCTAAGAAAATAATTCGTGCATCTGAATGCCAACTATGCAGGGTAAATGAAAGTTTGCAACTGATAAAAAAATATTTAAAAATCAAAACTAAAAATGTTATTTATAAAAGTCTTATAAAAAAACAGTTACACAAAGAATTTAATTAATTCTTGAAACAAAGAAAATTCAACAAAAGTTACAAATTTAATCTGGAAAAAATGCATTTGAAAATCCAGGTAATCAGAATTTTATAAATCTCGTTCCCGGAATTTCGAAAACTGCCGGAGTTTCAATGTGTGTCGTGATTTCTGGGGAAATAGGATGGGTTTATTACCAAAACTAAACTGGATAATTCGCCTTATTATTCTCAACAGAAAAGTTTGGGAAACTTTTTATCACTTTTTTTTAACATAAAATATAATATTTTAAAATTTTGTTTTTCAAGTATTATTTAATAATATTGAAGAATTTTATTTAGCATATAAATTTCTCTTTATACGTGAAATCTAAATTCCGCATTTTCCGTTTAGCATACCTATTTGGAATAAAGAGATACCAAATCATTAAAATGTTTAATATCCAAATTAGAAAAAAAGGGAAAAACTAAAAAAAAAATCAAAAAAAAAAAATACTTAATTACCTCTAAGATTAGAATTTAAACAATGATAATATTTTTTAAGAATTAAACTTGCTTTTAACTACTGTTTAAAGTTTTTATTTTGAAAAAAAAAACGGCTTAATGGCTGCTTAAAAATTTTGTTCAGCGAAGTAAATTTATTTAACATTAAAAAGTTTACTTGTTTCAAAAACTGATTATTTTAATGATAAAAGAAATACTGGATAGTTACAATTAACACTCTTGTGCTGTTAAAAACCGATTTACTTATCACATAGACTTCATTATAATCTTCTAATATTAAAAATAACCTAAAAAAGGCAATCAAGTATATCAACATAATCATGTTGTTGGCAACATGTTGAAATAAACTGTTATACAAAACTTATTCGCCATTAAAACACATTCACATCAAAAATGTTGGTTTAAAGCCAAAGTTGTTTGATTAAAAAATTTAGGTCAGTTATTACAACAATATTTTGTTTTCTCAATTGATATTCTAAAGTAAATACTTAATAAATTTAAATCAAATAGAAAATCAACAAAACTATTTTTTGATACGTATGTATGTATTTAGGGAAATCCCTTGAATGGCTGCAGGATTCTAGAAACGTGATTCAAACGAAATATGATCATTAAATACAAAATTTCCTATGTCGACATTGCCCAATACACGTTGAAGAAAATAAAGACAGATTTGGTAACACGTCACCACAACAACACGGCACGCAAGTGAAAACATAGAATTTTAAAGAGGAAATGAAATTAATGAATGAATTTAAGGAATAAAAAAAAATAAATTGCCAAATCATTGAGTCTTATTGCAGACATTGTTGTGTTCATATGTATATGAACGAAACTAAACGCACAATACCACAATATTGAAAAATTAAAAAAGAGAGAGACAGAGAGATAAAGAAAAAGAGGATGAAGACAATCACACCATTACACTAAACGTGGTCAGAAATCAAAAAGAAATCATCACTTAAAGACGACACGTCCAAATACTGTCTATACAAAGACTACCTCCCTCGTACTGCCAACAAAATATTCTTCTGCTAATAACCAATACCAAGAAACGCAGGCATATACATATGTACATCATATACATATTCACTTCCAATAAAAGTATTTACAATAACTCTCACGTACACTTTGAAAGTCAGTCTTATTTTAAAATATTTTCAGTCATGAAAACTATTACAATTAAATCTTTTGGAGTCCCTCACTGGTTTTATTTTTGGACTCACGTAAACCGCTGCGTACATACAATAACAACCGCATACACTTGTACTTCTTTAGTGTCAAAAAAAAAAAAAAATAGACATCCACTAGACGAATTTATAATAATAAACTTTTACCAATTGCTTATTATTGATTAAATAAAAAAATTAGTAAAACGGCAAAAATATTTAAATTGAAAAATCTATTAGTTTGCACAGTTTTAGTTCTAGTAGTTTTGTAGGTCAGGTATTAAGAAAAATATTTTCAAATTTAACTAGTTCAGCAATATTAATGTCGATTGTTTTCTATGCACACTGGGCTGAAACATATTTTGGAATAATTTATATTTAATTTTTAGTTAGGTTTACGTTTGTTATTATATGAAACTAATGTTGGCATAAATAATGTTATATAGCGAGGGCTAAAACACCCTAGAATTAATTTGTTCAACAACCTTTCGCGTTTTCTTTGTATAAAGCAATCTTCCTCTTATTTCAAGACTTATAGTGCTTTATTGAAAATATAACAGTAAAAGTTAGATACTAGCAGAATATGAGATAATATTTGGATAGCTATGTCCCTGTTCATGGTTACTTCTTCTTGCTGCAAAGTGATTATCAATAGTAATTTTTTTTTATTTAAGCAACCATTAAATGATTAAATAATTGTTTTTTCTTTATTCCTGCACTCTCAGAGTGTCAAGAAACTCCACAGATTACGCAGAAAGCGTAAGGAAAAAATGGGCTGATGTTCCACAAGACAACTGGAGTGATACGTTAATTTTGTGGTTTTCTCATTAGTTCCCAATAGAATTTTTCCACTTTCATAGTCATATACATGTTACGAACTGGCCCAGACCGGATGGTCTAACGAGTCGACATGTTCGACTGTTAGTACAATCTGGGCCTCTTACATTCTGGGCAGGGCGGCTGCACTATTGCGGCTACCGAAGCTTCGACTACGTGACTTGGTAGAGAATGGGTATCCCTTTTAACGACTTCAGCAGAAGTTGTCAGGACAAGGAGGAAAAAGAGACGGTGGAACACCTCCTATGTCAATGCTCTGCGCTGGGGTGTATACGGCTGAGATATCTCTGTCAGCGGTACTATGAGGGCCTATCTAATATATCGTCAATGGGTCCATGTAGGATTAGTTCCTTCTTGAGGTACAGTGGGTGGTTTACCGGCTAACAACCAAACATCGTTAGTCATTCAGGGGATGAACGCACACTTTCATCGACTGGTCTCACTTAGCGGATTCTTCTTTGCATTTTTCTCGGACCTTCTCCGTATTCTCGGGCCCGCGGTTATTTCTGTCTTTCCCTCTGTCTTTCTTATCTCTTCATCACCATTTCGTTTTTTCTTTCTTTTTCTAATTCCTGCCAATCATTGGACCCAAGTGGGCTGTGGCAGCACGGCTGCCTATCTGACCTATCCTAATCAAACTGAGGGCGAAAATTCCAAAAATCAAAATCAAGCGGTCTCCTTAGACTAATTACTGTAAGTGTTTCCCGAAACATCTTCCTAAAAGTTTAATTTATAGTACTTAAGCGGGACTTTGACTAGGCAAACCGATCTTTTAGATGAAATCATGGTCTAACCAGCTCGAGTACAGATATTTTTGAGGGTTCATTCTCATGCCAAGGGATTGAAAGTAATTTTAAGTTTGAATGTATCAAAAATTTATTCTGAGACATACGGCATTCCTAGTAGGTACTCGATAAGCAGTTCGGTAACGTAGCTTGTTTACTGCTCTTCTGAATGGCTGAAACTTTTGCCTGAGTAACCCTGACAGGAAAAGTAATGCTAGAGCAGTCTTAATGTAATCTAGATTATTGCTTTGCCTGCAGATCAGCTGGAAGCAAGTTCAGTACTTTAATTTGTGATAACTAATTCCACTTATTATCATCAGCGCTGAGGTGCACATAACCTTAATAATTATTCCTGAGCAGTTGCATCATGGATTTAACCAGAGCCATCCACTATCATTATTACGAGCTCAAAGAGCCATTTGATTGAGCTACCGTTAAAACACTTCTCCATCACTAAATAAATCGCATTTCACAATATCATTTTATATTGATTGTTAAAATACAAAAATTAATTAAATAGAAGAAGAAGCATAAAATGACCTTTCTGGTTCGCTAAAACCTTCGTCAGCATTCTTTGTATCTGTGCGTCTGCAAGTAACATTCATTGTGAATATTTAAATAAAAACCAGAGTAATACATTTTACTGATTTTTTTTTCTGATGGTAGATGCTTTATTAGATTGTTATTAAAAATGTAAAATGTTTTAAAAAATTTCATTAAAAACCTTGTGTTCATTTGTTTTGTTTTTTTTTTGGTCTGTTTCTTGCCACTGTGCATTTTGAAAAACAAAAAAAGACATTGTGTATAAAGATAATCGATTGACATAAAACAATTTGACGACGTGAACTCCTTATTTGTATTAAATATAGAAGATGGTTTTTGAATACGAACACAATGAATAATATTCTGTTGTGTTTTCTGTTTTATTTGAAGAACTGAAGGTGGCGCTTGCAAATTCATGCGTGTCTTATTCGAAGTTTTTCCATTTTGGATTTAGCACAAAAATAATATTGAAAAAAAAACCTGTTAAAAAGAAAACACGCAAAATGTGTCTATAAAGAGTAACATTACCTGAATTCCAAACGTGCAGTCAGTTATCGTCCATTTGATAGATTGACAAAACAATACATACGCAATCATGAACGCCAGCCAAAGCAATTCGCTCACAAATCACATCACAGAGTAACAGAGACGGATAACAATTTTTGTTACAATTTTTTGTATTTTTTTTTTTAATAAATTTCATGAATGAAATGGAAAATGAACTAAATAAAAACACAGCAAACAAGTGGCGCTAGTTTACGTGCAATGGCAACACTTCAATAAAAATCAGCAAGTTGGTTTCACGAATTTCACACTTGTTCACACACTTGTTCATATTTATGCAGCAATTTTAACAAAATACCACGTCCAAAAGCGTTCTTGAACTACAATTTGAAGCGATGTGTTCTAAATATGTACGTTCGTGAGTATTTATTTATTATGTATCGATGTATTTGTGTGAGGTGAATATTGAAAATCCCTTTTATTTGAAAGTCTTATTTTTCACAACCTTTTGACCATTTGATGGGCAAGAGTGGTTTAAAACATTAGTTTAATAAACTTACACACACAGACACACATACATACATAAAAATGCTGCTAGTCACCACATAAGTGTTTGCAACTATAACATCATTAATAAGGAAAGTGTAGGGCCAGCATCTTTGGCTTCATGTGTATACGAGGGTAATTCCTAAGAGCTTATTTGCAAATAAACAAGAAAAAGTAAAAACTTCGCATTATCAAATAATCGTTGTTACGTTGATCTAATGACATCATTTGATTAAAATAATAAAACCTGAATTTTTTTCTTGCTTTTTCAATTCAAAGTAAGGTTAAGTTGAAATTTTATAAATATCTGTTAACAAGTCACTGGACGTTTCTAAAGTATGAAAGTCGGCCCAGACTTCATTTTGAAGAGCATTATCGCAGCTGTAAGAACTTGGAAAAGGAAGAGACGGCCTTTTATCTTCTTTATTAAGAGACACAGTTTCCGAGGCTAGACTGATCTTCTCAGATATCTCACGGCTAAAGGATGGAGCTAATTTTTCTCTCAATAGTGTATATTTGATTTAATGAGTGATTTGGTACTGACTTAATTAGGTCTATCTATCCTTAATTATTTGCGACAACTGATCCTCCAGTTTATTTTTTCGATCAAAAATAGTGCCGAAAGAGGTGCTATTGGAAATCAGCAAGATCGGTTTATGTCCTTCGAGGCAGCAGGTAAAACACCACGCCTACCTCTAATTTTTTCATGTCATTTGGAACAATAAAGTAACTCCAATCAAAAAATAAATATACGGAGTGATAGAGAATTAAAAAATCAAAAAAACCTCAAGTGAAAAAATTCGCGCTGGCCTATATTTTCCGAGTTGCGGGGCTCTGAAATGTTCAAATTTTTTAAAATATTAATATGGGTATCATTTTAAAGCTTTTGGAGAGATCTTTAATTTGTCACCCCAATATTTGCTTTTAATAATAATTAATTAATTTAATTTAATTAATTTTAATTAACTTTTAAATTTGTTGACTGTTTACAATTTTTAGTACATAAATTATTAAAAAAAACTAAGAAAAAACATGTATTCAGGCTCAAGTTCAATTATGGGGAAGAGCACCGAAGGCGCTCGCAATAGTAAAAAGAAACAATAGTATATTTTATTTAATAAAACATAAAAAGAGTCTTACTTAAATAAAAATTGGTGACCTTGAGCATGACTAAGAAAATGTTATAATGCAGTGTGTCCGCCAGGAAGGTATTCATACTACTTTGTTTTGCCGCCATTTTTGTAAACATTAATCTCGACAGTTTATATTTGGCAGCCGTGGAGTGGACATGTGGCAAATTTATTAAGGAAAAAAATTCAATATAATCAATTATCGATTACTGCGACGATGTGAAAAATACGTGAAATTTTTGGGAGAAACAAGGTGCCAACAACACGCTCTATTTATAGTGTAGTGAATGATTTCTAAAAAGAGGCTCTGTAGGTGATAGGGCCAAGCATGGACCCCAACGTACTGCAAGATCGGCTGAAAACAAACTTGCTGTTCAAGAAAGTGTTCAAAACAATCATAATAATAACTTTTGCCATATTTTTGCACAAGGATTTGCATTTGTTTCATTTAAGATTCAGTTGAGACAAGGGCTTCTTCCATAACACCATTTTCTCCGTCGAACATATGCCAACAGAATGTTACAGCAAGACCATGACAACCCTCCTTTTCATGAAACAATCACGAGGCACATTTTCATTTGGATGGATATGTGAATAAACAGAATAGTAGGTTCTGGGCAATGGAAAACCCTTAAATTATTAATGAGTCACCTTTGCATCTATTAAAATGACAGTCTGGTGTGCAATTTGGTCAAGAGAAATCATTTGATCTTACTTCTTTGAAAACGGCGTAACGGTTATTGTGAGTGGAGAGCGATATTGTGATATGGTTGAAAACTTTTTACCGCCGCAACTGCATACTTTGGGCTTGATTAACATGTGGTATTAACAAGACAGTACCACATCACATACAGCCAGGATTACAATGGAATTACTGCGAGGCCTCTTTCCACAACAAGTTATTTTAAGAAATGGTGATGCTGATTGGCCTCCATTGGACTTTTTTGTGGGTATATCTCAAAAGCAAGGTTTATGCATGCAAACCTAAAACGCTTGAGCAACTTAAATAAAATATTCGTGATGAAATTAATGAAATACCGCGTGAAATGTGTGAAAATGTAATGAATAATTTGCTCAAAAGGGCTCGCATTTGTGAGGCGGACATTTATCTGATATTGTATTCTATACACAATTGCAGGCATTAAATAGATCCATTAGATCCATTCATTAGATCCATATTAGATCCATTCTCTTATATTTAATCAAATATTATAAACAAATGAAGGGGGATAACTTCCCGGCTGACACTGTATTAACAAGTTGAAAGATCAAACAAAACAATAAACAAATATATAAATTTTTAAAAATTTTATTTTCAACCATAAACAGAAGTCGGAGTGAAAATAGTTTGCTTTTAAGAAAAAAAAAATTTAAGTTAGAAATAAAATTTGCTGTTTTGTTTTTAATCTCTTCATTTCAGTCTTCAAGGATTTTTCAAATCCCTCCTCGTATAACGATTCCTACAACGAGTAGACACACTTACATGTGATATTGTTGTTAATAATAATAATGTCGTATGTGATGCAATGTTGAATGTTGTGTTAGCAATCCATTTGGTCAACCATTTATTGAATAACAACAATACATAACCACTAACATCACAGATCCATCCATACATCCATCTATACTTAATGAAACATTCATCGTTCGTTTCGTCCATGCGTTTAGTCAACCACTATTTTATTCACTCATTTGTTCATAAAACACGTTCGACCATCACGTGCTTCAGTCTTGTACGAGAGATCCATTTTAACTAAAACCCATCGTATTTTATTTAGTTTCTTTGATTTTATTTCATAATTTTTTAGAAAAACATACGAATATATACATATGTGTGTATGTATTTAGTTTTTAATAAATATATATATATGATTTTAATAAACTTTCTATATCTTCCAGTCTTAGTTTGACTCGTAATTGTAAGTGAATGGTGTAGAATGAAGTGACTCAAAACAGTAAAAGGAAAATATGAAACCATATTTCAAAGTTTAGATATGTTTGACAAAAAGTTGTTGCGTGTTTGAATAAAATTGTTCCACTGCACTTATTTATTTATTTATTCTTATGGCAGCTGAACAGTTCTATTGAAATTTTTGCAAATCTAAAAAAGGGTATAGATTTCAAAGCCATATTTTCCTTGAATGCTTCATGCAGCCTTTATTGTCATTAGCGATGTTTTAATATAGAATTTCTGCTCATAGTCCAGAAATTCCATAATTGAAAATGAAAAAAAAAAATATGTTTTTTTGTCCTTTTTTGTTTTTTCCTAGAATTTTTTTAAATCGAATACTTTCACATCAAAGAGTGTGTATTTCTCGTGGATTTAAAAGTTTGCTTTATTAAGTTGTTATTACAGGGGTTTTAAATTATTCGACTTTTACTTAAATCGATTGAAAATTCTGAAATTATTAAGTGCTTGATTAAATAATGATTCGAATATTAAATAAAAAGAACAAGGATACGGTCATGGCTACTAAATTATTTTTAAGGAAGGAAGAGGCTTTAAAATAGATGCTCTGAAGCAGAAGCTTAATAAAATAGATATGAAAAAATATTAAACAATTTTGTATTTATCAGGGGCCTATTTCAATAAGCTATAAGTTTACTATTACAAGCGTTTTTGCTGTTAATTGGGTTCATAAAAATGCAATTATAAGTTTATTGGCTACAAATGAATTGTGCAAGTAAAAAGTATGTCTATAAGTCATTCTTCTGCAAGTGTTTTTTTTTCACTAAAGTAAATTTGCACTTGTACACTTTTAGAATTGTAGAAGATTATAGGGTTGACGGAGACCCTCAGAAAAAATTTTACAAATAACAATTGAATGATAAATTTAATTATAATTTGATTTTTTACTATTTGTTAATAATAATTAGTTTAAATAAACAAAAAATAAAATAATTTTAATATTATTTAGAATTTATTTATTTGTTTGTTTTGTCTACTTTTAATTATTTATTTTTTTTATATATGTGATTAACTGTAACAAAGCAAAGTATATTAAATTGTTTGCTTACTGTAAATTTTCGATCGCGGCAACACCACAACGTCATATGTTAGAAACAAATCCACGTTCAAGTGAAACATATACGATATTAATTTGTTCTTATTTGTTTTTAGTGAAAAATGAACCGATAATGAAATTGCATTAAAAAAAAGAAGACAATTCAGAACACATCTAGATTATGAATTCCGAAAATCTGCCTTAGAGTACAATGAGCATTTGTGGCTATAACGGGACAAATTTCTTTCGTTATTTTAAATTTAATTTTTTTTCTAATACTGAAGAGGTAGACAGAAAGAAGCCATTCCCCTTACGGTGCAACAGTATTTAAAGGAAAAATTTCCAATTTTAAATTGTTTGCGAGTGAGCCACGAAATGCCCAGCGATGTATTTAATTGTGTTGCCACTCTTTGCAATTTTTAATGCACTGATGAAGATGAATATTTTAAGATAACAGATCCTAGCGAGTCCGATAATAAAGAAAAACAGAATGTTGGATGCCTTTGAACGAGAGGGCCGAAAAATAAATTGCGTCTGGACTGTTTGGATTAGAAATTGGTAGATAAAGAACGCGGTCGCCTGTTTGATGTTAAGATCTTTGTGGTAGCAGAATTACAATTTAAGTGGCCTTCTTAACGAGGCATATGCCATTGTACACATTCCCTTTCTTGTACAATGACTTTTAAAAACGTTGCTGCGATAAGAAGAAAACTGTGGATCATCCTTAAGACAGTACCCAGAACTTTTTGGCAACCGCACGCAAAGGAAAAACATGTTTGCGGTAACCATAATCTAAGAGCAACATATTATGGTTGCATTATGCGGTTGCTAACAAAACATAGCGTTGTTATATTTGCAACCATATTGTTGTCTAGCAAAACAATAACATTCTAAAGTATAAATATAATTATGTTAAAATATAGACATTAAATGGTTAAATTAAAATATCATAATATGGCTGAAAATGTCATGTTATATAATATATTATCGTAAGGGCAAAATTTTACTGATAAAAAGGACTTAGTTACTATTGTTTCATTTATTAACGATTTGTCATAAAAATTATTTAAAAACATACATTCACTAAAAAATCAAATATTTGCTTATACTAACGCTTTAACACATAGGCCACACGAATCAGTTATATAAAAATGTACACGCAAAGAAAAAATATGGTTAAGGTAACCATAATCTAAGAGCAACATACTATGGTTGCATTATATGGTTGCTAACAAAACATAGTATTGTTACATTTGCATATAAACATTAAATGCTGTAAGCATACATACATGCATATTTATTTCAACTTTTTTTAAATATTTTGGTTTCATATTTTGCATATTATTTTTGATTATTTATTTTGTACATAAATTTTTATTTTTTCACTTTCTTTAATAATAAAAAACAGTTTCAAATTTTAGCTACCAGAAAAATTACTAAACTGTCAAGTACTAGAACAAAATATTTTTTAGCGCAAACATTATTCTGTTGCTTTTAACCATACTTTGATTAATAATAATATATTATGGTTAAATATTTTATATTATTTGTAATAAGTTATAAAACTTTGGTTGTAGTTGCAATTTTTTTAAGATAAAACAACCCTGCTGCATTTTTGGTGCACAGTAACCATATAATCGTTAAAAGTTAACAAAAAATGTTTATCGTGACTAAAGTTTTGGTGAAAACAACTATAATTGGTTCTCCGCAACCATACATTGTTACAAAGAACATAATATGGTTATTGTGACCATAGCAAAACCATGTTTTTTTTCTGCGTGTAGTTTATAAGCCCGCATAAATGATTTCACAACTTATTATTAAAGATTTAAATGCTCACAATACATACATATATATTTATTTCAAAATTTTTTTTAATGTTTTGGTTTCCCTTTTATTTGATTTAAATATTTGCATATTATTTTTAATTATTTAATTTGTACGTATATTTAAATTTTTTTCACATTCTCCAACAATAAAAAACATTTTCAGATTTTAGCTAATAGAAGAATTACTAAACTATCAAGAACTAAAAAAAATATTTTTTGGCGCAAACATTATTCTCTTGTTTTAACCATACTTTAATTAATAATAATATATTATGGTTAAATATTTTATATTATTTTTAATAAGTTATAAAACTTTGGTTGTGGTTGAAATTTTTTTAAGTTAAAACCAACCATGTTGCATTTTGTGTGTTTATCGTTATACATTGCTAAAAAGAACATAATGTGGTTATTGCGACCATATCACAACCATGTGTTTTTTCTGCGTGCGGCCTAGCTTTTCTAACAATGCAAATCTGCAGAACTTTGTAGATCTCTAGAAATGCGACATAAGAAGAATGAACTATTTTATATGACCATTGGGTTGGTGTTGATTGATTACAGAATTGTAGATGCTACGGCAGGTAAAGCAAAGGCACCATAATTTGTTGTATTAAAAATTCAGATTTATGCTGATAAATAAAGAAGAATAAAGTTGTCTTAAAATATTAGAAATATTTATAATATCTGGTTTGAAAATAACTGCAAGATTTCAAGGGCTTTGCTGCAACAATTTGCTGCTTGAGCGATAAAAATAATTTGGGCAGGACGAAATAAGGCCTTCCCTATTTTAATTCCTTTTAATTATCTTAAATTTATATTTTAGAATAACGAATTAATAACAGATTAATAAACGACAGTAAGTATTTTATTTGTAAAAATGATACCATGCCCTCTCTAATCTATCGGTATCTTTTAATTTTCCTTTGCAATTTCATTTACTTCTTTTAAACTTTATACAGTTTTTGTTCTCAAAACAATATTTAGACTTAAAGCGAATATATGAAAGGAATAATAGACACATCATAAATTCAGTATTTTGTTCATGTTTATTAAAATTTTAGAATCGTGTAAATAATTTGATCTTTTAGTTTTAAAATATAATTTTCACAGTTTCCAGTTAAACTTAATTAAATGAAAATATGCGCCTGTATTAAACAAAGCGTTTCGCAGTATCTTAATCCAACCCTTTTAAGGCGTAAAAAAATGTCTCTGCTTTAGTTTAATCCCACAGTTTATCTCAACGTTCATAAATTTAATTCATTTAATTTTTAATGAATTTCAAAATCTTGCCATGTCTGTTTGACATCAAATAAAAAAATAATAAAAGAACAACAACAACAACAGTAACAATATGAAAAAAACGTTCATTGGTCATCGGGGTGCATCTATCGAACAGTCGTGTCGTCTGTGTCTGGTATTTAGCGAATAATTCGCATGCCAAACCGTAGCCAACAAACTACGCCGACACAGAGTTACAAGTTGTGATCAGAATTATTAATTAATATTCTTGCACCTTTTGTTTTTCACACAAATAAAAGAAAAAAAAAACAGCAAGAAACAGCAACAACAGCAACTGCAGCAGCAGCAGCAGCAACTAAATGTATTGTTTATAAATGTTTTTATCTTGTAGATACATATTTGTTTGAAAACGTGTTATATCTGCAATACAAAAAAAAGCAAGTTGTACTAAAAACAACATCACAGCTACAACTGAAACACTTAACGAACATATGCACAACACAAAAAGCTGCCAACAGTTACTGCATCAGTGTAGAAAAGGGAAGAGGGTTAGAATAAGGCGGCAGGTCCCTCCACCAATCCCTGACATGTTGCTCTACTGCAACTTTACATTTTATCGTTTCAACAGACTCCAGAGTCAGTCAGTTAGCAGTTAACTGCCTCAGATATCAAGAAGAAACAATTAATTCTCTTAAAACAAAACACGCATTCATAATCGGTTGTTGCTAATGCTGCCTGTTATGTTGTTGACGTTACAACTCGTTGTTAATCATTTGATCGAACGAATAAATGGAACGACAAGTTGTCATATGAGAGCAATGGCAACAATGACAACAAGCAGGAGACAACAGAATGGGATATTGTACATAAATGCGTCCGTGCTTTAGTTGAATTTATTGTTGCTGATGTTATTGGCTGGGCATTTTAAGTCAGGGATTGTTATATTGATGCAATTGTAAATTGTTTTTTAATTTTGTATTCAATGTGAAATCTGACTTATTTGGAGCATGACTATCATGAGCCTTGAATATGAAGAAAAATAATTGTTGCTGAGTAGCCGTGGTTTATGAGTTGCTCAAAAGGCGAATAAATAGAAAACATCAGATGATAAAAGAAATTGTGTTCCATACTTTAACGAATCCTCGGTTAGAGAGGAAAGTAAATTCATAACCACACATGCAAAAAAAAAAAAGGTTGTGGCAACCATAATTTAATAGCAAAATATTATGATTGCATTATATGGTTGCTAACAAAACATAGTATTGTTACATTTGCAAGCATATTGTTGTCTAGCAAAACAATAACATTTTAAAGTGTAAACATAATTATGTTCAAATGTAAACATTAAATGGTTAAATAAAAATATCATAATATGGCTGAAAATGCCGTGTTATATAATTGAATTACAATACAGTCTCGTAAGTGCACAATTTTTATTTGCTTATAAAAACGCTTAGATCATAGACTACAAAAATCAGTGATATAAAAATATAGATTATGAGCCGAAATAAATGATTTCACAATTGTGTTTCAAATACAAAAATAAAAATTTATATGCTTACATACATATATAAATATTTATTTCAACTATTTTTTAAATGTTTTGCTTCCCTCGTTATTTGTTTTTATATTCTGCATACTATTTTTAATTATTTATTCTGTACATAAATTTTTACTTTTTTCACTTTCTTTAACAATAAAAAACAATTTTAGATTTTTGCTATCACAAAAATTACTAAACTGATTTCGAACAAAATAATTTTTAGCGCAAACATTATTCTGTTACTTTTAACCATACTTTGATTAATAATGATATATTATAGTTAAACATTTTTTTATTATCTTTAATAAGTTATAAAACTTTGGTTGTGGTTGAATTTTTTTTAAGTTAAAACCAACCATGTTGCTTTTGTTTTGTACACAGTAAGCATATAATCTTTAAAAGTTAACAAAAAATGTTTATCGTGAATAAAGTTTTATTGAAACAACTATAATTGGGTTTCCACAACTGTACATTGTTACAAAGAACATAATATGGTTATTGTGACCATATAACAACCATGTTTTTTACGGCGTGCAGCTTGTGGCTACCTTAGCTTAGTTTTTCAAAGGCGCCTGGTTAGTTAATTAAGCACTTGTTTTGATACTGAGATGTATATCAAAAAAGAAGGTGATAATTTATTTTGTAGGGTACCGTCCCCTATTGTTTTCGCTGCACTGTCTGTCCGGCTGTCCGTCTGTCACAGTCGTCTATTTCTAAAACCGTATTAGGTATACATTTGAAATTTTTACAGCAGGTGTACTATTAGAGTCGTTATAACGATATTATTGAAAATTTTAGGGTGTTCCAAAAGTAACGTGATATTTAAAAAAATATTGTTATTTTATTTTAGAGTTGTGTTACGCAGACACTTCAAATTTGTTCAGAGTATATAAAATTCTGTCGGCTATAGCATCACGTGCAAAAAATTAAATTTTAAATTAAGAGGTATCCCAATAGTTACTTGTTTTTGAACTACAATACCAACAAATAAATTGCATTTTTATTTGAAAATAATATGGGATATTAGCATGATATAATAAATAATATTATAAAAATTCCCGAAATAATTTTACAAATAGAAACGAAACTAATTTTTTTAAACCTATTTCCTTTGGTTTTTGAATGCTTTTTTATAATGATTTGTAATAATACTTACCTTAATATAAATAATAATATAAAGTTAGCTGATAAAGAAGTCACACTCTTTATCGACATACATTTTCTTAGAAGAGTGATTGAAAATAAATAATTTGTATTAAATTGAAAATTGCAAAACACTCAGTCGATTCTTGAAATCATAGACTATCGACACGGACAAAATTTTTTAGTTTCCGATTAAGGTTGTGGATCCATCTATTTTTTAAGCTATATGAATGAATGATATTTAATTTTTAATAAAATTTATTCGAATAAAAATTTAATCGATTACAAATATTTTCAACCATTGTTGCATTGTAATTCTTTGGATTTATGAAATATCTTTACTAAATACTTTTTTAAGGACTATAAAATCAAAGAGAAATTTCGATTTAAATAACTTTTTTCTGATATTCGATTACTCGACCAAAATTGATTGGTTCTATGCTCTAAATTATTAGATTGGGTAATTCGGTTAAATTTAATGGAATAAAAAAAGGTAAAGAAAGATACCGGGCAGTAACTGGAAGCAGGTATTTTTCCTGATAAATAAATGGCAATCGGACAGCTTCAATGTAAACAGTGTGGAAAAACTATTAGGGGCACACCTTTTTAAAATTTCTTTCGGGCAACATATGTAGAGCTGTTAATCCCTGCCTCATGGCTTGATTGCCTATCCTGCAATGTCCAGCGATAGTGATCACATATTGGTCAAATTACAAATTAAACTATAAGTTATTCGATTAGTCGATTAATCGAATAATATTTTATTCGAAGAATATTTTATTCGATTAATATATATTTTCAATAAATCAAATTATATTTTATTCGAGTAACAATTCTAGTCGTCATATGAAATAAACGAAATAATAGCAAAACTGTTACCATCGAATTTAGTGAGTGAGTACAACATAAAATTGTATAAAATAAAAAAACTGTTTATTCCTGCTACTGGCTTAAAAATGACCATTTAACTCATTTTTTAAGCTTAAGACCAGAGAGTAGCAGTTAGTTGTGTTAAATTAAAAAATGTGTGATCTAAATGTTGTAAAACGACAACATTATAATGTTGTTATTATTTCAGTTCATAAACCTTAAGCTGAACTTAGTACAACGTCAGTCACTCTTGGTTGCATTGTGCTTTTGCAAAGTGTAGTTTACTTCCAGTACTTGTGTGTGTGTATTTGTGTTTATGTCTGTAATATCAGTTTTATAAACTTCATTGATTTATTTTTTTTTGTTAACAATAAAAGTAAATTTTCCAAATATTTGCAGTTCAGGCAGGAATTTTTGTTGGCCGTTTTGTATTTTTTGTAAAGTGATTTTGTTTTTCCAATTAATTGCACAAATCAATTTAAGAAATGCACAAGTTGGAACTTAAAGTTGCATTTTAAATTGCAGGGGGGTTAAATCAGTTTTATTTGTTTTACTTTTAAAGGTTTTGTTGTTAAATGATTTTTTTTTTTTTTTTGGTTTAACATTATTTTATCGATCTTTCTGCTTTTGTCAATTACAGTAAAAATATCATTGAAACATTTTTTTGTCTTTGTTTCTCGAGAACTTTAATAAATCTTATTAGTGAAGATTAAATGGTAAAATTGCGAAAAAAAAGAAAAAATGTCACTAACCTTGTTTTGTTTTATAAGGAGTTTGTAAAAATAAATTATGATCTATTTATAAAGAATTAATTGCAATTACTATAAATGGGAATATCAAGATAATTATAATTAGTTTTTAACTGGAGGTAGTTAAAGTGATGCTGACTATTAATAAATATGATGACTGACTTTAAATAATTATAGATAATTTTTTTAATAGAATTTACTTAAATCAAGATTATATGCTCTGCTTCTATTTTATCTTCTTAATAAAATCTTGGGATTGTGTTAAATATTTTAAAACGGACTACGAACTACGAATTAAAGTTTTATTTTTTTTAACAACACATTAACCATCTCTAATCTAATGCGCTCATTGACATTAGATGTGTTCAGTAACTAAACATTTTTGCTTACATATTTTGCTAATTGTCTTTAGAACGTGTTCAGACACCAGTGTTGGCAGGATAAGACAAGAAAAAGTATTTTCTCTTAAAAAAATTTTACATTTTTTTCATTTAAAGTTACATTTAAAATAAGTAGTAATTTAATGTAGTTTACATAAAGTTTAGTAAATAGGTTCATTTCGTACTTTAGGGAAAACAACAAGGCAACAAATTCATTTACTGAGCAAAAACAAAACTAAACAAAAATAAAAAAAATAATAAATTTCAGCCTGAAGATTCTTATGAGTCTTTAAATCAGGACTCAATACCATTCAACAAAATTAGTTAAAGTAGGACTTTTTTTAATATATCCGATTAACCTTTCTCTTTGAAAGATTGAGCTCCTATAGAATTTACAATTTTCATAATTTGAAAATACCGTTATTAAGGAACAATTAGACTTATTTGCTTAAAACTTTAAGTTGAAATCTTCAACATAAAAATACAGACATTTTTTCCGTGATATATATTTATAAACATACATATATTTCTGGCTCTTCGTCCGGCACTATAAGAGAGGTAAGTGCCTCAAATAATAAAACAAATAATTTATCAGCAATAATACATTTTGTGTCTGCACCAAAAGTTACGAAAAAATTTGGCCAAATGTATAAAAATTTCAAATGTTAATTGGAGCCTTTAAAAGTTACAAAAAATTTATATGGCAACACTGTCACGTACTCGAAAAACTTGCAAGAAGAGAGTGAAAAAAGAACGTAAAAATGTGAGACAAAAAAATTTGTTGCAAGTTTTGGCTACCCATCTCTGGTCAAATGAGCGCATTTTCTGTAAATTAATTAATTGTAAAGCCATGGAGAATAAAACAATAATATACAGGTCTTATTCATTTATATAAAAAATATATATCTACGGTTTCGCTTTTTGTGTTGCTAGCGTTCATATTTAGTTAATTAGTATTAATTATTTTATTAATTTGTTTTTTTCAAATAATAGTTTCAGAATAAGACGTATGCAAAAAATTTACTTGACTTTTCTTCTCGGACTTCTCTTTCACCCTTTATAATAACCTTGGATATTTACAGCAAAGCATGTATTAAGAAAACTGCTTGTTGTCATTCTTACGATTTTAAATGTGAAAATTTAAAAATATCCCTGATCTGGTAACTTGCCCATTTTCAAATATTCCCCTAAAATAGTAAAAAATCGAAAATTATAAAAATTGCCTTAGTCCTCCTTATTGTCTACTATTTAGTCCAATTGAAAAAAATATTGTGTGATTATTGAAAGTAAATTAAAAACAAAAATCGAAAATTTTAAATATATTTTTAAAAACTCTGCAGTTTCAATTGTAGATCTAAACATGTTAGGGAAGAAAAGAAAAATTGATTATAGCGGCGAAACAAGATATGAATAACTTAATATAGAAACTCTTGAAATGGCTCGACTTTATGTAAGGTGACAGGGGACAGTTCTTTTTGTGCATGTTATAATGTCAAGAAGGATTACTGTCCTGATGATGAAACGCGTTCTCTTTAAATATCAACTATTAAAGATAAAAGTCATGGCTAGTTGACTGCCTGGCATGAGAACCAAAAAGAGTTTTAGGGAAAGCCTCCATTTAAAGCTGGACGATAACGCGACCTTGCTATTAAGAAAGGGCGTCTTCAGGCACTAATCAAGAGTTAGAAGGCAGTAGAGCAGATTTTTAATAATGATATAAATGTTAAGGATTGTGCAGAAACCAGGCATGACTAAGGATATCGACAATAATCAGTCGACAAAAGATATTCACGAACAGGTAAAAAAAAAATAAAAATAAAAAGTGTTTATTTTGTAACAATCTGGGTATATCGGAAGTTCGAGAATTTGTATTTTTTCCTGAACAAGTGATTTATAATTAAATACGGAAACAAGTTACAAATAAATCGGGGTTGCTAAAATTTAAAGAAAAAATCATAAATATATACGTTTTAAACTTTTAAGAAAATGTGTGTTAAAATGTCACACTATCACGCAATGGAAATGCTACTTCAAAAATTAGCAACTCGAAAAGATACATCCCACGTAAACTCTTTTAATCAGATTAATAGCTAAATCTGACGTGGCGGCCTTAAGAAGACAAAAAATAAAAAATTAAAATAAATGAAAAATTTATTATTCGGAATCTTTTAAAATTTAATTAATTTACTTTATGAGAATATCATGAAATATTTATATTTGAAGGAATCAAGCACGAATAAAGTAAATTAATTTAATGTTGTAAATATTTAATTTGTTTTAATTTGTTTATAATTTTTTTTGTCTGAATTCATTGTTCTTGCTACTGCAACGATTTTCACAGAAAACTTAAAGTTTTTTTTATTTCCAACGAATTTTCTTTCAGAAATCATGAATGAAATATGTTTTAATTTTTAAACCAAAACATAGATTTTTATCATAATTTAATAAATAAATAAAAAAAAAATTAAATGTAAGATAGTTAGTTGTTGAATTTATCATTTAATCACTCAAACGACAAGTAGAACTGTGTGATGAAAATACTCTCACTTTTTTTCCAAACTGATATTTCCAAACAACCCACAATAATTTCTCAGACGTGATGATCCTACCAAAAACAATATTAATAAAATGCGTTATATGTTTTGGTTTATTTGCTGGAAGTAGATGTTATATCTAAAATGATCTTAAATAAAATAGAAGAACAAAAAAATCAATAAATTCTAAGAAATTATGTTGAATTTACTCCATATTGCAACGGGATATTTCACTTGAAATCAAAAAAAAAAAAAAAAATAAACAATCAGGGAAAGAGAGGAAGCCATAAACTAGAAAATTAATAACAACAAAATAAAAACAATCTTTAAAAAACACAAACTATAAATTAAAGAAGTGGTAGCAAAGAAGAGGGAGGAACAAAAGTAAAAAAAAAAACAATAAAAATGACAGTAGGTGATAAAATAACAAAACGACATTATTTTAAATGTTCGTTAGTTAGTCAGTCAGTTTAAGGAACAACACAGGCGACACTTAAAATAATACCAAACAAAAATAGCACTGTCCTCTGGCAGTTTATCAATTTGAAAATAACAGGATCTCTTTTCTCATCTCATTGTGTAGATCCATGTTCTGAGATTAGTTTTGATGGTTTATGTTTCTTTTTTCCTTCAATTTGACTTTTTGGGCGTTTAATGATTGAGTTTATAATTTGTTACTTATTTAAGTTGAATTAGTTGTTGCAGTAGAAAAAAAAAAAAAAAACAACCGCAGGAACAATAACAACAACAAGTAGATAGAGTAGATACACACACTAGAGAACAAATGAAGCAATAAAAATAATTAGCTGAGACAAAGAATGTGACCAAGAAAAAAAAAGAAAACAAAAAATAAACAAGTTTTGGTAGCCAAATAAAATACCATTTTATTAATTATAAATATTCTTTCTTTACATGTGGGTCATCGCCTGTTAGGCACTGTAGTATGTTTGTCATAACTGAAAGTTCTGTCGGAAATTCAACTCATACTTTCCCGCAGTGGCGGCCATTAGCGCATATAAAGCTCTGTGTGGCTGGACATCGCACATTCGTTGAGGTTCTTAGAACAGGTAGCAAAAAATAAAAGATGTTGTCGAAGGACAATGAAACTCGGCACATGGATAGTTTTTGTTTGAAACAAGAAAAAATGGAAAAATCAAAATGATCCGCCCACATTTACGCCCACCTCCCATAAAAAATTTAATTTTTATCTACGGCTTTGTTTTTTGGCACATAGCATTTCTGAACACTTAAAATAATTTGTGTGAAATTTGAAAAATATCCGCCCACTTTTACGCCCACTTCCCATACAACTTGTATTGAAAAAGTGGCAAAACCCACTTGATTTTTAATACGTCAATTCAATTTTCACAAAAAATAAATATTATAATTGTAGAATGGACACCTGAAAATATATACCTGATCCGCCCACGTTTACGCCCATCTCCCATAGAAAAAAACAAATAGAAAAAAAGTAATTTAAGCACAGTCTTTTAATATTTTGTTAACATCATTATCATACTCCAATGTTTGGATTTGCAGCTTTGAGCGAAATCTATTTATGAATAAAAGAATATTTACTTCATAATTTTAAATCGATGTATTAACTCTTTATTAATGACAGTTACGTCTGCAGTTTTAAGTGATAACACAGCCCCTAATAGTTTATCGTATATAATAGTGCTTGATCTTCTATTGTTTTTATGAAAGAGTATCAGTAAACAACAATTCAAATTCAATTGAAGCTTATGCACGCAAAAAAAGTATGGTTTTGATATGATCACAATAACCATATTATGTTTTTTGTAACAATGTACAGTTGCGGAGACCCAATTATAGTTTTGTTACCAAAACTTTATTCACGATAAACATTTTTTGTTAACTTTTAACGATTATATGGTTACTGTGTACAAAACAAAAGCAACATGGTTGGTTTTAACTTACAAAAATATCAACCACAACCAAAGTTTTATAACTTATTAGCGGACCCGGCGAACTTCGCCTCGCCCCAATTTTAAGCCTTCAGAAAAACTTTAGAGTAATAATACAACACAAATATTTAAATTTTTAATGTGATTTATTTGATGGAATCAGTAAAGAGCGATTTGATGCACAAAATTTCATACAAAAAATCAATTTTCGATTTTTCCAATTTTCCGAATTTTCCGCAATTTTCCATTATTTATACTAACTTTCTATTTTCTGATTTGGAAAGCCATTAAGGAATAATTTCACACAAAATTTCATACAAAAACACGATTTTCGATTTTTCCAATTTTCGACTTTTCCGGAGGAATTTTCCAAATACGAATAACTGACAAAAAATTTTACAAAAATCGGCCTAGCCGTTCTCATTTTATGAATTACTATACATTTTTTACATCATTTTTATATATAACTTATTAAAAAAAATATAAAATATTTAACTATAATATATTATTATAATTAATCAAAGTATGGTTAAGAGTAACAGAATAATGTTTGCGCTGAAAAATATTTTGTTTTAAAATTTGACAGTTTCTAAAATTGTTTTTTATTGTTAAAATAAGTGAAAAAAAGTAAAAATTTATGTACAGAATAAATAATTAAAAATAATATGCAAAATATAAAAACTGATAAAAAGGGAACCAAAACATTTACAAAATGGTGGAAAAAAATATTGTGCTTGAAGCACAATTGTGTATCACATATTTGGATATAAACCCTATATTTGTATATAACTGATTATTGTAGTCTATGTTTATGTTAAATTCATAAAAAAATCTAATTGATTTTTTTTATGAATTTATGTTTTTAAATAATTTTTATGATTAATCGTTAATGAATAAAACAAAAAAACTAAGTCAGGAAAATTGTGCACTTACGAGACTGTATTATAATTCAATTATATAACATGACATTTTCAGCCATATTATATTTATATGTTAATTTAACCATTTAATGTTTATATTTGAACATAATTATGTTAACACTTTATAATGTTATTGTTTTGCTAGACAACAATATGATTGCAAATGTAACAATACTATGTTTGGAAAGGAGCCGGCAGTATCGGCAGAATTTTTCTTTAAGTTTAAGCTGAGACTTCAAGCTGTAATTTGACATCTTTCGTTAAGCAGCGCTTCACAGCGCTAAAAAGATGCAGTCCACTGAAGTAAATGAACATTGAAATTTTGATGTGGTTTTTATTTTGTTCTACGAATTTTTTTATGTCAATTTTTCCAACTTTTTTTTGGTGCAAGTCTCATCCATGACAATTGTCATTTACGAAAATATACAACAAAGTCGAATGATAAGTTTACTGTGATTGTACCAAAAGATTGAATATGCAGTAAATTAGCATACCATTTTAAACAACCGAACATATATGAATTTCGAGCGTGTCTGTCCAAACAAAATGCCAAAAAAATTTTCAAATCGGGGGACGTGAAAAGAAAACAATTTCGGAGACTCTTCAACCTACGTGTATCGTTTCTCCATTACCAGTTTTGATAAACTAAATAGGACAGGACTTTGATAGGGAATAATTAGAAGGCCTTTAAAGAAGTCGCGAGCCCTGAAAACCTTCTAGCAAAATTCTGCCTGTTGTTTCGTGCCTCAGTCGCTTATTCTGATAACAGCCCAAAAGGCAATAATAATAACGGTGTTAGATGTAATGATTCAAATAAAAAACATATACCTTTGATTATTAAAAACCAAAACATTTTATGAATATAAAATGGTTTCTTGTTCGTATGTACTTATGCAAGTTGAGCAAAATCAGAAAACTATTCAATTTTCAACAAATCGCGAAAAAATGGCTCAAAATTCGCAACGTTTTTTTTCTGCAGTATAAAAGTAGAGACCGTAGATTTTATAGTGATATATAACACTATTCGCGATGAAGATCACTTTCAACAAACTTTTCACATTGAATAAGATCAAGGAATTCCATTTTTGCGTAAATAAAACATAATGTTATAACGAATTTACATTTTTAATTTAATGGTCCAATTAGGGCATCTTCTGTCGCCCAAGCTTTTCCAAAACTAAACTGACGCAGTATGAATGATTATTTAAAAAAATAGAAAAAGATTGGTACAAGAAAATGTTTTAAATTTAAGGACCAATTTTTTTTTTAATTAAAATTTGCAGGGATATCCCTGCTGGATGCTTTAATTATTCTAAATTAAATCTTATTGAACTCGTTTTACATTTACAAAAGTTATTAGTTTTGAACTATTTGAAACACATGAGGTTGTTAATGTTGACGACCTGTAGAACTGTTTGATTCTAAAACAGGGCGTGTCTAAATTCAATAATCGAAAATAATTGGTTTACCTCTATAAATATTAATTAGTTTCATGCATTTCTGCTAAGTATTTTTGAAGTTCTGTATACAAATATTTATGTACGAATATTATTAATCGTTTTGCATTTCATGCCTCTGTCCAATGACTGTCATCAATTTCTTTTTTAACTTAAAAATTTTAAACTTTAAATAAAATTTGTTTTTATATCTTCTTTTATTCCAAACTGTTCATAAAACCAAATCAAACAAATCAAAAATATGTTGAAGGCTATAATTTAAATGATGATGGACTGCATGACATTTTTCCGCTTCGAGCTGCCCACTAACTTGTAAAAAACAACAACAACACATCTGCAAGCATAAAAACGATAAACAAACTCAGCATGATCGTAAATTTAGTCACAATTTGAGAAGACTTTGACAAACAAAACTAAAAACAAAAAACAAAAATATAATAAGAAATCAACAGAGTTCAAGTTCCACTAAAATATGAAATGAAGCCCAAATGCACACACGCTCATACCGGTGATAATTCTTATGAACTTTAAAAAATTCACTCTTTCTTAACTGATTTAGTTATAATTTTAATTTTGTTCAAATTTGTTTTTATATTTTCAAAAAAAAAAAAAAAAAAACATTTTCAGAAGTTTTCATTAATTTTTATGAGTGATTTTACACAAATTTTTTCTTCTTGACTTCTCTTGTATTTTGTGGGTTTCAAATAAAAATCTTAATGCTTGTTTATTATTTTTGTTTGCTTTGAAATGTGGTAAAAGTAATTTGAGATGGCCAAGATGATCAACAGAATAATACAACTAAACCTGATCATAAAGATGCTGGATGTTGAGTTTTATGACTGCATTTACAGTTGCTGCTGCTGCTGCATGCTGCCACTTATTATCTTGTTTTCGTTTTTTTAACTGTTTTTTTTTTTTGAAATTGTTTTAAAATTTTATGAGTTTCGGTGGCATTCGGTGACACATTACAACTTCGTTTTGTTGTTGCTGTTTTATGTGTGAATATTAAAATGTTTCTTGTCCAATGATTTAATTTTATTTGTGGGAATTACATTGAAATTTATTTACAAGATGACAAGATACATAAATGCAACTTTAAAACAGTTTTTAAAATTTTATGAGCTCTTCCAAAAAGTTAAAGTGTCCAATAATATCTTTAAATGGCAAAAGCTAACAGAAAATTGCCTGAGGCAGCAGAAAATGTGTTAATGGAGTAGCAAGTTTTACAATTTGATTTTCTTAAGATAATTTTAAAGAAAATATTAATTTAGAAGAGAAGACACTTTTACTTAATAGTATTTTTTTTTAAAGACTGACCATGAAAATATTCTTTTGAAAATATTTTCTGCAAATATTATTTTTTTTTAAATCTTCACTTCATTCAATGATGAATTATTAAAGTGTTATTTTTTAAAATGAGTTTGTATTTAAAGTTCTAGTGTCTGCAGAAATTTGCTTAGTTATGGAGACATTCTTTTATTTTCAACTAGCAGTTTGCACGACTTAATCTAAGTATTATTTCTAATGTTTTTTAAATTCAAATTTAGAAATATGTGTCTTTAAATATTTATTGCAGAGTTCTCTAAACAGTGTTAAAAATTTTCCATTTACAAGAATAGGCTTTGCGGACAACTGTTTTACACAAACACATTTGTATCTCTTTTTTCTTTACCAAATGACTTTTTATTTTTAACGAAAAAAATTATTCTATATTCGAACAAAAGTTCTAAGGTTCACAATTAGACAGAGGGACAGACAGATAGACAGACAGATAAAAATTCTCAAAATATGTGTTTTGTATTCCATATCGATTGCAATCTTAACCAATACCAAAAATCTCAAAAAATATTTCACGTGCTGATATGACTCCGTTATCGATGTCTGTGTCTAGCTGTTAGGGTTCTTGAGAGAGAAAATATTATTAGGCTTACGATTTGACCCTTTAAGAAACGAACCCTTAAAAGTAATGGAACAAATTGTGGCATATCTCCGTATTTGAAAAGTAATATTTTTATTAAAAATTTACTATCCTTAAGAAGTATATTCTAGGAAATTTTTTATTTTACAAAAAAGTTTTTATTTTTTCTATTTTTTTTTTATTTTAAAATAAATGAATTAAAGCAAAAAAATAATTTCGATTCATTTAAAAAAGTCTTTTTTAAGTCACTTCCGACCCAACCATTAATAAGGAACAAATTACAAAAGTTCTTTTTTCAAGGACTTTTTAAAAAATGGTTTCAGACAACTGACAGCACAAATTATGCAGAAAGAGCTGGAAAAATATTTATAAAATATTATTTAACGTTTAGCTTCTGCAGAGCGTACAAATCCGGTGCTCTTAAAAGTGAACTAGTTTAGTACAAAACAAGTAAGAGTGCTAATATTCGGCTATGCCAAATCTTATATACCCTCCACCATCTTTATAAATCTAGTTTCGTGAAGTAACTCTAATCAAAAAAGCAAATTTTTGGGGTGACAGAGAATTAAGAAATAAAAAAAATTTTGGTACAGCATATATGTTATTTTACATAAAAATTACATCGGCTCTTAACAGGTTAAGCATTTTAAAAAAAAATTTTGTATTTCCATAAGGGTGTTTTTATTTGATAGTTGACCTGTGTTTTTATAGTTTAAGATTTTGTCTGACGACGACAAAAACTGATGAAACGAATAAGATGTACGAAATTTAAATATTAAATTGTTTCAATATTATAATATTCCTTGATAATGTTTAACGAAGTTAACCGAAATATTGGAAAAATAAAAGTGAAACAAAATATATTATTGTTTTTCATTTTTTAATATGTAAATTTGACCTCAAGCCGAACAAAATCTTCAACTATTTAGTATTTCCTTAAATATCTCTTCAAAAGCTTTAAAATGACACACATATTGATATTTTAAAAAATTTGAAAATTTTAGAGCCCCGTAACTCGGAAAATATGGGCGAGCGCAAGATTTTTCACTTGATGCTTTTTTCTTATATTTTAATTTTTCAACGCTAAATATATTATTTTTTTTTTGATTGGACATGAAAAAATGGTGGTGTTTTGCCTGCTGCCTCGAAGAACATGGACCGATCATGCTGATTTCCAATAGCATATTTTTCGATAACCTTGATTTCAACACTTACACGGACAGAGAGACAGATAGACGGACATCGCTCAATCGACTTCGCTATGCATAAGTCAGATTATATACTTTAGGGGGTCGGAAAAGGATATGGCGGAAATTACACACAGAATGAAAAACTTAACAACCTGTGGCGAAGGGTGTAAAAACCTTCCATTTCTGAAGATTTTTTGATCGCAAATGATTATTTTTTGTTCTTTTTATGAGCATTAAAGCTCCTAGAAATTATTCGGTAATATATTCTTTTTGATTCATATGGTTTGCTGGGATATAGTAACAAAAAAAAACTTCTTTTTTACTTGGTTTAAAAGCAAACTTTAAGCCACTTTTTTAGCCCTACTTTTTTTTAAATACAACAATATGTTTTTTAAAGAGAGCATGTTTTAAAAGATTAATTTTTCAATACATGTTGTAAATAAGTTCAGAATTATTTTTACAAAATGAGGTTATGAAAACCAAAGGGGCCAGTAAACCATAAGTGCGATCGTGAAGACTTCATGATACGCTGTTTGCGGATGACGAGATACACGATAGAGATATGGATAATACGAGAAATTAAAATCTTTCTTGCGTACTAATTCTAGCAAGCAAAGTTTCTCAAGTGTCTTAAATGTTTGCATAATAGCAAACAATTTCCTTATTGCGGTGAATAAATAATCAGCAATTAAAAATATTAAAAAAAAAGTGTTTTTGACTTCATTAAGGAACTTTTAGTAAAACGCAAATGTTTTAAAATAAAATTATCATTTAAATCATACATGGGAGTAATTATTTAAATAGAATAATTAATTGCCAATTTGATTAGCATTGAATGCTAACATTTCCATTATTTTCAATAATGAAAACGATTTTTAATGAAAAAATTTCATTAATAATTAGTTAAAAAATAAAATCATTATCATTGACTAATGATTAATGATTATATGGTTTCAAAGCAATACTATTATTTAACGTCATTCCTTGTTTTTGTACACTAAATCAACACCCTAAAAAGTGTCAGCGATCAATAAATTGTGTTTCAAAAAATAATTATTTTTTATTAATTTGTAATCAGTAAAGGATTTCATTATAATTTCATTACCATTAGTAAAATAAATATAATTAGAAAAAAAAATTAGCATTGAATGATAGTTTTTTTTTTGGCAGTATAATTATTGCAAATAATGCCTATGAAATTAATGGTAATGAACAAGTCCCAGTTATGATTTAATGTAAATTTTTTTACTACAACTGCTAAAACTAAAAAAGTTTTAATGAAAACCCTTGTAATTATCAATTATTTACTTAATCATAAGTAAAACAACAACTTGACAATAAGATGTTGTAAAAAGCAAAATTCAAAAGAGAGAAAGAAAATCTTACCACATCGCGGGGAACATAGAAAAATGTTTCATACATTTTTTCATTTTAACATAAATACGGGAACAAACTGACAAAGACGGGCTAGACTGAAGGAATAGATAGATGGATGGATGCATGGATGGATGGATATATAAGTGGCGCTATGTCTTCAGAGAATTTTGTTGTTGCAATTTTAAAGAAAAAGTCACGAGATAAATCCAATTAGTCTGATATTTGTACTTTTTATGCGACAATTCTCATTAAAACACAATAACAACAACTGCAACATACAGTTTAACAACAACAATAACAATACCAACAACACAACATTACAAGAAATCCTACATATTTAAACAGCAGCAGTAACAATGTCAACAAATGACAAACACAGTATGAACAAAATTCAACATCACAACAAGTACAAACATACGACAATTGTCATTAAGCTTAAGCACATCACCAACAACAACAAAAACAACTAAAAGCTTAAGGACAGACCGACATTAAAAACACATTTAAGAAAAAATCAAAGCTAAATGATTTTTATAAAACCGAAAACAGCACCTCATAGACATTGAACACAACAACAACAATAGCAACAAAAAAAAAAGTAACATCATTTGAACATTGTGTAGTTTTTAAGATGGACATTAAAGAAATGTGAGTGCTTTGAAGGAAGATATAGGATGGATGTATGATGCGCCTCAATAATTTTATGTTAAACAATTCAATATAATCATACATTTATTACTACAACAAAAATAGTTAAGTACAACAATAACAACAACAATTACAAATAGGAAAAAGAATTTTAACATTAATAAAAACAACAACAACAACAATGTTAAAAACAACTTCAAACGGCAGCAACGGAATCATGAGCTCTCAAACTTTTTTATAATTTTAAACTCTAAAAAAAACCTTAAAAAAATATAATTTGCGTTTATGCATTATTATACCCTTCACCGCAAAAAGTAGAAAAAACTTAGATATAGTTTGTCATTCCGCTTGTTATTTCTACAACATCAATTTCCGACCCCATAAAGTATCGGGTGTTTTTTTAAGCCCGATAAAACTTTAAATTGTAAAAAATAACACAAAAGGTTAAATTGCAATGAAAAATTTATTTTTTATACGAAAGATCAGAACATGGTATTTATATTTTAAAAAGATTTCGGACATATAGCCACCGTGGCTGCACACGACGAAGCGCATTCTCTACGTCCAATTTCGGGTCGCTTTTTCAAGTACTGCTGGCCGTTTGTCACGAATAACACGAACAATGTTGGCCTAAAAAGCGTCAGTTGTTGCTGGTTTATCAGCATAAACCAGTGACTTCACGTGGCCCCACAAGAAAGAATCGAGAGGTGTCAAATCGCACGACCTTGCAGGCCAATTTGACAGGTCAATTTCTTGAAATCAACTTATCGCCAAATTTTGATTTCAATAACGCGATGGTTGCGGTTGCCGTATGGCATGTAGCGTTATCTTGTTGAAACCACATTTTGTCCGGATTAATGTCATTCATATTTTCAAACAAAAAAAATCAGTTACCATTGTGCGGCAACGATCTACACTAACCGTAACGTGAGATCCGGCCTAATTTTTGAATAAATTTGGCCCGATGATGCCACCGGCGTGTAAACCATACCAAACGGTGTATTTTTATGGATGCAATTGAATCTGTAGGGTATGTTGTAGATTGGTCTCACTCCACGTACGGCAAAAGCCAAAAATGGGGCTCATCACTGAAAAAAATTTAGAGATAAAACAATGGGTCTAGAGCCGAATTGGCGAAAGAACGACGCAGAACGAGTCTATTCATAATGATTTGTCAAGAGTTAACTGAAAATAATAAGACATAGTTTCGAAAACTTTGCTAAGGAAATTCAGCAAAATCGGTTCATGTTCGTCGAGGCAGCGTGCAAAACTTACCGCTGGCCTTTAATTTTTCCATATCTTTTTATCAGTTTTCGTATGCAGGCGGTTGTCTTTAATACTTATTCACCTCTTACTAGTACAGAGTATATAAGATAGCCGAATATATCACTCTTGATTATTTAAAATTTAGTTTTCACACTTATTTTTAAAGCGGACATAATTGTACATACTTTGTGAAAATTCTAAATGCCTGCCATATGTATAATTTTTTATTTATTATATTATGCTAATATCCCATAACATTTTTAAATAAAAATGCAATTTATTTGTTGGTTGGAAAAGCAGGTATCTATACGTATTTCACCGGTTGCTTAAGCCAGCTCATCAGGAAACCTTTATCCAAATTTTTAGAAAGACCAAAAACATTTCCTTTAAGTATGAAAATTTCAAAAACAACATGAGAGTTATTTAAGCTTTTCCAACCAACAAATAAATTGCATTTTTATTTAAAAATGTTATGGGATATTAGCATAATATAATAAATCTATATATATAAAAATGAATGTCTGTCTGTATGTTTGTGCTTTATAGGAGGCCAAACCCTTGGACCGATCTTCCTGAAATTTTCACAGCATGTTACTGTGACTCTGGAAGGAATAATAGGCTATATGAAGTTTTAATTGGACAGCGGGGCGTGGAACCGCCAATATAACCCAAAAAGTTAAATCGCCATATTTTGGCCATTTTTTGACCTACGTCGACGATAGTTGGTACATGTGGTATTGGCATAATTAGGAATACGTACCAGGAGAAAAGTGGGTGGGACCCCGCCCCTTTTTAGAAAAATTAAAAATCGTAATATAGTCTTAACTACTGGACCAATCGTCATTAAATTTTCGCAATAGGATATTCTTGACTGTATAAAGTTGGGAGTGGACAAAGGGGCGTGGACAAGCACACCGGGTTCATCTAGTAATATTATAAAAATTCCCAAAATAATTTTTAAAATAAAATTTATATGCAATTGCCTGCCATATGTGTTAAAATCATATCACTATGGGAACACCCTTTATATATTATTTGAAATTTAGTTTGTACTTTTTCTTATAAAAAAACATGTCAAAATACTAATGCTGTAAACATATTCGAGACAGCAGCTACCGACTGCAAAATGTCAAAATTAGAATGCATGTGTTTATATGAGAATGATTATTTTGTCAACAGCAAGGCAACAAGGCGGCAGGTTGTTGTCTGGGCTGAATTCGCTGCAGTAGTCAAATTAAACCATGGCGAAACAATACAGATGGTCTCGATGGCGAACTTATCACTTTTACCGTAAACGCTAAATGTCAAACTCCATACATAAAAAAAGTAATTATACTTTTTTTATATGGTGTTTGACATTTCACGTTTGCGGCGAAAATTATGAATTCGCCGAATGAATTTTTCGTAGAAAAATAGAGAAACAAATGTAAAATCACCCAATTTTATTGGTATTATTGTATTTAAACAGATGTTAGCATTTTTTAGTTTTGTGTAGAACAATTTTAACACTTTTTACATAGTTTTCAATAATTACTTAAAACATATTTTTCGAAATTTGAATTTTAAAAAAATTAGAGATGCCACACCGACGAATTTAAAATACTACAATTGACATAAGATGTATATAAAACTACAATTTCTCTCTGTGTGGACAACATTTATGTTCTGTTTCTATATTACAGGCGATCAACTCGTCTGGAAACTTTATATGGAAATAACTCAAAAAAGTGAGTGCTTTTCATACAAATTTTTCAGACGAGTTGATCGCCTGTAATACAGAAACAGCACTTTAATTAAAAATTTTCTTCTGTTCTTAGTACTTATATTAATTTCAATTGTCGTATGGGACATCTGTAAATATTTAACACGATTGGTTTTAGAACTGTTGTATTTAGTATTTTTTTTTTAAGTAGACAAGCAACCATATGTGATTTATACTGACATTATTATTGCTTCTGAGAAATGTTTAATATATTTTCAATATACTTCAATACATTTTAAATTTTAACGACAATCCAATTCTAATAATTATAGTTGAAATATATTTTAATTTTAAATCCGATTTGTGACATCACTGAAATACATTAAAATCATATTTTTATTATGTAGCTGCTGCCTTCAAAATAATTATGTAGCTGCTTACAAGGCGAATCAATTACCAGATGGCAGCGTTAGATATTTTATTATTTTTTGCTGGTAGAAACGAATATCAAACTTCATATATAAAAAATAGTACACAGATTTTTTATATATGGAGTTTGACAGTAGTGTTTACGGCAAAAATTAATGAATTCGCCTTCGCTGCCACCTGGTAATTTATTCGCCTTGGCTGTGTATACTCGTAAGCCGACAAATGTTGCCAGTGTCATTTGTTGTCGTGTGTTCGTGTATCTTGCTGTGGCGAATGAGTTTACAGCATTATGCTATAAAGGCTACCGATCATCGACTACCGACTACAAAAGTAGCCAAGTCGCCAGCTACTTAATTCTTTTAACGACTATCGACCACTAACTACAAAAAATAAACATTTGTTTTGACATATGTATATATTAAAGTTAACCACAACAAAACAAACTTAATTTTTTTAAGTGAATTTGTGTAAAAAAAAATGTTAAATGTCTCAAGAAAATTTAATAAACTTTATAAGTACTATTGCTTAAATAGTGGAAACAAAGACTTTAGTGTATGAAGTGTCCACGTCCATATTTGCATGTAAATTGAACTAAATATTTATATTAAACAATATAATAAATACATATAAACAGTAAAAATGACTATTATATACTTACCAATTTCAATAAAAAAAAACTCCAAAAAATTAATGTACATGAAACAAATTAGAAATTGATGAAAAAAGAGCTAAATGGAAAATTTCACTAACAAAAAGTAAATGAAAAATGCGCCAAATAAATAGTAAATAAAAAATGTAAACAAATGAACAGATGACTATTTTTTTCAATGGTGTCACTATACAAGTTTTTCGCGTTTTTAATAGCGATATTTAATGTATTGCGTTTTTAAAACCACCATTTCATGCATTTATTGTATTGCCAGCACTAATCTGTTTTTTTTTTGTAGCCAAGAAAAATAGAAATTATCCTAAGTTGGCTACGGGCTACAAAAGTAGCCGTGTAGTCGGTAGTCGTGTAGCTGTTAAAAGAATTCTTCTCATTATTCGATGGTCGGTGGACATGATTGTGTTTATAGCATTTACGCTGGCCTTTAATTTTTCCATGTCTTTTTTTCAGTTTTCGTTTGCAGGCGGTTGTCTTTAATACTTATTCACCTCTTACTATTTACTCAACACAACCCTTAGCAAAACTTACAATTTTCGCTTCTTGTTTTCAATAAAAAAATTTAATGGAAAGAAAGAATTTCTTATAACAATTTAGATGTAAATGTGGTCATACATATAACATAAACACCATATTATAGTGAAGGGTATATAAGATTCGACATAGTCGAATATAGCACTCTTGATTAAAATTTTAAATTTATTTTTCACACTTAATTTTAAGGCGGACATAATTGTACATACTTTGTGATAATTCTAAATGACTGACTTCTACGGTTAAATCCAATCTATATATGTTAAAATCATATCACTATGGGAACACCCTTTATGTATTATTTGAAATTTTATTTGTACTTTTTCTTATAAAAAAAAAATATGTAAAAATAATTAAAATTAATTGCCTGTTTATGGACGCTTATAAACAAGGCCATATACATGAAAATCACGTCACTTTTGGGACGTCCTTTAATTTATATTTTTATTTTTTCTTTTTGTTGCTATAGTGTTAAGAGTTTTACAGAAACTGCGCAAACTTGACGTGTCTGCCTTTTTCAGTTCAAAAACAACAATCTGTTTTTAAACATTACGTTACTTTCGAAACTGAATTTAAGTCTTAGTATTTACTTACATAGCAGTTGTAGTGATATATCTTCTATATATTTCTCGCGTCTACCTTTTACTATTCCAGAGATAGAGGACAGACACTGTATGGAAGACAATAGAGTAACGTTTTCGCATTTTGTGTACGGAACTCTAAAAAATGATGAGTCTTAAAATTATCATGTAAATCCTCTAAAGCGTTGTCTGGTGTTGACTTGTACTTACGAAATAATTTTTTTAACTTTAAGAGGTATGATTGGATTAAGTTCTAGGCTTCTTCCTTATGAATATATAATAAATATTTTTCTATATTTTGAAAATTACTGGAAAAAAGTTTTAATTGATAAAATTCTATTAATGACCAGTCTCCATCTTGGCTTTGCTAGTTTAAGGAAAGAAAAAAACAAAGTCGTAGCAGTCGTGAAAGGAATTGCACAAGCACAATGTCAATGTATGCAATTTCAGAAGAGAACTTTAGAAAAGTGTAAGAACAAAAATTGCACTTATAAAAGCGACTAAGGCCGAAAGGGCGATGCAATGATATAAATTATATTCTTCTTTTAAACCCTTTAAGAATCACTGCTCGTACAAAACGAACTAAATAAAAAAGCGAACACATTGTCACTTACCTTGCATTTACCGATGACTGAGCGGCTCCAATCTCTTCCATTGATTTTCTGCGAAAGTTCAAGAAAAAATTTTTAAATTAATTTTTTTTCTTAGAGATTTTTTTCTTTAACAGAAAAAAATCTGTTAAAAGAAATATTAAGAAATCGCATAATACGGTTTACTTAAGACAACATCGCATCCCATGTTTTCTTTTTTTTTTTAAATATTTTATATCTGAATAATGTTATGTTTTCTTATTGATTAAAGTTGCTGTTTTTTATATAAATAAAATTGCAAAGATAAAGAAAAAGACATGAAAAAAAAACGCTTAATGAATTTTTGCTTTAAATTTAATAATGCGGTAAATGTGTTGCGGTGTTAGGAAGAATTAACACAATATGACTGCAACAAATAATAGACGCACTGACAAACGGACAGACAAACGTAATAGTAATGGATAAATTGGACGGACAGAAATGAATTTGTTAAACATGAAACAATACACATACAACAAATTTTTCTTACTGTATTTTAATGCGATCGAATGAAGAAAAGTTATTTATTTGGTAACCAACGGGATGCGTTGCGCTGTCTATTGCAGTTTTCATTCAATTATTGCCACTACATTCATGTTAATAAAGTTTTGAAAACTTACCGATCACCCCAGCAGAGAGCATCCTCACGGTATCTGAAAGCAAATTTAATGGAAAATTATAAATTGAAAATTAACTAATTGTTACAAATCTGCAAAAATTTATGTAGATGACTTGGGAAAGGATTTTTATTTTAATCTTATTCTACTATTTAAAAGAAATTACAACTTTTAAGCCGGAGATACTTATGAAGACAAATTTTCATTGAAATTATGAAAATAATAATAAACTGTTGTCATTTATAGCGTTACTTTCTTTAAAACTTTATTTAAAGAATTTTTTTTAATTTTATGACTCAGCCAGTCCTGCCATATTTGCCGGCACTTCTCCGTGTATGCCACAAAATTATCAAAGTGCCGATTCGCTAATTGTTGCTCCAAATTTCCTATTTTTCGATAAACTTTTAAAACATTATAATTTTGTTTGTTTTCGTAAAAAAAAATTACTTTTGAAAATGATTTAAGCTGAAAAAATTTAAAAATTGAGTTTATAATCGTTCAATAATATTGAAATAATAGACCACAAATTTTTGATAGCTAGACATTCCTTTGTACCAAATAACCTTGATTTTAAATTAGTAAAAATGAAACTGAAAAAGTAGAATTATTTATGCAATCCTGATCATTTATTATGAACTAATTTAACAGTGCAGTGAAAGAAATATTTTTTCGTACAAGAAATATCGCAGCAGAATTTAATTCCAATAAAATTTTTAATAACAAGCAGAGTGAAAAATTCGGCTGGTGACTTTGTCTCCAAGTCCAATGGAGATGATTCCATAAAATTGAACCTTATGAGCAGTGTTGCCATTTTTTCCGATTTTTCTCGCCAAATGTCTTGTCGAATATCGCCAAATTTCGCCAATATATAAAAGCCTGTAATATTAGTTATAAAAAAAATTTTTATTTTAATTACTTCATTTGTCCTAAAACATGCATTGAAACAAAACTCTCATACACACTTTGTTCAATGTTATTGTTGTCTTTTCTACCACTACTGCGGTACATTTCATTTGTATTAAATCTACTTAACATATATTTGGTAGGAATGAATGTTTTACAACATATCAAGGCATATTGAACATTAGCTCATGCGGTAATCATATGTTTTCTGTTTTCCTTTGCGAGTTGTCAAAATTGTTACCATTTTTCTTATTGTATGTGTATATTGTGTGTGCATTTGAATTGTATGCATGTGTTTAATTGCTTGCTTATGTTTCACAAATACATATGTACACACATATTGCTAGACGATTTTGACAGCTCAACAAGATTGTACAAAAACAAAATACAAAATAATAATGCAGTCACCTGTATCAATGTGCCTTGACAACATATCGTCGGTCACAGGTTGACAACTCTTAACATGTTTTTTTGTGTACTTTTTAGGAGACAAAAAATAACTTTATAGCTCCGTTAAGGCCAGGATTCACTATCATACTCAGTCGTACGATCTGTCAAAAATTTCATGTGTGCTCTAAAAGTATGATAGTGTGGATTATAATTGTATGTGTGTGACAGAGTTTTTGACAGATCTGTACGATTTTATAATCTTTTGAAATAATTCATAAAATATTTTTCTCTATGCGATCAGGGTTGATTTTTTTAAGATGATGAGGAGAAAAAACAACAAAATATTAAAACCATATGTTTTTGCATCTTTTTTGTATCATAGTGTGGCACAAACGACGCCATTTTGGAACGATTTTTAAAGTAGGACAGAATTCTGTCAGATTTTTTTGTGATTAAATCGTACGATTGTGTATGATAGTGAATCCTGGCCTTTACTAAACCGTGTTGGAAGTAAATAAAAAAACCAAAATAAGTAGGAGGAATTTATTGTAAGATAGTGTAAAGAAAACAAATCCTTTAATTTTTGAAAAGTTAATTTTAGTGGTTCTTTAAAAAGTTGGCCGTATATTAATTTCGGAAGTACTATTTTTTTAGATCTTACTGAAAGAATTTCATAGTTATTTCCTGCAATATCAAGTTTGTAATATATGGGGCCATTTGGTTTAAGAGTAGCGCTTTAATGTCGTTAATATATGGATCTCCCTTTTTCTTGCCAGGTCTAATACTGCTGTACTTCATAACTTAGGGATCATCATATTTTTTAAGGAAGTCGAAGTTTAATAATATTGCCTCGTATGAAGTCTTTTGAGCTGCATATTGTGAAGGAACGTGTATTCTATCGTATTTTTTTAATTGCAGTTTTTATTGAAGCATGCACACTGTCAACTTTCATTTGTGTATGGCAGGTTTCAAGTATTTTTGATACACTTAACCTATATTGTTTTGGACACTAAAATTTAAAATAGCATTCGGCAATACGTGCATTTATCACTTAATATTACTATTGGCGATTTAGGGTTACACGACTTGTCAGAATTTTTTACAAAATCATTCAGATATTTTATTACACAGCTTGCAAAAATTGATGACTGAATATCTGCATTCACCTCTGAAAGCCAATAGCATTTTACAGATTTTGAAGGGAGTTCGTACACAGCAAAAATTATGGTTAATTAATTTTCTTCAATAATAAGAGCTACTTGCTCGAATATAAGGATACACCTTTACCTCTTAAACATCTCTTTCGAAAAATACGCCTTTGCCATTAATTGATTTGGTTTTGTCTTTTTCTTTTTCCAGCCGTGCTTTTACCTTATTGTTTTGATGTTTGTTGTATTCTTCTTCAGATATTTGGTTTAAGGAGTAGCTTAGGCAAGTGTCACACATTTCTTTTTTTGGACGCTGGACAGATATGTTCTTTTTTTATAATAATGTCAAATGACGTATGGGACATTGGACTTATAGCCTTGTCTTTACAAGATTTGCAGTAATCTTTATAGACGGTAAGCATGCCTCCATTGTTTTCTTTATTCAAAAAATACTTTTACGTATAAGACCTATTCCTTGCACTGTCGTTTTTTGTAGGTCTTTTGGTCTTGGACATCTTACACGAATTAACCACAAAAATTCGCTTTTCTCTCCATGTCATATTCCATAATAATTTAAATATACATTCACGATCTGCCTATGTAAAACTTTGCCAATGGCGTAATTTGGACTTGCGACAGTATTCTGTATGACATGTAGGCTTTATCTGTCTTTCTGGGAGATGTATATTGTATATATATATATATATATATATATATATATATATATATATATATATATATGATTTACCCGATTCTCGTAGTTATTTTTCCATTTTGCTTGATTATGAAACCCCTTTCGTTTTTTCAACGCACTTTAATTATTTTCATCACAACTTGAGTCCAATGATTCCGAAGATTCCATAACCGTCAAACATTTATCAGAGTAGAAATACAACCTTACGGTTGCGGCGACGGATTCCGCATGTCAGAGAAAAAAACAAATAAAATGAGTTGCGGCGACGGTTGCGGATTTTATTGTCATTTTTATTATTTGTTTACTAATTTTTTTTATTCTTTTTTATTGAAATATATTAAAAAAATTTTTTTTTAATGTAAATAAGCAATAAATTGAAAAATTTCCAAATTATTGTTGATTTTCAATGAACACAAAAAATATTAGCAAATAGTATTTTTTGTTAGAAAAACAATAAAACTGTGGCAACATGCTGAGAGAGAAAAAATTTAAAATTGAGAGCTTGAAAGAAAACGCACTCAAATTAAAATAGATTCTAATTTCATGCGGATTTGTTGAACGTTTTTTGTTGTCAAAACTTCATATAAAAAAAAACAACCACATCCGCAGCCGTGAGGTTGTATTTATACTCTCAATACTGTATTGATCTAAGTCAACTCCATTATCTGCACAATTCATTTTAATATCTTTAAATAAGAAAAGTATATATCTCAATATCAGGCATCAGATAGACTTACGTTTTCTTGCAGAAATCAAATATGCCGGTGAAGCCTTTTCTCGTTTTAGCAGTCACTGCCTTAAATCGAAAAAAACTGTTTACGGCTAAAATATTTCAAATCATGTCCCCTCTATGTTCCTCTCTGTTATAAAATTTTAGCTGATATTTTTTTAAGTTGACAACTCATAACTGACCTACTAATTTGAAAGTTTTTACTTTTCATTCTTATTGTAAATTATGAGTTTTCAATTGTAAAATTTCGCGGGAAGGAATTTTTTTAAAAATATAAATGAAATGTACTAACATAAAGAAGTTCAAACACAGACTTTTGGCACCAAAAACCCGATTTTATTTTTTTTGCTAGTTAAGAGTTGTCAACCTGTGACCGACGATTTGTTACTTATACTTGTATTTATGTGTGCTATTACTACCAGAGTAAAGAATTAAGATGTTCATATTGCATTTTATTTTTCAATTTAGTTTTCATAGAATTCATTACAGTAATAGTTCATTCGACACAAGCATTACTTGTGGAAACAATCAACGTATTAAGAACGGTCATTGACAACTCCTTAAAGTGCCAGCAGCATTCTAAAAATTGAAAATTTTAGGATAGAACTCGTATAGGCTTTTTGGCATTTTATTATTGAAATATTGAGTCGACTTTATGAAAAAAAGTTTTTCCCACTGTGTTTTATAAATATCAAGTGCGTTATTATTGTCCCCAAATCTTTTAAAAGCTTCTTAAACTACAGTTAAAGTTACGTTGAGACAAAGAATTACAGCATTTGGTAATCAAAAACAAACATGTGTTCTGTTTCTAAAATCAACGCATCAATTACATTTAAAACAGTCTCGTTCAATTTAGTTGTCCATATTCAAAAACGATTTTTTTATTTCCGCTTTTAATTTTTCATTAACTCATTGCTACTTTTTTATAATTACCTTTTCAGCTGAGCTGAACTGTATTATATTTGCATAAACTTTTAAACGGTGTTTAAATTGCTTGCCTAAAAATAGCAACAGCACTAAAATCTTTGCTTTGCTTACATGTTTTTCAGCAAATAAAAAAACAACAAATGCAAAAAAAGAGCAAGAAACGCACTTGCTTTAGGCTGACTATGTGTTTTTTCTGCAGCAAAGCAATCAGCAAAGCATTTGTTTTAAAAAAGTCTGCTGTTGCTTAAGCAATAAGTTGATGCTTGTTTCTTCTTTTGCTGTTGCTTTTTAAGAAAAAAAAACACCATTCAATGGTGTAATAAAAACAACGTTTGTATTTGTATTGTATGTATTTATTGTATGTGTTTTGTATGTGTACTCGTATCCCAGTAAAAAATAGGATCATCCAAAGAGTAATCTTGGAGCGCTCCTTTGCGAGTAATGGATTACTCCATAAAACTCCGAAACACATTGGATTTTTAACATAGCGTGTCCGCAGACACGAGTACTCCTTTTAAGCTCCTTATGGAGTACTCTCTTTGATCTTGAAAATGACGACAGAGGGAGTAATCGTTTTTGTCTCCTAAAAGAGCATAAAGGGAGTAAATATCCATATAAAATACAATTTTTTTTATTTTTACAAAAAGAAGAAAATATTCATTTATTTAAAAAATTTTTTAAGGTTGCTATTTTTTTTTGCATTCGACGAGGTCGTAGTTTTTGTCAAGTAGGTCTGTTGGTAAACAGTTGCTTTACATTTAAGAAATGCCACCTTGAAAGAAAAAATAACACCTAATATATTATGTAAGACATGATATTAAAAATTCAGCTGCGAGTATTACCGAAAAAAAAAAGTTAAACAATTTGTATTTGTTTGTTTTTGCAGTTTAATATACGAAATCTGAAATAAATCCAAATAAAAAACAAAGAATTTTGAATACTTGTTTAACTGATTGCATTAAAAACAAACTCAGTCTTACCATTTCTGAATCAGGCTCTGTTTTAATCAGCTGTTCTGCCGAATTTAATTCCTTCAAAGAATCAATTGGGAAAATTTTTATTCTTTAATTTGATGTTTTCTTCCACAAACCGTAATGACTTTGCTGAGCTTTTATAAAGCGGCATTCCATCCACAATTATATCAATAGTTCGGCATTTGCATCAGCTGATATGTATTGGCCGTGCATCATCAGTGCTTTTTCTAAGCCACAATGAAAGTATTCACCTGGTGCCATATCTATTATTTCTGGGCTCCCTGTGAAGCAGCGTGGGTTTTCTGCATGCACTGCTTTTAACGTCCATACCTTCACTTTTTAAATTGTAGAGTAGTGAATAACAGCATTCGTTCGAAACACGTCTTTCAATTACCCAAGAAGCGAGCTTCTTTTAAAATTTTCACTGATATAATGAACAACAAAGTTTTCCGTTTGGCTATCTTCATTTGTGATTTTGTGAGGTACTGATGCCTCTTGTTCACTTTAAGTCTCCCGATTACAATTTGCGAATTTTTCAATTTCTATTTTAACTAGTCGTCTTAAATGACGATTCGAAACTAAATTTTCACACATTTTTAACAAACTTGTTACTATACCCGTACCTTATCGCTTTTATTAAAAACACGTCTTTCACTTTTTAAAACTAAACTGACTAAATATAAAAACAAAACGAAAACATCAACAATTAAAAGTTATGTCACAAACAAAAACTAACTGATACATCCCCCATTGATCCACTTGGAGTAATAAGCGAGGCATAAACAAAAAAAAAAAAAAAAACAAAAAATTGTTTCGATACCTCGCTTATTACTCCAAACGGATGAAGAAGTCATTACTCCTTTATTGCTCGATTATGGATTAATCCATATTTTTTTTACTGGGATTGTAAGTAATAATACATACATAAAAGGAATGAAAAGCAGCAAGAAACAGCAATCGTAGTCAGCCACAACTTCATAGTAAAGAGTTAAGCAAAAATAAAAATTAAAATAAAGAACAACTGATTGTTTAAGCAACAGCAACCGTTTTTAAAGTAATTGCTTTGCTGCAGAAAGAAACACATAGTCAGCCTAAAGCAAATGCGTTTTTTTTCTTTTTTTTTTTTTTGCATTTGCTCTTAGCTTTTGCTGCACATTTTTCTACAGCAACAGTTAAGCAACTGCATATGTATTTAAAATAGTCAAGCATTTTTATTCACTGCTTCTAAAATAAATGTGCACTGAAAAAAATTGTCATCAACAGAATTACGCGGAATTTTTAATAAATACTTTTGCCACTGATATTAACAAATTTTGTAACACGTTTTTTTTAAACATTGTCAAATTTATATTTTGTATATACAGCAAAGCTGAATTCGTGGAAAATTAAAACTACTCAATTTAAAATTTGCATTTAATTTTCTACATGTGACTTAATTTTTCTAAATCCCTATTATGCTGAGCTGAATTGTATTTGAAATCATTTGAATTTAAATAAACTCTACAACAACATTCAGCTTAATTGAATTGATAATAAATGTGCTATGTATTATAGAACTTCATTTTTGATATTGAATCCATTCTTTTAAGCATCTGCATCTCTAAACAAAAATTTTTTCATCACACAATTATTTTTAAACGAAATTTCCAAAAAAAAATGATTTCAAAAAATGCGAAATAGACCTGCAAAAATCATACTTGAAATTTATCTGCGCACATAAATTTAAAGACAATTTACTTGCCGGACACAAACGTCCTTTACGTATGTGATGATCAAAACTCAAAATCATCAGAAACCTTCAATATAAAAATAACAATAACAACAACAAAAGACATACAAAAACACACTAGTCGCTCTTTGAAAATCAAGAGTCCAAGTAATTTTCTTTAACAATAAATAAAACTTAAATACAATTTTCGGCTTTTATTATTATAGTTATATTTTGAAAGTTATTGTTGTTGTTGTTGTTTCGGGCCCCCCTAAAAATGTTGTTGTTGAGCAATTTTTTTTCTTTTTTTTAGTTTGATAGTTGTTGTTGTTAAAAAAATTATTTAAGACTGTTATTATAACATGATGCGTATGTTGTAGTTGTTGTTTTATTGGCAAGAAAATAAGAAGAAAAGAGAAGTTAAAACAGATGCCAGACAAAAACCAATTATTAAAATTTGTATTTTCCCTCACAAAAAAAAAAATCTTCAACACTCACACTCATACAAAAAAAAGTTATCATGAATAAAATACTTGTAGTTAAAACAACCTTGTGATTTTTTTTTATTGAAAATCTGACGATAGATCGATCAATCGGTTGATCAAATTTTTTTTTATTAAAAATAAAACAATAAAATTTAATAATAAAGCGGTAAAAAATTCAAATTAATTTCCGAAACAGGAAATCTTAATCTTGTAAATTTATACTTTTAAAATAAATATTTGAATTCTATACAAAAAGGACTCTTTAAAAAGTCGTATGTGAATTGAAACAGAATTATTTATAATTCTTGAAGCATTGACAATTAAAAACAGATTTTTCGAAATTCGAAAGAGATACCTAAAGGAATAAATTTCAAAAAATTTCCATTTAAATCATTCAAGGACTCTCTTTAACTTAAACTTTAATGAAACTTGTACGAAATAAAAAAATAATTGTTTTTAAAGAAATCTAAAAAAAGAGAATTTTTTATAATTTTCTTATTCCTCAAGGGAAGCTGTAAATAAATAAATAAAAATGTTTTCACACACTTCAACAACTCTATATAATAATTCTTTCTTTATTAGTTATATAGCTCCACTTAGATGTATTTAAGTAAAACAAATAATATCGTAAACGTTATTTTACCATAAAGGAAATATAAAATATGTCCTATCTTAAATTCCTTAGTATCATTATTTGCAAATCTCAAGAGATTGTAACTTTGGAAAAAATTCCCTGTAATTCAAAAAAAAAAAAAGACAAAAAAAGCTTAAAGTAAAAAATTCTTTCTTAAATCAAAATAAGTATTTAAAAGTAACCGATATTGATTACAACACTGTTTGCTGTCTGCTGATTGTGTCCCTTTAAATAGCCATTATTATAACATGTAGCAGGAATTTTGTAATATCACTTTACACAAAACAAAAAAAAATTAAAAAGATTGAAGTAAAAAAAAAAAACAAAAGGCAACACATTTCTATCCTTTTATAGTGTCGTTCATTAATGTTGCACAATTCTGTTTGTTGCATTTGTCTAGTAGCAGATATCTCATTATGGCCTGGTTGGTGATATTCTTTATTGTTGTTATTGTTATAATTTCAAGAAATTTGCGTTTTTTTTTTATAAAAATAAAATAAAAAAATTGAAACAGACACGTGTCTATCAAAGGAATCTGCACTGATTTAGTTGATTCTCTTTCACACAAATAAAATCTTAAATATAAAAGTATTTAATTGTATTCCAAGTTAATTTTGTTGATTGTCATCAAAAGTGTTTAATGAACACGTGTTCTCTTCTAATTATGGTGTTTTTAACTATTGAAATAGGTTTATTATAAACGATTGCCTAATAAAGGATGATATTATAAATATAATGGACAGAAGATCTTTAAGACTTTTGTATTTTTAAAATAATAAAGTGATAACTAAATAGAGGGAAATCTTAGATTGAGGCAATGTTCAGTTTTTTTATATTCCTGAATATTGTAATCTCACAGAAAAGAATTTTTTCAAAAAAGATTCCTCAAATTATTAATTTCATTGAAATAAATGAACAAATAAATAAAAAGTGACATTTTCCGAATTTAAAGTGAACCGTTTTGCTTATATTTATATTTTAATTATTTTTCATAATTCAAAATTTTTAAATTAAAAAAAAAAAATTACATAAAAATGATGGGTTCTTAACGGGTTAAGAATTTTTAGAAAAATTGGAGTGTTGTTTTTTTTCTAATCTTTTCAAAAGCTTTAAAATGAAACCCATATTGATATTTACAAAAAATTTGAAAATTTTAGAGCCCCGTAACTCGAAATATGGGCCAGCCCCTATGTTTTCACTTGACTTTTTTTTATTTTTTAATTCTCTATCGCTCCATATATATTAATTTTTTTGATTGCATTTACATTATTATTCCAAATGACATGAAAAATTAGAGGTGGGCGTGGTGTTTTGCCTGCTACCTCGGAGGTCGGAGGACATGGATCGATCGTGCTGATTTCCAATAGCAGCTTTTTCAACACTATATCTGATCGATTGAAATATTTTTTTTTTTGTTAAATCTGATTGCCGAGGCAAAGTTGATTTCAACACTAACACGGACGGACAGACAGACATCGCTCAATCGACTTCGCTATGCATATAAGGTCAGAATATATATACTTAATGGGGTCGAAAAGAGATATTGTAGAAATTACACTCGGAGTGACAAACTTAGATATACCATTCTTCCCACTTTTTGTGGTGAAGGGTATAATTAGAGGTAGGTGTGATGGTTTGCCCGCTGCCTCCAAGGACATGGACCTATCTTGCAAAATTTTCAACACCAGTCTGAGAGACGGACATCGTTTAATCGACTTCGTTATGCATAACAACTCAAAATATGTATACTTTATGGAGTTAGAATGACAAACTTAGATATATCCTATTTCCACCTTTTGTGGTGAGGGATATTAAAAATAAACCTACTCATATAGATGTCCTCACAGGTGAAATAATTTGACTTATATGGACCTATCTTTCGAACAGTAAAAAAACTCGAAAATCATACGGAAGGTGTTCTTGTTTTTACTGCTTCAATAACAAGTTAAATTTGGAAATTAAAGGGTGTAACCATAGGTGATGTTATTTTCTGTATATGGCCTTTTCTCTTAAAACGCTATAGACATACAGTTGAAATTGAAACAAAGTGTGTAATACTATGTCCACAATTATAAGTATAAGAAATTTAAAGGGTGTCGTTATAGCTGACATAAATTGAATTAAATAGCCCTATCTTTTGATCCGATATTGTCAAGCACTAGAAAATTACACATTATGTGTACATCTATGTTCACTATAAGAACAAGTATTAATATTTAAATTTAAAAATTAAAGGGTGCCCCCATAGTTGATTATATTTTAGCAATTTTTCACTCTAACCGTGTGTTTGCTTTGAAATCGGTTCTTTGCAATAATAATTATTTTTTTTATTTAATTGAGTGAGAATTTTTTGACCGTTATTTTAAGGTTTTCTGTACTTTGTTATTTACACGACTATGACGCATATTCTTACTTGATTGTAAAATTCCCTATATTTAAAGCTTTTAACCGTCTCAATAGTTTATTTATAATTTAATTAAAAGCTTCTGCGTTCTACCTATTATTAAATTACTTAAGTTTTACTTACAGAAGTTTTTCTTCCACCTGAAATTTTTTGTTTCCTTTTTAAATTTTTTTCCTCCATCAGGATTCGAACCATTTTTTGTTTCCATAACTTTTTGTTTCCCTGTATTTACAGACTCAATAATAAATAATCAAAATATTTTGTTAAACTATATTTTTAACATAGAGCATTTTAAATTCAGCTTGTTTTAATTGCCCTATTCACAAGCCCCCTAGTACGTGCTAAGTGCTAACAAAATACAACGGTGCTAGCTGTGTTGTTGGTAATTTTCATGCAAACATACGATACAACACTTAGTACTTTTTTCATACGTTTTTCAAACGTTGTATTTGTTTAAATGTTTTATGTTTAAATGAATTATTATTTTTGTGTTCATGTGTGAATTATATTAAATTAAATTGAATTAAAAGATATTTTTATTAGTTTTATTTATTTAATTTATTTGTTTGACTGATTTATTAGAAAGTTGAAGTTGAAAGTTAAAAGTTGCCAATATAAAAACTGTTCTTTAAGATTTAATATTGCTTTAATGACTCGAATTCTAATATTTTGTACGGTACCGCCATCACCTATACCAAAAAGAGATGCTACCTTACGAACACAAGCACCATTTCCTGAAGATCCCAAGCAGTAAGGTACAATTTTAAGCTGCAAGTCAATGCGTAGTTGGAGCCTTTCGCCAATTGTGTGAAAAACATTGTCATTTTTTATAAGGTTGAATATATAGGCAAATTCCTCTGGCCGTAGTCGTATCATATGAAGAAATCTGTTTTCATCAAAATGTCTTAAAACCCGATTATGCCATAATGATGATTTTGGTAGCCCTAAATGTATAATTCTGCGACTGGAGAGCAAGTACATTAGGTTCATCCTAAAAATGTCTTGAATTTCATCCTCACACAAAAAATTTATTAATTTACTTTTTTCTGTTTTCTCCCCCATTTGGCTTATAAATAACAAATGATGAATAGCACTTGTCTTCTTCTTATTTACTTTTTGACGTATGAAGTACAATTTACAATGGCACACTGATACAATGGTTGTTCACAAAGAAGTAAACAAAAGGTAGTATGCAATACTACCTACACCTTAGCAGAGCTTGTGAATACGGCAAATGTATTCAAAAGTAAATATGTTAAATTTTCAAAACTAAAAAATAATAATAATTTAAAAAAAAAAATATAAAAAGGTCTATAAAACGCATTAGAAACACACAGGATAGATATTTCTTTAAAAGTTTCTTGTATGGTTGCCTGGTTTACATTAAAAAAAATGGTTTCTAAAGCATGTTCCATTTGATGTTGCCTCGTGTGTATCAATCACAAGATCTCTCTGTTTATAGATCTTATACAGTTTTAAAGACACATTTTGACACCAATTTAATCTTAATTGTAGACGCGTATTTAATGTTAATAATTGGATATTGTTCAAATAATTCAAATGCACATCCAAATATTTATAAAATTTCATTTACTGGCAACAATTTGAATGCAGCACCATTTATGTGATGCCTCTTGAACATATTAGAATTCTAAATATAACAATTACAATGTCGCCTCTAATATAACCAAGCATGCATTGAAAATAATTAAGAACAAGTATTATGGAAAATATACCTATAAATAGTAATTCCAAATCATTGCTAAAGAGTGACAAAGAAAAATTCATACAGTCCAACAGATTGGAACTTTTATTTATTTTTTTTTTATATTTTTAATTTGTACGTAAGTATTAAAAGTTTTACATTTAGTTTAGATAAAAAATAATAATTTATTGAAAGTCTTGTGTTTATAATTTAATATTCTTTAGTTCCAGGAATAAATTATTATTTAAAAAAACAAAATTTTAAACAATTTAATTTTTTTCAATTATGGCAAATTAATAAAAGTAAAAATTTGCTCAATAATTTTTGTTTTATTTTTTGCTCGAAATCAATATACACTTATTATATCTAACCACTGTTAAATCTTTCGCCACGAAAAAACAGCTGTATTCATTTAATTGATATAAAAGTAGCTTCTCCAGAGTCAATAAAAGGAAATATTTTGTGTTGTCTCTAAATGTTAATTTGTATACTTTATACTTGTATTCTTTACAACGTCAAAATTGTTTTTAAGTTTCATTAAAAATATTTATTATACCCTTCTGCACAAAATTGGCAAAAGAGTATATATAAGTTTGTCATTCCGTTTGTAATTTCTACAATATCTATTTTCTACCCCATAAAGTATATGTATAAATTCTGAGTTCTTATGTATACCGATGTCTAGTGTTGAAATCAAGTTTGCCAAGGTAATAGATCAGCTAGAGAAAATTTAAATACGCCAATCGATCAGACATAGTGCCGAAAGAGTTTATATTGTATATCAGCAAGATCGGTCCATTTCCTTCGAGGCTGCCTCTAATTTTGCCATATCATTTGGAAGAATGAAGTGACTCAAATAAGAACAAATAAATATAGGAGACTAAATCAGTGGCGGATCCAGGATTTTATTTTGGTGGGGGCTGAGTGGGGTTCCGGGGGAGTTCCTCCAGTATAAAGCGACATGGTGGGTACCTGGAAGTTTTCAGAATTTAAGCTGTTAAAGCCAAGCTATTTTACGAATTAAAACACTTTGTTTCTATACATTTGCAAATGTGTTTGAATAATAAATTTGAGAAGGAAAGTAGAGCAGTGTCTACATTAAAATTCAGCCCGAAAGCCCCCCCGTAAATCCGCCACTGGACTAAAGAGAATTAAAAAATAACAAATAACATTAAAAAGATAAACAATTTAGCGCTCGCCCAAATTTTAAGAGTTATGGGTCTCTCCTAACAAAGTACGATTGTGGTCCATATTTTATAAGATAACGATATGGTTATCATTTGAAGAGAACTTTAAGAAAATACAAAATTTTTAAAAAATCCTTAACCCATTGAGAGCCGATGTCATTTTTATGTAAAATTATATAGATGCAGTACCAATTTTGCTTTATTTTTTAATTTTCTGTCACCCCAATATTTACATTGATGGCGAAGGGTATATAAGATTCGAATATAGCCGAATATAGCACTCTTGCTTGTTTTTTTAGTCTTTTTTTTTGCCTCCATTGAAAATGTATAAATTTAAAGATGATTTGGAGATGTACATTAGATGTACATGTTATTCGTAAGCAACAAAAAAAATAGTGTTTATATTTACTGTAAAAAATCTACTGTTACTTTCGTGGACATTCTTTATAAGCAACTTTATTTTACTGATAACTCGCGAACTATTTAATTATAATACTGGTGTAAAACCAAAAGGCTTTTGAAAAATTTATTGGAACAATTGTATTGGTCTGGCTTCAGAGATGTTTTCTCTCAATTTTAGTTTTCAAAACTTTCAAAAATTGAGGTTTTTTATAGTGCGACGGTGCAAAGACGCATATAAATTTTATGTAGAACCGCTCATATTTATCCTAAATGGAGGCTGCTTCCCTCAAACATTTTTTTCATGTTGTGTAAAGTATTATTTGACAGCCTGTATACTCGCTTAAATTAACAATGTTAAACATAAAAGGTATTTGAATTAAAGTTGCTTAAATTCATAGTGCAATTATTTTAAATAAGATAAATTTAACTAAAAAACAAAACTTTAAAATCTCTTCAAATGGTCATCGACAGGTCCAGGTTAAATTAGATGAAAAAAATGGATAAAAATGTTAAATCTAAAAAGAATAATAGAAAAAAATTTCCACTACATTATAGAAGAAGTAGCAAATTTTAGGTCGATCAATAAAATCAGCAGCCTCATTAAACTGTTTCTTTAAATCTTTTTTTTTGTGTTGAGAGGTTATTTTTTTTAGTAAACTGTTATCGATGATTGGTATTGATGGATTTTGTTTTGTTCTGTTCTGTTTTGTTCTTTTTGCCTTGGTCAAGTAGTTGTACATAGTTACAGCCGTATCTGTCTGTCTGTCTGTTTCTGATGGTTTGTTGTTCGGTTGGATGGATTGTATCAGCTTTTGATGAGAAAACTTTTTTTCTTAGCGACCTTTAAATATATTTCTTTTTTTATTCTGTAGAATGTTTAATTTTTCTGGTTTTGTTGGTGTTCTTGTGATTGCTGTTGTTCGTTTTTATTTTTCAATATAATTTATATAAAATTTCTGTTTGCGGTGTGATCCTCGTGTTCATCAAAAGGGATTCCAATAATTTTAAAATTCATACATATTTATAAGTTTCGGTTTGATGATCAACAAAGTGTTTTTATATTTTTAACTAAAATATTTTTAACTTCTTCTCACTCAGTTGGCCAACCATTCACGAGATACTCATACACACATTATTGTACAACATCAGTATTCGTTACGATTTATTTCTTTATCTCAATTATTTTATCGAAACATTAATGTTTCGTAGTTAATTTTTTGTTCATATTTGTTGTTTTTTTTCTGTTATTTTATTTTAGTTTTCATTTTATTTTAATAATTTTAAACAGTAAAGTAGGGTTTTCAGATTAATGATAATGATAAATCTAATTTTAAATCAAAATTAAAAAAAAATACTCAAAACGAAGTTTGTTTCATAAAACCGCTGATGGTTTACGCTTATTCAGAGATATCCGGCAATAATAAACTGGAGGAAATTGCTTGTTTTTGGAATATATTCAATATTACGAGGGCTGCTCTATATATTTCTGGCCTAATAGTGGAAATGCGAATATTTATAATCAAAAATGGTTTTATTGTTTTTCAAAGTATTCTCCAGCATGATTTATACACTTTTGCATGCGCTTAAACCAGTTGTCGAAGCAATTTTTTCACTCCGATTGAGACACCTCTAAAACATGGTTTTTCAACACTTCAACAGCTTCTTTTGGCGACAAAAATCGTTGACCACGCATTTTTTTCTTGATGTGCGGAAACAAGAAGAATTCATTAGGTGCCAAGTCAGGGCTGTACGGCGGATGACCCATTAATTCGACGTTTTGGCCGGCTCTGGTTTGAGCCGATGTGCGAGAGCTTGCATTGTAACGGTGAACAATGATTCGTCTTCTCTTGTTGGTTTTTCGAATTTCTCTGATGACTTCAGGCAAACAAATTGTAGTGTACCACTCAGAAGTGGCCGTCCTACGTTGCTCAAGCGGAACAGTCGCCACATGACCAGTTTTGCTTCGAAGTGCTTCTTCCACGAACAACTTTCGTTGGATTTTGCTCGTCTTTGAAGATCCACATGGTCGATTGTTGTTTCGTTTTGGGCTCATACGCATAGATCCATGATTCGTCACCTGTGACGATCTTATAAACGTCTTTTGAAGCACCGCAATCTTATTTTTGCAACATTGCTTTGCACCAATCGACACGAGAACAAACCTTTTTTACGGCCAGGTGTTCATGCAGTATCGAATGTTTGCTGGTGGAAGAAATGTCCAAGGATGTCTCTATCTCTCGGTATGTCGCATGTCGATCTTGCATTATGAGTTCACGTACGGCATCAATGTTCTTTGGCACAACAGTCGTTTTTGGACGACCTTCACGGAATTCGTCTTTGAGCAAGCTTCGGCCACGATTAAATTCATTATAACAATTTTTCACAGTGCTATAGGATGGTGCTTCATCGCTATACAAAGATTAAGTTCATCAATGCACTCTTGTCGTGATAATCCACGTCGAAAGTTGTGAAAAATGATGGCACGAAAATGTTCACGAGTTAATTCCATTTTTTTCTATATTAATTTTTTCAAGTCACTGTAAACAACACAAATAATGGTCGTACGTCAAAACATTTTGAGTACGATTATGCTTAAAAATGACAAACTTTCCAATGGAAATGTCAGATTGCACTTGGCAGCACTTAGAGTTGCCAGGCCAGAAATATATATAGCAGCCCTCGTATTTCTAATAATAATTTAAATTGTTATATACAGACTTTAACGTGGGAGGTCTTGGTAGAACAAGTAATATTCATTTCTATATTTTCTTATTTTGATATCGGCAAAAAGAAAATTTTTTGCCTGCGATTCGAATTGAGTGCACCAGTTTTTCTGCACATTCTCACTGGCACGTTATTATAACCGGTCTTGTGACACGTTTATTGGAGGAACATTTTGGCTGTCGCTGTAGTTTTTATAAGGACTGGAATTATTAAAAGCGAGGTCATCCACAAATATCGACGAGACATTGCATTTGAAAATGTACTTTGAGTCAAATTATATTAAAAGAGCCAAAGACGTTTTGCTATAAAGCGAGTTAAACCTGCTTTCATTTTTCTCACCGATCGCGTTTTTGTTAATTTGTTAATGCTCTTGCCTGTAGTGCATATAGCAGCACGTAAAAAACAGGACCAACAGGTCCTTCGTTGTAGTTATGTGTGTAATCTTAAAAGTAGAGAGGATGTGCGTCTATCTGTAAGGGACTTTAAAAGAGAGGCAATAAGAAGGATCCAAGTTCTTATCTCGCTAGGTGCATAAGGGCATTGGTGGACGCATTGTTTTAAGTTAGTGTGAACACCACCATTCAGATACTGATGCCAGAAAAGTTCATGTTTTTACATCATACTTATAAATAAATAACTAAAACTGGTTAATTGTTTACAGAAAAAAGTTCTTGAATGTTTTATATTTTTAATTAAATTTTTAATTGACATTATTATATAATTATGTATTTCGAAAATAAATACAAAAGATGCTTAATTAAATAATACATTAAATCAATCATGTATTTAATTAAAAAAGAAAAAATATCTAATTAAAAAAATAATTGAGTCAATTAAAAATTTAATTGAATTTAAACGTGTATTAAGAGCTTTAATAAGAGCATCGTTATCATTATTGTGGATACAATAGACAATTGTTGTTTTATTTTTTTCTAGTACCTGTTGCATTAAGTTTTGGTAAATATTTATTTTAGAGTCTCATGCCCACCCTTAATATATGATCTTATTACAACCAACTTCTTTCCTTAAATTGTTGCTTAAATCTATCATGTTGAAACAACTCGCAAGGTGTGCAAAGAGCGCAAAGCTTTTGAATTCAATATATGCGAAGATGTAATAAAGAGAAATTAGCGGTACGAATTCATATGCTTTATGTAGTGTATGGCGTAGATACGCCCGTTCAGGCTTATTTGCATTCAGAAACAATTTAGCTGCTTCTCGGAAAAAGTGTCTTATCAAATTTTAAATACATGATAAAATTTTCGGCTTTATTAAATAGCTTAAGCCGTTTACGCAAACATTATCAGTAATTGCAAGTAATAGCATGTTTACACGGCAGAACGAAGCACTTGCTTCACTCTCGAATCATGATAGCAAAGCATACCGTTTCCACGACACATACTACATGCTTCGCTTTGACTTCTGTTATAAAATTTTATATTTTGTTTCAATTTTTGTGTTCGTAATTTATAATATTTTAAACTATGATTAAATTATCTGTTTTTATATTAACACATATTCACACACCAATTTTAATATTGTCTTACTTTTTTGTTTACATTTATATACAGCTAGTTCAGATAAACTAGCGATAAAAATTAGGGAAAACATAAATTTTTCATGCTTTGTAAGTAGATTCAACCTTAATTGGCTCAAAATAACGTGACTTGCTCTCAAGATTTTATATGGCGAAGCACGTTGATTCGCTCATGATTGGGCTGTGAATCATGAATGAGAGAGCGAAGCAAGAATAATGGGCTCCGTGAAAACATAGTATAACGTTGACAGTGATTGCAAATAAAACGATTGCTTTACAAACGAATACGTTTTTTTAAATAAATATTATCTCTTAGGATTCATAAAGTAATTTTTTTACAAATAAAACTTATTTTATCATGGCAGCCAACTGACATTTAGACTTAAGCTACGGCTTAGTGCGGCTGGGCGTAGGGTTTTCCTAATTATTCTCAAGTAGAAACAAAATCTATTCAATTGATTACTGACGATTAGTCAAATTGACAAAAACAAACAGTAAATATTTGAAGGCATGTTTATATTTAAGTTTTAAAACAATGTGCCAATTTGTTTCTGTTGTGGCCCTAAAAACACGACTTATAGCAGCTTCTGTTACGCTAATCCACATTGATTTATTAACAGCAGAAGTAGCTGTTTATCTGCTGCGCTCAGGTCACATATCAGTAATTAACGTTTAATTTACATACAGTAGTGACTTGCGAATGCAATTAAACAAATAAAATAACACGAAAAACATACGACTTAAAATTTTATGCATCAATAAACTGCTAAACAGTAAAAGTGTTAAAAGAAATAATTAAGAGAAAAAAAATATTAACTACAGATTGTCAACACTTAATAAATTGTAAAATTATGTTGATTTTTCTTTACTGTTCATTTTCATATAAAAAATAAATAATAAAACAAGAGACACTAAAAAAAACTCAAGAAGAAAAAATAATTGCTGCACGCTGCATTATGTATGCGAATCAGGAATTTGTACTTTTGCACTTTAAGTATGTGTCATGCACTGCGTAAATAAATAATAATAAAAAAATACATGCAGAAGTAAAAAAAAAACACATACACAAAAAAATAACTGAAACAGCAACCACAACCAGAAAAATGCTAAAAAGCCTTTAAGCAATATTTGACACAAAATATTGAATTGTTTTAAAGTGGCATGCAACTAAGTTGCTGCTCGCATAATTTTTATAAACTGTTAAGCAAAGACACTCAAACAAGTCAGTCAATCAGACAATTATAACAAAATAATAAAACTGAGAACTGCTAAAAATTGGTTAAGAGAATAAAATATTGAACTCTAGTTGATAACATTTATTTTAAAATATTTCCATTTAGAAAGGAAAATAAGAAAAATAAATTTATTTTTAAAATAATTCAACAAATAACTTAAAGTTTGAAAATGCTTTTTTCTAGATGCTTAAAGGACTTGTTCTCTCTTTTGATAAATAAAAATTATTTTATTTTTTTAAATTGTTAGCAGAGGAATAGGAAGGAGATAAAGAAGATGAATGGTAAGAGCTTAATGTTTCATATCTTCATGTTTATTGGTAGAACAGTATTGCAACGTCTTTAATCTTAATCTCGAATATAGTGATAATCATTCAGGAAAATAACGATTGCAAATATATAAGTCGGCATTAGATCAATCTTATTTTAATTAAAAAAAAAACTATTTCCAAATTTCTGCGAATAAATTAATGCATATATTTCTAATAAATATCGAAATTTTACCAAGTGATCAGAAACAGAAATTTCCTTATAAAATGTAAATGTAAGTGTGCCGAGTTTTTTATAATCTTTACAATTTATGTAACTCTAGTTTAGTGAATTAACTCCAATAAAGAAACAAAAACAAAATTGGGATGACAGAGAATTACAAAAAAAAAGAATTAAGTACTATATATAATTTTACATAAAAATATCATGGGCTCTTAATGGTGTAAGCATTTCTTTTTTTAAATTGTAGTATTTCCTGAAAGAACTCTTCTGATATCCATATTGATATTTAAAAAAATATGGTGCACAATCTCAGAAAATACAGGCGAGAGCCATTTTTTCTCCAGATGTTTTTTTTTTCGTATTTTTTAATTCTGTATCGTCCTTTTTGGACTTGACGCGCTTAACTAGATTTGTTTCAAATTATTTTAAAAAACTAAAGGTAGGTGGGGTGTTTTTGCCGCTGCCTCGAAGAACATAGACCGATCTTGCTGATTTTTAATAGCCAAATTTTCGACTTTGCTATGCATAAGAATTCAGAATATATATACTTTGTGGGGTCGGAATGGCATATTGTCGAAATTACCCACGGAATGAAAAACTTGATATAACCTTCTTCTACCTGTGGTGAAGGTTATAAGAATAAAAAAAAAAAGAGTAAGAGTGCAACATTCCGGCCCAGCTAGTTTTACATAAAAATGAGATCGCTCTTAAGAGGTTAAGCATTTTTAAAAAATTTTAGTACTTATTCAAAGATCTCTTTAAATGCTTTAAAATGATACCCATATTGATTTTTCAAAAAATTTTAAATATCAGAGCCCCGTAACTCGGAAAATATGGGCCAGTGCGAATTTTTTCACTTGATGTTTTTTTATTTTTTAATTCTCTATCACTCCGTATATTTATTTTTTTGATTGGAGATACTTTATTGTTCCAAATCACATGAAAAAATTAGAGGTAGGCGTGGTGTTTTGCCTGCTATAACTGATCGATTGACTTATTTACTTTTTTTTGTGAAATCAAGTTTTGCCTCGGCAAACAAATGTAGAATACGAAATACAGAGAGATCAGTGAAAAAATACTTTGATTTGTGTTTTAAATTTCGTCTAACCAAATTGATATTGATATAAATGCTACTCATATTCTTATCCATAAAGTTAGTTGGTTAAATAGATGATGTTTACAATGTACACAACATAAGGTTTATCGGTGCGAAGAATACTTGCGAATGACAGAGGTGGGGATTCAGAAAATGCCGCTTTACATTCTGCTGGTGTTAAATTTTTCTTGTTTCCTTTGGAAAACGTCCGCATAAATTTAAGAAATTAATTTTCTTTCTAAAAAAAATTTTTTTTGGAAATTAAAAAAAATAACTTAAGCTTATGTCTAGAAAAATATGGATTTAAATTTATACCTCTAAAATGGTATTTTGAAAGTGGTATAAGTCCATGTGGAGCCAAAAAAATCGTTAATTTTTTTTAAATAATTTTAATAATTATTTGCCGTATTCACAAGCTCTGCTAAGGTGTAGGTAGTATTGCATACTACCTTTTGTTTACTTCTTTGTGAACAACCATTTTATCAGTGTGCCATTGTACATTGTACTTCATACGTCAAAAAGTAAATAAGAAGAAGAAAAGTGCTGTTCATCATTTGTTATTTATAAGCCAAATGGGGGAGAAAACAGAAAAAAGTAAATTAATAAATTTTTTGTGTGAGGATGAATTTCAAGACATTTTTAGGATGAATCTAATGTACTTGCTCTCCAGTCGCAGAATTATACATTTAGGGCTACCAAAATCGTCATTATGGCATAATCGGGTTTTAAGATATTTTGATGAAAACAGATTTGTTCATATGATACGACTACGGCCAGAGGAATTTGCCTATATATTCAACCTTATAAAAAATGACGATGTTTTTCACACAATTGGCGAAAGGCTCCAACTACGCATTGACTTGCAGCTTAAAATTGTACTTTACTGCTTGGGATCTTCAGGAAATGGTGCTTGTGTTCGTAAGGTAGCATCTCTTTTTGGTATAGGTGATGGCGGTACCATACAAAATATTAGAAATCGAGTCATTAAAGCAATATTAAATCTTAAAGAACAGTTTTTATATTGGCAACTTTCAACTTTCAACTTCAACTTTCTAATAAATCCGTCAAATCAATAAATTAAATAAATAAAACTAATAAAAATATATTTTAATTCAATTTAATTTAATATAATTTACACATGAACACAAAAATAATAATTCATTTAAACAAAAAACATTTAAACAAATACAACGTTTGAAAAACATATGAAAAAAAGTACTAAGTGTTGTATCGCATGTTTGCATGAAAATTACCAACAACACAGCTAGCACTGTTGTATTTTGTTAGCACTTAGCACGTACTAGGGGGCTTGTGAATAGGGCAATTATATCCTAACCACATCGTCTCATTAAATTAATCTTAAGATTAGGTGGATAAATAGATGATGTTTACGACATACATAACATAAAGTACATAGATGCGAAGAATGCTGATGAAGGATTTGGCGGTCCAGAAATTGTTGCATTTCAGTCTGCCTAGCGTCTAATTTTTCTTGTTTTCTTTGGAAAACGTCCGCGTACATTTGTAAATAATTTTTCTTTCTAAAAATGTTTAGAAAATAAATTACAAATAAACAAAAAAGCCAAAAATAAGACATTTTTCATTCATTCATAAGATCTATGGTTCAAATCATGATTTAAAAAATACTAAAAAATGATAAAATAAATAAATAAATAAAAAAAATGAAATGAAATTTAAAGTGTTAAAAAGAATAACTCGAATTCATTAAAGTTGGCCAATATTTTTAAATTGAATCAAACGCAATTCTTTAAATATCTGAATATATGGAAAAATGGACTTATACTACTTTCAAAAAAAAAAAAAAAAAAAAAAAAAATAGCTCATTTATCAAAATAAAGTTTAAAGTTTCCTAAATAAGTAATAAAATGTCTGTTAAAATTACTTGTGGAAGCGATAGTTGACAAATCCGTGGATCACAATTAATTGTTTTCTGTTAAATGCAGTTAATAGTTTCTCGGTTAATCGATAAATAATTATTAAATGTCATCACTAAGAGACTTCAAAAGTATGAGATATTTTTAAGCAACCAAATATGAAGGAGAGAAAATGCAATGAGTCATATAGTACAAGAGCTGGGTGGTGAAGAAATAAATAACAGTGATTGCTAAAACTAGAACCGTAAAGTGGTAAATCTAAAAATACCAATAATACCTGTTCTTAAAAAAAATACATAATAAAAGTGTAATAACTATTTCATTAAACCACTGGACTTTCAATATAAAACTAGCAAAATTCATTACCAACGAACGTGCCACTCCTTTGCATTCTTGATTAAACTTTGCCAGTGCGTGAGTTGTCTAACGACTTTGAATATCTTTTACTAGTTTTTTAATTTATCCAGATGCAGCGCAAAAACAGAAGGTGGAGCAGAAATCTAAAGCGGCTTCTTTCTTCTTAAATAACATTAATTATTGAAAATAACACTTTATCATTTAACAAATCCCTAAGCAACATAAGAAAAATTAACATAATTTAATTGAAAGATTTTTTTTTCCTTTTTCATTTGCACATAAATTTAAATATAATTTTAAAATAATTGTTACAAAGTAGCAAAACCTAACAACATGAGACTGGAAAGTTTAGAAAATCTATTTACGTGCTCGAATGAATGCATTGATTGATCATTTAATTTAAAATGATCCATACAATTCATTTAATGTTTAAGTAATTTTGAGTTTAAATTACAAAATTACTTGAAACTCGTTCTCACTCCTTCTCAATTTGATTAAAATGATTGTTATTGTTTGATTAAAACTAGAATTGTTTGCAACGTTACTAGAGAAAGAAGAAGAAAAAAAACTAAAGTGTGTAACAAGTTCAAATGCTAAGTAAATGTTGCCGACCAAAGATATCAAGATTTCAAATAATGTCTGCTTTTAAAGTTGATGGGCAAAATGGTGGCGTTGATCTATTTCAATATTTTGTGGTCTAATATGAAAAATAGTTTTTACAAATGTAGATCAAAGACTTTAAAGACAATTGTTTAAACGTGCCAGTAGGCAGGAGATATCATTTTAACCCATTTTTAAATGGTTTTTTTATTTTTTTTTTTCTTATTTCAGAGAAAATTTTTACTTGTGGTGATTTAAAATTAAAATTTTAACTCTTTTATATTAAAAGTAATAATTATCATTTTGACAAGTTTATAAATTTACGATTCCCGGTGCGCTACTCTGGTACCTCATCCACTCTTCCAAGCCAGCCAGCTTTTTAACTGATTATTCACCGTAATAAGAATTTCATTAATCTATCCATTACAGTTTTCTAGAACATGATAGTAATTTTTCACTTTGTATGGGAGGTACTACGCCTACTGTTATTGTTTACTCAGTAATTCGCAAGACTATCAATACGAACTATTGTAGTCCTCTAGATATACAGTAATAAGTTTTTACTTTGTATGGAAGGTACCACGCCCATTATTGCAATCTAGCCAACTTTTCGCTATTAATAGGAATGTTATTTAAACAAAATTTTAAGCTGCTACCTGTTACAGTTACCAAGTATCACGATGATATATATTTATTTTGTATGGGAAGTTTCACACCCACGTGAAATATCAAAAGATTAAGTACCCTATTATATCAAAAGCATATTTGGCAACAAACTGAAAAAGCTCCAGGAAGAACGGCCGCTTATGGATTATTATGTTCCAAGTTTATGCTCACGACTACGTTTGCGTGATGCGAAAGCCTGACTTTATATAAATCTAAAGTCTTTGATTATAAAATCTTTTGATGTGGCCTTGCCCATACCGAGCATTTGCATGTTCGGGATCTATATTTCAACATAAGGCGAAAAGAATGTGCTTAAAGTTTACAATGTTGATAAAGTCTATAGAGGCCGTAGATATTTTTTTCTGTGGAATGAACACGGTTATTCTAAAAGTCATAGTTTTTTATGTATACTGAATTAAGAAATTGATAATTTTAGTTATTATTCTTTTGCCGCTTTTAACGCCTGAAAGTATGCATGGTTTTAGTTGTTAACTATCAGTGTTGCCGTTTGGTTACATTTTTTACATCTTTCCATACAAAATATATAATTTTGTTATATTTGACCAAATTTTCGTGACTTTTGACAAAAACTCAAATTAAAGTTATATTATTGAAAAAATACTTGTTTTTATTATTTTAGACAAGAACTATGCCTCTCTGCTCGCCGGTTTCCTAATATAACAATTTGGTTTTACTAGCAAAGGCTACAATTGATGTCAAAATCAAAATTAAAAATAAATTTCAATAAAAACAAAAAAGTAATGATGCTAAAGTTGTACTCTGTTCAGTTGGTGAAAAGTCACGAAAAGTTTTTGCGTTCCGGTTAGTAACAGCAAAATATTTCTGGCAACAATTTTTTCCAACTGCTAAATATGAAAACCTGCAGTTATTACGTGCCGAAAACTAAGTGGTCTATCCGAACTTTCGAAAATTGTGAGCAACTTTAGTAATTCCGCTTGAAAAAATTTACAATTAGGTAGTGGTGCCAGTGCTACGGCTTAGAGAAGCTGTCGTTTTATTGTCTTAAAACATGCAACATTGTTTACCATTTTTACGATTTCGCAAAACGTCATTTAAATTAAATTTAAGGTAGGAAATTTTTTAATAAGCCGCTTAAATCTCTAACTTTGGAAGATTGAGCTTCGATAAAAGAGAAAAAGAATGTCAGTTTTTCTTTAAAAATTTTATTCAATGTATTTAATTCTGATTTAAATGCTCAGTTTTGAAACAAGTTTTTCATCTAAATGATGCCGCGAACAAAACGTTGTTTAAACATTTTTCTTTACACTTCCAAGTTTAGTTTTATACTTCCATTTTCCAATGTGTGGCTGATAAAAATATTAAGACAACTGAAACTTATAAAGAGCTACCATCTTACTCGGTTGAATACTAATACAATAGGTGCTTTAATGATGGCTATTGAAGATATTAAAGACCTTTAACACTAAGTACAATAAAAAAATTAAGTATGAGAAGCTAAATAATTATCTTTAATATTAATATACCTCTTTTAATTTTTAGAAATGCTTTTTTTTTAGTTTTGTTTAATTGATGAATTTGTTGCCTTGTTATTTTTTTTTTTTTTTTTGAAATATGGAATAAAACTATTTAATATATTTTTTATAAATTACATAAAATTACAACATATAAAGTTAAAAATTTCCAAATGTAACTTTTAAGGAAAAAATTCAACTTTCTAAAGGAAAAGTCCAACTTTTTCTTGTCTTTCCCTGGCAACACTGTTAACCATACTAGTCGATTGTCTTAAAATTATTTTTTAAAGGCTCCTCTTGCCGCAAAAGCTCTATATATATATAATTTTTGTTTTTAAACGCCTGAAAGTATGCTTAGATTTAGTTTTTAGCTAAACGATTGTCTAAAAATTATTTTTTTTGTCTTAAAAAAAACTACTCTTTTCCAGATAAAAGTTACTCTGAGACTTTTCTGTAGTGCTGATAAAAGTCGGCTGGCTATTTGTTACAATTGTTTGTACAATTGTACTCGTTATAATGTAAAAAATTTGCTCTTTCAAAAATACCGTCAAAATATTTGAACAAATCAGCTGTTATATGTGATTATGAATTATGTAGCATTTCTTGCTCATCTCTGGCTCACCTGCTTAGGTGCTTATCTATAATATAATAATTGCGTGGAATTTCCACCCAGAAGTGTAAAATCGGACAATACAGACAGTTGAGACGTGGAAGCACAAAAGGAAAAAGTTGTTTCTGGGTGGCATAGTTTTTTAAAAGCAAGCAAAAATGACCAAACAGTTGCTATTTTTATTTCCCTTGAATGCTTGAGAATTATTATTGCTTGAATGGATGAAATTATTTATTGAAAAAATTCTATTTGAATAGATTTATTGCTGAACACTAATTTTCGTGTGGAAATCGTGATTAACAGCCAGCCATTTTTTTCACCCTCTTCAGCATTTTTACGTTGAGTCTGGTGATTGCCAGTCCTTTCATTTTGAAATAATAGACCAAAGCTTTATAATGAGTTTTATTGCAGTTAAAACTTTTTTTATATTTGCTTTAAATTTTTTTTATTAATTAATCTATTTAATGCATAACCGTTCAATTTTTCCCCCACAATGGGTTAAAATCAGTTAAAGAAAAAGTATTCTCTAACAGAAAGAAGTAAATACAGACTGAAATTAAAGTTGCATAAATATTGATGAATCAAACCGCCAATTTTTAAGTTTTTTTTTTATACATTTTTTAAACCTTAATTCAAGATTATCCTTATCATTTTAAGCCAGCTGTAATTTTACAATAAAAGTCAGAGGAAAAAGAAAAAACAAAAAACATTAAAAACACAATAATAATATTAAAGAAAAGCTTTAGCGAAAACCATAATTTCTACAATTTATTTACGTACGTGATTGGTTAAAGTGAAGTTGTTTTTTTTTATCTGCATTGAAGTTCAGTTTTTTTTCAGTTAAGGTTTTATGAAATCGCCATTTCTTAAAATAATAAAAAATATATACAAGAAAATTGTTTTTTTAATTTTCATTCTTTTTCTCATATAAAAAAAAATCTTAAGCAAGAGGAAAAAAAAACCAACAAAATCAGCAAAACAAATCAAAGAAACGCAGAAAAAAAAGAAACATGAAATAAAATGCGAAAAATTAAGATTATGATGATGTTTTAATACATCTGTATCTGTGTACATGCACTTTTGTATTCATGGGTTTTAATATTTTCTGCAACAACTGAGTGACCGACCGACCGTTAATGATGTGCTGCAGTTTTGTTTTGTTTTACGTTTTGAGACACGAAGACTGTTTCAAGTCTCTTGTATTTTTTAACTCCATCTTTATTATGTGTGTTTATCGGTTACGATGTTTTCAAAACTAAATTAAAGTCTTAAATAAAAGTTTTTATTTTTTTTTTCATTTGTAATAGAAATTTATTAAAATGCAGCATTTATTTCTGTAGAAATTGTGTGAGATTAAAGTAAATATACAATTTTATTTTTTTTGCTGTCCAAATTCTAATTAGTTGGTTTCGTAGATGATTTTTACAATGTAAAAAACCTAAGGCTGTTAGATGCGAAGTTAGCTGATGGGAAATGTAGCGATCCGAAAAATGCTGCATACATTTTGCTACACACAGAAAAAAAATTGGTAACAATTCGCTTGATACGTTAAAAATTCAATTACTAATATAATAATTTGATTTTTATTATTAATAATTTATAGTCTTGATTTATTTTTTATATTAAAAGCTAACAAATAATATTTGCTTTTAAATGTTAGTTGTAACACCAGTTAGAAAAGTTAACATGACCGATTTGTGTCTTTACTAAAATCGATTCTATTAAATGGAAGATGCAACTTAACTTATTCAGTACATTTCTACTGAAAACCAAATTTTGGAAGTAAAAATCATAAAACTCGATTGTATATTCTGAAACCGAAAAATATTTGACACAATATAAATAAAATTTGTACACATTACAAAAATAAAAAATATTTTAGTTCAAAAATAAAAAGATTTATTAAAAGTGGTGAAAAGTTCTTTAATATTGGTAAATTGTAAATTCAAAATTATCTAAGAAATACATTTATATATAAAAATAATTTTATAATATTTAATTTATTTCGCAGCGCAAAACGTGCGTTATGGGATAACAAGTTGGAGAAACTATGTGGAAAAGAAGAAATTATGCTGTAAAGGAAGAAGAAGAAAGCTGCATTCAATGGTTCGAATCATGAAATTTATAATGTATAAACTTATTCCTATAATTTATTATTAAAATAAAAGTAAATATTAAAAAATTATTTTGTTTTTTTTAATTCACAACAATATTTTATAATCACCCAAGAATCCTTTTTTAAAATAGTTGTGACTGCTATATTTATTCAGTTACTATAACCGAATTCAAGATAATACACACAACCGACAAAATTCGATTGGCAACAAATTCGGTTCTTATAAAGAATTTCTTTTCTCTGTGTATTTAAGTAAATAAATTTTAATTAAGCTAAAGTTTACTTATACTTTAATTTCAAAACTTAAAAAGAAATTAAAATTATTTACAAATATTGTGGTAATTTTTAAAGAAAACAGGAAAAATTTACTGCACGAAAAGGAAATTATACAAGATAGCAGAAAGTTCAGCTGTGTTAGAATTTTTTATAGTTCCCTTTTGTTTCTTTTTAAATGCTTTGCATTTGCGGCGAATTCTTCATTTAAAGTAGATTTGTCTGGTGGCGGTATCAATTGAAATATTTATATAGAAATGTCAGCTTATGAAGTAGTAGAAATCAAAGGTAGCACATTGTAAAATGGCGTGTTGCGAGCAAAGATCCTACTGTGGCTGGACTCACTTAACCTGAAAACGGGGAGGGAGGCTACTACTACTACTGAAGGCCAGGAAAGCTTTTGGATATGATGGAAGAACCTTCAGCTGGATAACTGCGTTAGTGACAGTTCATGCAAATTTCAAATATCATCCAAAATGCGGTCGTAGAATATGATATTTGCAGACTGTGCATGAAAGAGTCTGAGACGGCAGCGCAGATTATGTGTGAATGTCTAGCAGTGGCTGGCATATGGCTAACGACCATAGGCAGCAACTTATTAAATGTGGATGCCATTGGGGATATAATGCCTTTGACAAATACTATCAATTACTTAAGACTTCGTAAAGAGGACGAAGGCCGACAGTTACCAGTCGACTGTCTGAAATCACTAAGAGCAAGAGTAAAGGCAGGTAAAGCACGTGACTCCAAGATAGTAGGTTTGTCGCATGTGACAAATTCGTAACCTACAAGGAGGTAGAAAGGGGTCGATATCTCCCCTACATTAAAAAGGTTGTGCATTAGTATGGGATTATCGCAATGTTTTAATTTTTTTCCCCTTCAGAAAATATTTATCAAGATAATATTGTTTTTTAAAACAAATTAAAATGTAAAATAATGTCTTCGATGACCGATTTATAGTTTGTAACAAGGGGAATCAATTACCAGGTGGCAGCGTAGGCGAATTCATTAATTTTTGCCGTGAACACTACTGTCAAACTTTATACATAAAAAATCTGTGTACTATTTTTTATATATGAATTTTGACATTCGTTTCTACCAGAAAAAAATAATAAATTCTCTAACGCTGCCACCTGGTAATTGATTCGCCTTGGTTTGTAACAAAAGGCAAATAATTGAATTAAAATAAAAAAATTAAATTATTTTGAAAGAAAACTAATTCATTCATGGAAATCATTCAATAAATTACACTTTGGTGAATCAATTCGTTGAAACGCTTTTAGTTTTTGTAATTTCAATCATCATCACTTTTAATTTATCAAGTATTTGTACAACATTATGGAACGCTATTCTAGTCAATATGAATTTAGTTTTTTTCTGTTCTTTTGTAAATATAAGATTTTAATCCAAATTTAATAACTTTTTGATATCTTAATAATCGCTGACATCTCTACGCACGTACAACATTTTAAAGAGCTTTTCAATTAAAGTAACTAAATAAAAAAAAACAATGTAAACATTCTTTTCTATAATTAATTATTATTTAATAACTCAATTAGAAATAAACTGGCAGCAGCAATTTGAAATTATACAGTCACGTTCTGGTAAAAACGTTTAATACAACTTAAAACACGTTGTATTATCAAAACTTCGAGCTGAAGTATAAAAACAAGGTTAATATTTGTTGTGTTTGTTTTTAGGTTTTAATAACCCAGCAAACCTTTAATTAAAAAAAAAAAAAAAAAACAAAAAAAAAAAATTAAAAGTCATGTCGTATTAATCGGGGCAATCCATTTTCTAGATTGGAATGATACTGATCCCTAAAAAACCCACATTTGGTTATGTATCTTCCTATTAAATAAGATAATATTTGATAGAAGACTTAGCAATGAACTCGACATTCTGTTGGTGGAAGATAACATTTTGATATCTGGGGAAAAACTACTCTATCGCTAACAAGTTGCTGTTTACAGGGCCATTTGATTTGGAGTCTGATAGGCGCCTTCTCTTTTTGGGTTCTGATACCATCCATAAATTCTAATCGGTACAGTTACCTTTTTTTATTTGTTAGTTAAGCACAAGTAATAAGCACTTTCTATTTTGACGGTATTGCGCGAAAAGCTTCACGGCTATCAAGTTGGAAATAGGTTGTCCCTTGCTCTTGAAGAACTGAAAATAAATCAGACAAGCGCGAGTTGGACCAACACGGGAAGGATTTCATGCTATGTATGGCCCACCCTTTAATTTTAAATTTTATGTTGTTATTATTTGTTGTTGAAAATTTAAGTTGTCTGCCTATTGGGGCTCAAAATCAGTTCTTATAAAGCAGGGACACCCTTTAATTTTTAGTTGTATTTTGTTGTTGCATATATGTTTTCATAGAGGGCGCATCTTTTTAGTAAGTTTTTAAAATCAGCTTATAAAAAGTATAAAATGTAAAGACATATACATACGTGAAAAAAAAATAAAGGTAGTCCCCATAGGGGGTGTCTGCTAAAGGCTGACACTTGATCTTCTCCGACTATGTGCACTTTAAATTGATCGTCATAGAAAAGTGTCTCTATGGTTAAATCATAATAATACAATTTTGGTGAAAGTGTCTTACTATTCCAATTCCAGAGAGATAGAGAGAGAGAGAGAGAGAGAGAAAGAGGCATGGAACAGACGACGGATAGACAGCCATGTGGACAGTCATATAGACAGACATGTAGCTAAGGCAATAGGGTTACGTATTTAATTTTTGGGAACGAAACCGTTATTTAATTTAATTTATGACCGACCTAATGTCGCTACATGCGCAGATCGTAATTGCGCCATGCATTATCCATTTTATGCGAAAAAAAGACGAAAGGTGTACGAATTAACTCGTAGGTCCTTTTTCTCCTAAAAAATATAATTTTTGCTTTTTGACGATACCTATGATCAAGAAATTTTCATTTTTGGCCAGTTTTCTGAAAATTGCTGTGACAGTCCGGGTGTTAAACAACATTTCCGTAGTTTTGAGTAAATCAAAGAAATTTTCCTAGCAACCTTGATATTAATTTTAAAAATCTAATATTTTTTCCCATGAAAGTTATTAATATTTGTAATTTTTTTGCATAAACAACCATCACCAAGGTAAATTTCATGTAAAATGTTATAATTTTATTAGGAACAAATGAAAATTGACTTAATTTCGGCTTTTTGGTTCATTTTCAATTTAACTTTTAAACATTTTTGGAAAGAAAAATTATTTACAAATGCATGCGGGCGTTTTCTAAAGAAAACAAGAAAAATTAGACGCTAGGCAGAATGAAATGCAGCATTTTCTGGAGCGCCACATACTTCATCAGCATTCTTTGCATCTATCTACCTTGTGTTATGTACGTCGTAAACATCATCTATTTAACCAACTAAACTTAATGTTATTTTGGTGAGACGAAGTTCACACACAACTTAGAGCCTTGCTTTGTCATTCTCCTTGTAACTCGTCTTGTACATTCGTTTTTCCTTTTCGTACTAACCTTCGGTATAGCCACGAAATGCAATTTTTATTTTTGAATTAATTTGTAATAATTAATTTGTTTTCTTTTGAAAACGTCCGCATACATTTGTAAATAATTTTTCTTTCTAAAAAAGGTTTGAAATTTAAATAAAAATGAACCAAAACAGCCGAAATTAAGTCAATTTTCATTCATTTAAAAGATCTATGGTTCAAATCCTGATTGGGAAAAAAAAGGTTTATCGTCATTTAAAATGCAAAAGGGCGTAACAAGTAAAAAATTAAAAATTGATTTTGTGATTGATTATACTGCGATAGTTTAGAAGACCGACAAGCGGGTAAAGCTAATGGGTCTAATTTTTTTCACTAAATGTTGTATTTACCTTCATTAAGCATTAATTTACCAGAAACTCGAGTTTTATTTTTTTCTTTTTTGACACTTTTTATTGTTTAATTAAACCTACTGATTTTTCATCTAAATTGTTAAATTAAAAACCATTAGAAATAATTTTTAAAGGTGTGTAAATTTATGCATCTATAATGTTAAAATAAAGCATTAGCGGTCTTGTAAATAAAAATAAATAGCTTCTAACGTTTTTCAATGATTAAATGAAAAAAAATCAACTTATAATAATTAATTTCTTCCCCTTTTGGTGAAACGCATTTTTGATTTGTTAAAAACAACAGTTATTTAAAATTGCTTTATAAATGTTTACTGGGATAATTTTTTATTATCCAGTTGCAATAACAAATATAAAACGGATAGTTGCAAATATTAAGAAAAATAAAAACTAATTTAATTTTAGCGAATAATTTGTCTAATAATTAAAACAATCGTTTTAGCATTAACAAATATTTTCAAATACAATCTTACATTTTCAAAATGAAGAAAAGCAAAAACAGCCATAATTCATAATTTGCGGTTGTTTGCAAATATCTTAAAGTGAAATCATTATCAAAAAGAATGAAGCCGACGACGACCAGTGTAAGTTTACCGCAGATGATTGCCAAAGTGAAATGATGTGAATGAAGTAAACGAACTGAAATCAAACAAATACCCGACTTCTTGCTTGCCCGTTTGCTGGTCAAATGTCTATGAAGTTAAATATTTATTCCCACAATGGAATTATGAGAAGAGTTTTATAATCCATAGATTATCAGTTTTTTTTTTGTATCCAACAAGAAGCATTTACCAGAACCTAGTTGTAGGAAAAAGCAAAAAATTTTGTAATACTTGTTGTTTTGATTGGGTAAACGTTGTGTGATGTTGTGTTGAATAGTTTTAACACCATAAACTATAAATAAATTACATCTTACAGCAGATTGCTTTTTGGTCAACAGGGAGCTGTGCCGATTTGTTGGAAATGCTTTCAACATTTCATATATTTTATACTTGTATTTTTGCTTTGCGGCTGCAGCAGCAGGAACTTAAGCTTGTAAAACAGAGCTGTTAAAGAATAGACTTTTTTTGGAGGGAGCAAAACGAAAAAAAATTAATATAAAAAAAAAGTTTAAAATATTTTTTATTCAGATCTTTTAATCATTAAAATAAATCTGAGAGAATGAAAACGAAATATTTTAATGAAATTTTTTTTCTGATGTTTAGTGCCGACAATTTTAAAAATTATAATTTGTAGCAGGGCATTTGTTCAAAAGCTGCACTGCTGTGTTAGCATCTTTCTGGAGCCTGGCTGATATTAATAGAATTGAACCATAGGTTAGCACCAATCGTTTTTTGACTTGTTTAAGGGTTACACCTTATCTTCCTAGATTTAAGCGAGTTAGTTCCATGAACTTTTTTGCTGGTTCATTCACCTTCGGATAATTCTATTGATATGGCATAGTTTTCTGATTTTTACTTCGTTTTTTTCATGCCTACTTGTTGTTCTTATGTGAAATTAACACAGACTTTGAGTCTTCATCTTTAGTACTAGTTGGAGTTTTTGCTATTAGGACATAGTGTTCTAATTGCCAATTTATGAATTAATTCTTTTAATGTTCATGTTCAACAAGATTTAAAAAATTATTATTCGAACACAAAAAAACAACTTCTTTAATTTTCAACTTAATAAACAAAATAGTACCATTGTTATATCAAAGGAGGGTTTTGATTATTTATGACAAGGATGATTGAACAGCAGCAGGAGCTGTCTTAAGAAACACCATCTTTCATTTATATTTTTGCATTGTCAGCCATCCTTGAATTCATGCCTTACGAATTACAAGATGACGGCTGCAAAGTCTTTGAGTGTTCGTATGAAATTTGAAGGCTTCTTTACATCACCGCCAAATGCACTGCACCATCTCCAACATCGTCAATGGCATCGGCATCAACAGTTTTGCTTTTACAATCAGTGTCTATCAGAATTTTTCAATTATATCGAAATAGCGTTATCCGTACTTGCATCGCGTCAGAACGCATAATTACTATAATCACCTGAGTTATTACCTCAACAACGTGTATAAACGAAATGTACTGCAGTCGAGAGTTTGCAACAAATTTATAAAGCCCGTTGCAGGTACTGGCTGGAGTATTTATGCAGCAGCAACACAAAAAAATTCAAGCAACAACATTTCATCTACAATTCTTAAATATTTATTATCAAATGACTCTGATTCGGTTAAACCAAGTGAAAAGAAACAACAACAACATCAATAGCAATAACAAAATTACTAAAAATTATTTTTGTAGCTTTTACAAAAACAAAAACAACAACAACCACAACAACAGTCCACAAACCTTAATAAACTTAAGTTTTCTTTTCTTTTCTGTTTTTTTTTTGCTTAAACTTATTTAATCACATAAAAAGAATAAAAGTAAAAAAATATCATATATTAAATTGAGCCAATATTGTGTTAAAGTTTACCAGTATTGTGTTGTTGCTGTTGTTGTTTAATATTAATATTATTGTTGGTCATTTGGTTGTTTGCTGCTTTAACTTTTTCACCATAAATTCAAAGAGTTTTTCATAATTTTTTTAACTTAATGTTTTCAATTTAATAATGATTTTCTGTTTGCTAAAAAAGCAACAACAAAAATTACAATTTACCGTTTATAAGGTGAATGAGAGAAAAAAATCATTTCACAGTTTACTGGAACGGCAACATCTTTTTGAAATTAGTAAAGTTGTAAGAATATTTGCGATATTTTTTTTTAGAAAGACGATTTTCTATTAATTTTATTTTATTATTTTAATGCGAGCATGCTTAACGAATAGATATTTGAAGTTTAAATACTTGTATTGAGAAAAACAAAATGACGGCCTTTAAAGCTTCCGAGTAAACAACACAAATAATGGTCGTACGTCAAAACGTTGTGAGTACGATTATGCTTAAAAATGACAAACTTTCCAATGGAAATGTCAGATTGCACTTGGCAGCACTCAGTGTTGCCAGGCCAGAAATATATATATAGCAGCCCTCGTAGTTTTATTAAAGAGAATTTGCACAATTGTGAAGTTTAATTGATATCAATACCCTGGCGCAGTGATGGTATTCGTAACTTTAGTTTCACACGACTCTACCAAATGCCACGTTTGTCGTTATTAATAAACTTTTTTGAAAGCGACTTCAAAAGGTAGTAGGTTATCTATTCGACTAAATGGTAATTTTTTTAATTTGTGCCTCCATAACTCAGTAATTTCTGGATCAATTTTGAAAATTACATTTTTATTTTAAAGGTGATGCTTGCAGATTGGTCTCACTTAAAAAACAAGTAATGTTCTTAAAAAAATAAAAGGTGTCCCCATACAATATACATGTTTTCAGTTTCCAATGGTAAAAATTATTATAAAAAAACCTAAAAATTAAAGGGTGTCCCCATAGGTGACGTAAGTTGAACTATATGGGTCTGTCTTTAAAACGCTTGCAGATTGGACAAAATGTCGATTGTAATAACCGTTATAGTAACAAGTATTATTATTCAAAATTGTGAGTTAAAGGGTGCCCCAATATTCATTTAATTTGATTTATTTGCCCATACAGATGTAGACAGACGCTTAAAATTTACAAAGAACATGTATTGCTAACTCCGCTAAAACAAATATAAAATTTGGATTTGCAAATAAGAGGGTGTTACAATAGTTGATGTATTAAAATTTTCTATAGCTGCTCTAGTGCCTTGGAAAGTTGATTTCAACATGAACGTGGACCGATAGAGTGATAGAAAGACTTCGCTGTGCATAAGAACTCAAAATGAATGCGCCGCGACGACCAACTTAGATATGCCTTTTCCCACCTAATGGCGTTACCCTTCGCAAAAACCATTATATTTTTGAATGATGGTTTAAATTTTTTGACAATAAAATATCAATTGTAATGTAAAAATCCCTAGTATGATTTTATTAACTTGTTTAAGTTAATTATTAATAGAAGTACTTAATTATTAAAACTTACTGAAACATTTTTTTCTAAATTTATTTTAAATTTCTAGATTTACTAAAAAAAGAAAAGAATGTATGTTATTTACACATTTTTTTGGGTTAATTTTTCAAAAAACAAAAAAAAAAAAAAAAATTAGAGAAGAATAAAATGTAATGCGGCATTTTCTGGATCGCTACAGCCGTCATTAGCTTCCTAGGCATCTGTTTATAAACATTATCTATTTAATTCAACCATAATCAGACACACCAACAATCCCATCGCACCGTGCACTGTTGACAAAATATTGCAAACGGCAAAACTCTTATTATTTTTTAAAAACTCATTGTATCTATTTCTATTACAGAAATTTAATTATTTGATGTGATGTGAAAAACAAAACTTTTACTTAAGAGTAATAAAAACCATTGAATTAAAATAATAAATGTATTAATAAAAGTTGCAAATATAGCAAAAAAATATAACGTCTATTATTCGTTTATCTTAACTTTAATTTGAAAAGATTCATTATTTTAGATAAATAAAAAATATAATATTTTTAAATCATTTAAAATCTAAATAAGGAAAGAAGAAACTTTAATAAATTAATTAAAGAAACACTTTCTATTGGCAATCTGCATCTCAGGTTTGTCCTTTTGTTATATTATAATATTTGTTTTAAATATATTTAAGATATATTTTTATATTGTCAATTTAGAGACAATGCTTTTTTCTGTATGAGCTGCAACCATTTACTTGATTTTCACCAGAGTTGGGAACAAAATTAATTCAAATTTTCTATTGCTGTTTACTAATATGAACAATTTAACTTAATGCGAAAATACAAAATAAAAAGATTATGATAAATTGAACCTAGAAATCGCATATAATAAAATTAATCGATTATTCGAGCAAAGGCTGAAAATTTTTTTTAACATACAGGCCTGTTCTAAATATGACGTGAATTCATATTACGAACGGTTTTTAAATCATGCAGAAGATTTGGTGCTGTTCTGCAAATCACGTCGTTTTTAATTTTTCGGTGTAGTTTTAATTTTTCGACAACAGGAGAAATCGGTAGTTTTTTTCTTAGATTTCTGTTGTGTTTTTTTTTTTTTATTTCTTTTTTACATTTGAAATTAAAATATTATTAGAAATTTAAGTAAGTTGAAATACCTGGAGCTAAAATAAATTAGTGAATTTTTATTTGTTTGTAATACATGTATACATTTGAACATTAACTGTTTGCAGTTTATTTAAGAAGTTTTCAGTAAAGTTAAAAATAAATGAAAATATGGTTGTTTTGGGAAGAGCATTTTTATTTAACTTTTTTTGACTGTTGTTAGAAAAACAAACGACAAAAAAATACTGCTTTTCCGTGCAGTCAAAATTATCAATTAATTTTTACCTTGTTTCAGTAAAAATGAAATACCTAATTAAAAAAAAAATCGTCAGTAGAAAAGCACTCTTTTACAGTAGCTTTAAAATATAAAATAAAAGAAGATAAACTGTTGGAAAATATGTCAGTTACTCTTTAAGCAGGTAGCCGTGGTGCCACAGCCTACTTGGGTTCATTGTTGGTCCCAAATTAAGGTCAATTATTTAAATTTTTTAATTACAGATATATCGCTCATTTAGTAATATAATGCCATAACTTGAAATTTAAAATTTTGGTGTTAATCATGCAGATTTTTTCGCCACATTATTTATGCCTTTTATACTTTTAACTTTTGAAGAGAATGGGCCGTTATTTCATTTCATGTTTAGAAACTTTGTTTGTCAATAAGAACAACACATTTCAGTTGTGGAGTAAACTTCATAACGTCAGGATTATACTGCTTTCTAAAACATCGTCATATTTCGTTTTGTGACTGTATATATGAAAATGTGATCTTTTTAAAATGTATCGGCTTTTTATGAACAAAGTAAAGCTTGGTTTTTCTTTTCATAAATGACGACACATTTTAGTTTATGACACGGTAGTGGATGTATTTTTACAGCAATAAAGTCATAATTAAAACATTCCACTTTGTTTGCCAAAACATCCTTTTTAATATAAATTTGATGCAAGTTTTCTTAAATTTACTTTTTATTTCTGAATCATTTTAGAAGTCTAAAACTTCAACTGCGATATTCTTGCAATGATTTTTTGAGTTAAGACGTTCTAGTAGTAAATGCGCGATATGTACCTCAAGTATTGGTTGCACAAATATAAACAATATTTTTTAAGTACATTATTTTTTCAGCATGGAATAATCCTGAAATCCGTAGATTTTCAAGAAGGAACGAAAGAAAATAAGAAGAAAAAAGAGCATTTTTGTGCCAAAATATGTAGAATAAATAATCGGTAAATAAAGTATTAACTTTTAATGTTTAAAATAATTAAATAATTTGTAGTTTTTATTGTTTTGGTTGGTTATTTTTAGAGACTTGGAATAAAAGAAAAAAGTAGTTAATTTTACTGTTTTAGTAGGTTAAATTTTATAAATTAAAATAAAACATATATTTTTTTTCAAGAGTTTTTTTTTCAGCTTAAACATCTTGGTGGATCTTAAGCATTTGCAAGCAATAAATTTTGTGTGTTTTTTAAGCCTATAAAGCGCTTCAATTCCAATTGGTGTTGTCTGAACGAATAATTTCAACCACTTCATTTCTTCCATGCTACAAAATTTCGAAAAAAGCTAAACCATCTTAGAAACTGATTTTTTTAAAACATGGGTCTAATAGAATCGATGCTGCCGGCAAGAGTAAATATTCTATATTCTTACGTTTTTAAAATGTTTAATTTTAATTGATTTTTTTTTAGTCAAAAAATATCATGCCATTTTTTGATGCAATTTTTTGTGGATTGCTTGGTACTCACTGATATAGAGCCGTAAACAAATGATTGATTTTTTTAATGCATCCATTTCACAAAATAAAGAGAAGAATTGAATTAAAATTTGAATGCATTTAAAATGAGTTTCAAATTCTTTAATGCATTTGCTTAAATAAATGAATTACAATGTAGGTCAGTTCATCATAAAGAAAACTCTTGTGAATTCATTCTCTGCACTACTAAAAGTAAATGAATTGGAATTATAGTTGTTTTATTATAAAGAAAAACATTGTGAATAAAATGAATTAAAATTTGAATTTAATTATTAAGAAGAAATTTGAAATTTACACAGTGCATGTTCGAAAATAACTAAATTATTATAAATTCATTAATTAAAAGAAAAGATTAAGATCCATTTAGAATATGTTTATGATAATAATTTATTTTCTTGAAAAGAATTTATTATGATGTCAAAAAAGTTTTATTTAAAAACATAATTTTTTGCTAAAAGTACAACAGCCACATTTTATAATATTTAATCCTTAAAATATTTATTACCTCAGGATATTTCATCTAATATAAAACCCTTAAAAACAAGTGCCATTTTTAATACTTTTAATTACTTTTGAAAATTACCGACGGCAAGATAAAGAGACCTTTCATAAGAGGCTTTTGCAAATTTCTCTAAAAGGGACATGGAATATGGAAATACACAGTCACTTCCAGGTGACAACGCCCAAAAAATGATTATTAATGCAGAAGAGAGAGTTAATAAGAACACAAATCATAAATAAGCAAAAAAAAAAAAAAAAAGACAACCAGTAAAAAAATTAGCAAACATTTAGGAGAATTCCCTTTTAAAATCTTATTTATGAGCCATCAACCATCAAACGAACAAAAAAGTATAAAAAAGACAGTAAAAAATAAAGTCAGGTACATGATAAGGAGATATTTAATGGTCTCGCACTTGAACATGGATGAGAAACACAAATTTCTATATTTACATTTGGAGATATTTGCAACATAATTTAGGCGTGCCTTCATTTTTTTTTTGTTTGTCCCCAACACTTGCACAAACACATAGCAAAGTTGTAAAGTTATAGATGGTTGATTTATTTTTACCTGTAGTAGGGAAATCCTTGTGGAACATGTAAATCCATTGGCATACCCGAAGGATTTAAATGATGTGAGTGCGGGTGGTGATGATGATGATGATGGTGAGATGAGTGCGGATGTGTGTGAGCATGATGGTGGGAGTGATGGGCAGCAGCCGCCATTTGATGATGTGAATGATGGTGATGATGTTGAGCTGCAACAGCGACATTTTGCACATGCGCTGCGGCGGCTGCAGCAGCAAATCCTGCATCCGCACCTGCTGTGGCGGCCATAGCATGATGACCTAAAACAGCTGCCCATGGCGAGGCAACAAAACCACTACCATGGTGATCCATTTTTTTTTAATTATTTATATGTATTTTTTTTTTAATTTGCTTTTTAGTTAAAGTAACACTTTTCTTGAAAACATAAAAACAACACTTAAACATTCTTTACGCCATTTTGTTATTTAAATATAATAAATATTTTTTTTGATGTTGAAGCACACATTTTTTCTTTTGTTTTCTTATTTTTTTTAGAAACACTATGTTTTGATTTTGGTTTTGTATATTTTTTTAAAAGTTGTGATTGTTGTTGTTATTTGTTTTATTTTTGCAAACTGTGCACCCGACGGGATTTTGTTTCCTTCTACAGCCAGGATATATTTTGTTTGCCGTCTACGCAACCGTTTTTCACGAACGTTTTTATCATAAATTTTTATTTTGATTTTTCTGTTGTTGTTATTGTTATATTTTAATCTTCTTGATATTTATTTGTATCTCGTGTGAATAAAATCGTGTACTTCGTTGATAGAACGTTACAGTAATATCTTGTTAATGTATGTGTAACAATACAGATACACACACTAAATTAGTGTGTATGTATGTGTGTCTGTGCATTTGCGTTTACTACAGATTATTGTTTACACGTTTTCTTTCTTGTTGTCGTTGTTTTTGTCGTCGTCTTTGTTCCGCGTTCACCTCTGCACGGCATGAAAATTGGCGATAAACTATCGCCTCGCATCGGGAAACATGGTCACATTTAGTCATTCAACAGCAGCAATAGCACAACACATCATATAATAGCACTCCACATCACATCTCTGTAGAAATACAAAAAACAAACATAACAACAACAATAAAAAAAAACAGCAATACTAACAACAGCAACAATGAGAATATCATCAACAATAATATTAACAGCAGCCACAGAAAAAATAACAACAAAAGCAAAAAGCTGGCCAAATCTACCAACCAGGCCAACCAAACAGGCTGGTAGACAAACAAAAAATCAAGGAAGGCAAACTCACAAAAGCCAATAAATATATTTTCTTTACTGCTGTGGAGAAGCTTAAAATATTGTTCCCTCATCATTTGGCTCTTCTTAATTTGATGCTACACTTTTAACATCATCACGTGTTGCATCTTCTTCACCATCTTCAATTTTATCATCATAATCATCGTCGTCGTCCTCGCCATCGCCAGCTCCGTTGTCATCGTTGCCATCATGTGCACAAACTTTTTAATCATCATTAATACTGCACTATGGCTTCACTTGTGCCAAATATGTGCATAAGAATATGGACTTTTATTTTAAGAATTCTTTCTTAGAAAAAAGCTTCATTTAGAATTGGACCAATCAGTAAAATCAATACTTTCCTGAAGTGCCATTCCTGCGTGGTACGAATGGTCAATTAAAAATTAAGCTTGAGGCTTTAGTATCTTTTGAGACTCTGAACAAAATATGCGTTCTCCACATCAAATTCACACAATGTTTGTTGTTGGAAAATTACTTTTTTTGGAAGAATCAAGCACAGTTATATAATGTCCAAAAATAATAATTTATTTTGTGGTTTTATGCTGTTATCATTTCCAGATTTTTTTCACTTTGATTGTAACGAACATGCAAATTAAGAATTTTTTGCTTTGTCGTTACTTCGTCTATGGAAGTTGTTATCGATTGATATACACATTTATAAATAAGACTAGGTGCTTTATTTTCAGACACGCCCCTTAAAAATAATTTGTTCCTGATTAAAAACTGAGCGTTGCCTTGACTTAAGCGTGTTAAGTCCTCCATACTCATCACAAGTTAGGATTTCTCTGCCGAACAGTGTTATTAAAAAATATTTACATAAAAAATTCATAACAAATTAACGTGTGGGACAAACATGCAAAGAATACCATACCATGCCCGGGATACCCTTTAAAAATTTAAAGTGTCTGCCTGTTACAGGTCAAAGGTAACAAAACATAAAATCACGGTATTTATAACACCCTTTAGTTTTTAAATTAATTTTAAACACTTTCTTTGTAGATACTCTATGGAACAAATTTTTCTCGAGAAAAGATTTCTTTAATTATGAATTCCTTGGGAACAAAATAATAAAAAGGTGCATCATCGTAAACTGAAGGAAGCTATTTTGTTAATTTATATGTATATTAATTTTCTTTTTGAACTCAGAATACTCGTACCAACTTTTTCCTTTCGAGTTTTTTTTTCACTTTCCGCAGTCAAAAAAATTTTTTAATGGAAAAGAGGGAAGGGAAAAAACTTGCACAGATTTTTTTTTATAATTGGGCTGTACAAGTGTGCCTATACTTTAAAATTATGACGCCTTAGGAACACGCTTTTTATTTTAGTTTTATTTTTAATTAGTTGTCTTGATTTTATAGCGGACACAGAAATATTTAAAACTAAAATGTCTGCCTGTTGTTTTTTTTAACAGGACTAAGTATGTGAAAATCTAGTATCCAGTAGGACCTTCTTTAATTCAAAATTCTATATATTGTACTCAATGCTATAGCGGACATGGTTTTACTATACTGTCCAATTTTGATATGTGTTTCGGTCACAGTTTAAAAAATAGTTTTTATGAATATTACACAATCTTTGGAACATTCCTTATTTTTAGTACTTCTCGTTAAAGCGGATATAGTAATACAGCTTCCGTGAACATTTCAAGAGTCTTCCTGTTGCGATTACAAAAAAAAAGTGCTGTGACAGAGGGATAGGCAGACATTGTATCGAAAATATTTTAATGCTTTCACATGCAATGCCGCTAAGTATAAAATACATTAGCATGACGATGCACATAGGGGTATTTTGATAATGTAGCCGGACATTACTTTGTTTTTATATTGGCTCTAATAATTATTAAATTATAATTTACTGAGCGCCGCTAAAAGTCTGTTAAGGTCATATGCTGTTAAGGCTATAAAATAAAATTGGATTAAGGAGAAAAAAGTTCTCCATAGAAGAACTAATCCTACCTCTAAAAAATGCAAGTTTTTTTTTAATTTTTCAGTCATTTTGTTTAGAAATTGCAAGTTTTAATGTCGAAGAATGTTGAAAAACTTAAAGTTAAACTTAAGAGATTAGTGGGCAGTGATATAAACGTAACTATTAAAAGAAATGGATTACATACGCCTTAAAACCATTAAAATTATTATTAATGGCCAGGGGGAACTTTTTAAAAATTTTTTTTTCAAATTTCCTAAAAATATTAGAAAATTAGAAAATTATTAAGAAGATATTTTTTGCAATTTGTTACTTTATTGTATTTTATTTCTCTGCAAATAATTAATTTAATTTTTATTTAATTATTATTTGAACTGTGAATATTATAAATGAATTGAAATTATTTTGGCTTAAGTTAATTTTATTTTTAATTTCTAAAAATCTTTTTTAGAAAGAAAGGTCGTAGCGGTCCAGAAAGTGCAGCATTTCATTCTGCTAGCGTCTAATTTTTCTTGTTTCCTTTGGAAAACAGTCCGCATACATTTGTAAAATAAATTTTCTTTCTAGAAAAGATTTTTAGAAATTAAAAATAAAATGAACTTAAGCCAAAGTAATTTTAATTCATTTGAAAATAATTAATTTATTCACAGTAATAACTTATTTAAGATTGTAAAGATAAGTTTTATTTAAAATTATTACAATTAATTAATTTAAAACAACTTCTTCTTCGTTTGATTGTTCAAAGACTTCTTCTGAATGTAAGTCCTCTTCAACATTAAGTAAACGGGGAAGCATGAAAGAAATAGCTGCTTTCGTAAAACGTAATGACCTTTTTTATTTGCAGTGGGTCCTTTATTAGTAATTAGTGGGTCAGAACTAAGCAAAATCCTATTAATAATATCTATGTTACACGGAACCCTTAAAAACTTTCTAGCAAAATGCTGCCTTTAAAGGCGGAAATGTTTGTTTCGTGCGTCAGCCGCTTCTTCTAATAACAGCCCAATAGGCAATAAGAATAATATTAACGGTGCTAGATGTAATGATTTAAATAAAAATTATTTATCTTTAATTATTAAAAACCAAAATATTTTACGAATATAAAACGGTTTCTAGCTTGTGATTAAATTGTTTTAAAAAATCGCTAAACAAAATGGCGCAAAAACGCGCCCAATTTTTTTCTTCTATACAAAAGCAGACATCGTAAATTTTATAGTAAATTATATGTTTTTAGGATCGCAATGAAGATCACTCTCAAACACCTTTTTACTTTTTTTTCTCAAAAAATTTGAGAAAAAAATATCCTTTTTAATTTCGAACGAATTTTTTTATCATAAACTACTTAAAATAAATTTTCTAAAAATTATTATAAGTAGCTGCTTATTAAGCCTTCCTCAGAAATAAAATCAATACAACATCTTTATTCCTTGAGCCACAAAAAAATTGCAGGCCTTAAAAATCGTCTAAAGTCAATGAAAAGTATGAGATTTAGTCAACCTTTCTGACTTTAACAGTGTCCCAAAACGACAAAATCAAGCAAAAGCCTTAAAAATTCACTATACGATGCAGAATTTTGTTATCTGTCCAGCTGTGTACTTAAATTTTTACATTTTTCAAAATTAATTTTTGGTCCCAATGTCCGGCTAGATTGATGAATGCGTATTTAAAAGATTTTACAAAAGCTTTACTTAAAAAACAATAATTTTACAATTCAAGTTTAAAAGTGCTGGAATTTAGTCCGAATTTAGTCAATATAATTAAGATTGAAAATTTAGCTGTCCTACTGAAGAACATTTTGAAAGGAAAAAAAGAAATTTAAAAAACAAAATTTTGTTTGAATAAAATTTAAAGTACATAAACAGGCAGTTCTTTCGAATTTTGTACCCGTTATCATACAGAATTTATTTACGCTTGAAATAATTTATTGTCTCCTATAGCTCCTTATGCAATTATAAATCTAGTGAGTTCAAGCCATTGTGCAATATTGTTTATAACATCGTCATTTAATGCGAGTAGCAAATGTTATTATACGCAAGAAAGAGCTCATATGTAGTTGTTTTCGTTTTGCTTTGCCTAATGGGTCATCTGGTTCACAATGCTTCTCTTTTGCCAACGAGAGAGTATCAAAATGCATGGCCATATCAAAATGCTATCGAATTATAAAAGTCTTCTCCCTAGAAACACCAATAGCAATAACAAAAACACTTGATGCAAGAAAAATCTTAACATTATCTCTTCATGATATAGAAACCATGCCGAACGTTCGTATGCACCTGAGACTTGAAAGCAAAAAAAAAACACAGGTAGTCTTTTAAATAGCTGTTGCTTTTGTTGGTGCTTTTTTTCTTTTCCTTTCAATATACCCAGCATCCACTAGCAACTCACTCAACTCTTTTATGTATGAAGCAAAAATAAAACCCACATCCTCAAACCAAATATTAAGCTCGAATGTTGTAGGTATGGCTGATGTGTTTGTTGTGTCTACCTTCATACAACAACTTTTTATTCGTTTGCACTTACCTTGTTTTTCTTTCATACTTATTTTCCATTTATGTTTGGGGTTGATTGTTCAGCTCCATCCAACCAAACTTACGTATACAAACAAACGTATGCATCTATATATCTGCATTCAATTATGTGGCTGCTTCTGTTGCTCAACAATGATTGGTAAATTGCTGTTTTATTGCTGCTTTTGCTGTTGTAGTTGTTGTTATTGCTCACATGTTAAATAACATGAAAATCAGCCAGCATTCAAAGCATCGTTGTTGCAATTTGAAATTGCCTTACAATAATTGCATTAATGTTCTTATGCAAACACATTAGAAATTGACATTTTATAAGAAAACACCATTAAAGTCTGGTCATAATACAGGACTCTGTTTCATTTAATTTGTTAAAATTTTTGAATTTGTTTTTTTTTTTTTGCATAAAATGATAAAAATTTTAAAATTGTCGAATATTTAGCAACGTTAGGTGTGAACTTTTTGAAATAAATAGACTTAAATGTGTTGTTAATTTAACTTTAGAAAATTTTGAAACTTTTGCGGTTCATATAGGTTCCTTTTTCTTAAACCCTAGTAGCAAGACATTTGAAATGTTCGCAGAATTTGTATTTTATAGCCGTTAACACAAAAAAAGAATATATAAAAATTAAAGAATTTCCCCCTAGAGACCTGGATTGAGCGCATAAGACTTATTTTTTATTATAAAAGGTAAGTGGTCTAAGACACGGAATATAAAACAATATAGAAGACGTCGGGTTGAGGAATACTGCCTTAACGTTTAGTCTTAAGATCAGATAACTAAAATTAAAAACTAAAAGAATATATATATTTCTTAAATTAAACTAAATTAAACTAAATTAATTAAATTAATTAAAATGCTTTTCTTTATTTTCAGAGCAAAATATTAAAAATTTTTTAAAGGAATTTATAATAAGAATTTTAAAACTGTAAATTTTGTTATTATCTGGCATGTTCTAGAATCCACATGGAACTTTGACTTTCGTATTTCTCAAGGCATTGTTTTCGTAAAAAATAATTTTATAGCAGCAATGCTTTGAAAAATTGGGAGTGAAAATTTCACGTGGAATTCAGAACATGCCTGTATTTGTTGAAAATTACCTTTTAAAATACCAACAATCGGTGAAAATGTCTTAAAATTTCATAAAAATTTAATCCTGATCCATTATACAGCTCAGTCCCTTTTTTCCGATCAAAACGCCTTTGGCACGCGGATTGATTTATTTTAATCGAGCCAGTCGTTGACTATGGTTGTGCCATTATCTGGCCTCTTACCACAAAAAACAAAAAAAAAAAAAACAAAATATATCTATATGTATAAAGTTTTTTTTTCGTGTTGAGCACTTACTGATTAATATAAAAAAAAAAAACGGAATAAAAACTGTAACCAGCAGTTTGTTTACTCATAGCGATTTCTCGCCAAACATGACGATAAAAATTCTTTTTGGCGATAAACATTTTAAAAATTTAAAAACTTGGCACCTGTTTTTGTGTTTTCATAAGCTAATTGGTCCTATTGAGTATAAATGTAAAAAGAACCAAATTTAATACATTTTTTTACCCCGACGTTTCGTAAATTTTTTGTTGATTTTGTCTGTATATATAAAAATTAATATTTTATTATATGTTCATGATATATATATATATATATATATATATATATATATATATATATATATATGTTAAAGGGTGACTAAAAATATATGAACATATATTGGCGAATTAACTAAATTGAGTCTTTTATTTTTAGGAGCGTTATTATCTGCGTTGTATATTTATTTATATACTTGTATTTATTTTAGAATTGAAAGTCAAATGAAAGGATTTAAAGATTCTAATTACGTACTTTTTACTTATGAAAAAGATTTTTAACGTATATTACCTATTTTTTTTTTTTATATTGGCAACATTTGGCGATTTTTAACAAGCTATTAGGCGAGAAAGCTAAAAAAAAAACTGGCGACACTGGTGACCAGTGTAATTATTAAACTTAAATAAAATAAAATTCTAAAAAAAAATAAATTTTCTTTTATTTGTTTTCTAAATTGATTATTAAACTTGAACGAGTATTAATATCTTAAATTTAAAAATTTCATAGTTGCTGCTATCGATTCGAATTTATCTCTTTCGCTTCTTCTCATTCAAATGTTTGTGGTAATAAGCAGGTTTTGATGTGTATTCAGCTTCCTTAAATGTTTTGTCGGATTTTACTCGATTTAAGTCTTATTTAGTTAAATAATCTTCAAGCTACGAATTTAAGTAACACGGTCAAAAACACTTCTTTATGAATATTTTACAAAATAGAGTCTGAATTTAATATTCAGAGGAGAGAAGACCTTATAATCTGTATTAAAATGCAAGAAGTTTTGTGATAAACTAAATCATTGGGGTAATATTCATGAGATCTGCCCTCAGGTTTCTGGACAATTCACCATCATTGGACGATAGTACGGATCCCTGATCTGAAATTAGTGCCTTAAGAAAAATACTATTGTCCACTTAGCATTTTAGCTTTGAAGGACAGAGGCTTTCTTTTAAGGGATGCCAACCTTTTATTTTGTCACAGAACTGTAATAAATTAAGTTTAAAATAGTCATAAGCAGTGATAACATCCACTATTTTCGTCTTTTTAAGATTTTGGAGAACGCTCCGAGAAACGTATTTCGCCGGTTGCTAAAGCAGCAAGTGGTTTTTTTGTTGGTAATTTTTGTTAAAGCCTTAACATTTCTGTATTGGCTTCTAAAATAAGTCTCATGTTGTTTTTGAAGTTTTTATACTTAAAGGAAATGTTTTTGGCTTTTCTAGAAATTTGGACAAAGGTTTCATGACAAGCTGGCTCTAGCAACCGGCGAAACACCTATAGATACTTGCTATTCCAAACCAACAATTAAATTGCACTTTTCTTTGAAAATGTTATGGGATATTAGCATGATATAATAAATAATATTATAAAAATTCCCAAAATAATTTTACAAATACAAACAAAATAATTTTTAGCTTTAGAAAAGTGATTTAACTTGGTTTTTCTCAGAATAAAATGAGAGAAAACTGAAAGCAATAAAAAAAAAACATGTTATTGAAAACATAAAAAATAATATTTATTATGCATTTTTTTCTTCTTTTAACACTACCTATTTCAGTCTTTAATCTTACCTTACAAAAAGAAAAAAATTGAATGTAATTATAGCTTTAGAAAAATTTTAATATCAAGGCAAATTAATGATAAGCGATGGCTAATTTGTTAGTTTTATCCGTTAGCCCGTATGCCAATTTACATATAAAACAAATAGTATAGAGATTTTTTTTATAAATGTATTGTGACAGTTAAGCTGCCGGCGAAAATTAGTGAATTGGTCATCGTAATCATCTTATAGTTGATTCGCCTTGCTTTATACGTTACGAAATGAAAAATGAAAAAATATATAAAAAATGTCCAACGAACATTATACACAATTAAAATTTTCTACTTTTTTTATGAATTAAAAGGATTGAAAATAATATTTGCATTTTTATTAGTTTATAAAATGATTTAAGATCAGTAAACAATGAAATTGAAATTAAATTAAACTTGCCACTACCAGCATCTGACAAATTAATTCGTCTGCCTTAAATATTTATGAAAGGCGAATTTATTTCAAAAGATGACAGCTAAGGCGAATTCATATTAATGAACTCGTTTTGTTGACCACTCTACACCAACATGTACGGCAAAAAATCTACCAACTATGATTTTAACTCATACTCAAAGGTTTCCGTACCACATATGTATAAGTCAACCTTTATTTTTAATTTTATTATTTTAACTTCTTATTAAAATATTCTTTAAGTTAATTTAAAACACGGCCCAGTGAAAATCATCTAAGTATTGCAACACATTTTAATTTGTTTAAACTTGTTTTTAAAGCGATTTAGCAATACATACCCTGTATTTATTCTTCTAGCAGACAAAGCAATAAATTCTTTTTATAAATTTCAAGCGTCTGTCTCTAACAGTTTAAAAGATAGACCATAATAAATTCGCAGCCTTTTGGAAACACCCTTTGTTTCCGAAAGGTCGGAATCCCATATTCTGTGTGAGTTCTAAGTGTCTTCCTACTACGAAGAAAAATAAAAATACCGTCAATATTGGAACACCCTTTATTCATAATTTAATTTTTCTAATTGTTGCTATAGCCCATTGTGACGATAATAATAAGGTTACGTTTTTATACTTTGTGTACGGCCACCTTGTTGTTAATTCGCCTGATAATACCGGAGGTGGTAGTTTTGAATTCATTTATTTCTGCCGTTGTACTAAATGTCAAAATTCACATATGTATGTGCAGCGAGGGTAATCTATACCAAGTGAATTTATTAGCTTATGCAGTCTGTAGCTAATTGTTTTTGTTAATTTTCAAATGTCAAAATTTATCCTTTTTATTTGACAGTTTAATTGGATTTTGAAAATCCGAAATGCAGTTATCTGGTACGAATTCGCCTTGGGGTTTGATGTTATGAACTTTTGAACGTTAAGAGCGAAAATAACTGAATCGCTTTTACTATCTAATAAATTAATAGGCCTTGATTTTAAAATTTTACCTATTTCTTTGCAAATGATTTAATATTTATCGTAATGATGCAATTAGTCGCGAATACCATAATCACTAAGCAAAAAATAAAACATTTAATTTTTCTTGCGCCAAAAACACAAATCAAAACAAAATTGAAGTCGATAGGATGTCAAGAAAGAGATGCATAGAAAAAACGAGACGACTATAGTCTCGTGACACCTCTGTATACTCGGTGCCATACTAATCGGTTTTATGCTCTAATAGCCCAATTTACAATCTTGTGCAAATGGTCTTGCATCATAGCATTTGTAAAATTGTGTAGCATATTTTACTCATTACTATATGTTGTGTTGGTGTAGACTTAAAGTATGCTACACAATTTTGCAAATGCTTTGATGCAAGACCATTTGCACAAGATTGTGTATTGGGCTATTGTGTCATTTTAATGCTATAACAATTATTCATTAACTTAATATAAGTTGTTAAAAATCCATAATATTTAAGGCATATTTTTCATGAGGCAAAAAGAAAATAGTTTTTGTTTGTAAATCTTGTTAGAAGCCACTCACGTCGTGACCTTTTAAGGTTACAAAATTAAACATGTGTGGCGCTACAATGGCAACATAAAATCATGCAAACAGACATATTTATATTTATTGTGTAAAAAAATAATTTCAACCTTTAAATACTGACCGGATAGAATTTTATCTATGCGAGTTGGATACGATAGTCGAAAGCGATCAAGTTTAATCCTCCTCAAACTGTCGTAAAAAATGTTTTTGCAAAAATAAATAGACGGATAAAAACAAAAATCATATAAAGAAGAAAAAGTCACGTTAACCACGTTCAAATATAACATATTCTGAATTTTTTTTCCAGTTTTTTCTCTTTAGATATGTAGTTTTTGTAACAACAGATTGTGTAGGAAAGTTAGTTACTTTATAGAAAATAAACTACCAATTCAACTAGAAGGTTCTTTTTTTTCTGTTTATAAAGTTATAAACAGTTCGATATTGTAACATTTATAATTTATGACTGTAGAAGACTTAGACTTAGTACATAACTTCGTTTAATTATTAATAATTGAATTATAAAATGCTTAAAATTTTTTAAAACATGAAAGTGGATTTTTTGTTTTGAAAAATTACTCCTGTGTTCCCAAAAAGATTTTTTGAAATTATCAAATGATTCCATTAATCTCTTAATTTTTTTAAACATCAAACGGAAGTTTAGATTTATTTTTACGTCTTTACCGATTCAAAATAATCTTTACATTTGTATAACAATATGGGGGTGGTTCAATAATTATCCGTCTAATCAAAAGTGACAACAAAATTGTGAAAAATTCTTAACTATTCAAACTGAGAATGAATAACACCCAACTAGTATTAAGTCTTAACTTCTAATTTCATATTTATCAAATATGATAATCGGACTTTTTCTAGAATAAAAAGCAATCTTACCGAATTAAGTCTTCCAATTGCTAAAATTAGATATTAAATTTTCGTTAAAGTTATTGCAATCTCAATATAAAAAATTACGGCGTTGGTTTACTAATTAATTGTGTTTTTTAATTTTTACTTAATTATTGCATAACAATTAGGGATGCCAAATAGGAAATCCCGAATCACGAGACTTGTAGAAAAAAAAGCGAATAGAACACATATGTAAACACTCTTCAATCGCAAGTCAGAGCTGCAGTGCCTATAGTACTATTTTTATAAAATCAGAAAATATTTTCTTTAAAATTCGAATATTTTTAGGGTTCTTTTTAAAAAAGTTGTGCTGAACTTTTGACCGCATGGAATACTGATCTAAATAATTCTTGCAAAAAACATTGATTTCAAAATAGTTTTTATCTGTCTGTATAAAACAGTTTAAAACTATAGCCACGTACATCAAATTACATTAACTATTGGGGCACCCTTTAATTCTCAAATTCCAATTTTGTGCTTGTTGTTGTATAAAACTCAGCTTTCAGGTTCTTTGTAAATTCCAACCATCTGCCTATAACAGTTCAGTTTAATCACATGTATCAAATTATAAAAACTATTGGGACACCCTTTAATTATTAATTTTGAATATTAATACTTGTTACTATAGCGGTCATAGCCATCAGCATTCCTTATGATTTTCCAGCGTTTTTCTATGAAGTTGAAAAGATAGGCCAACATAGGTCGATTTATACCAATTATGGGAACACCCTTTAATTTTTTAACTCAAATAATATACCTGTTTATACAGTGGACTTAGCAATACAGGTCCGTTGTACGTCTGTCTAAAATGGTTCAAAAGTTTGGCCACATGCATCAAATTACATTAACTATTGGACCACCCTTTAATTTAAATTTTAAAGTTTTATACTTTTTGTTGTAGCGGAGTTAGCAATACAGGTTCGTTATAAATTTTATGCATCTGTCTACAACTGTTTAAAAGTATTGCCATATACAACAAATTAAGTGAACTATTGGGGCACCCTTTTATTTATAATTTTGAATATTTCTTTTTGTTATTTTAACGGTCATAGTAATCGACATTTTTTCCAAGTTGCAAGCGTTTGTCTATAATGGTTCAGAAGATAGGCCCATATAGGTCAATTTACGTCACCTATGGGGACACACTTTAATTTAAAAAATTTTTTTTGCGTTACTTTTTGCCAGTTGAGTAGCTAACTATCATTTTCTTAACTTTCTGACACTAGTGATTTTAAATTCGGCTGCTTTTAATAAGATTGTAAAGTTTTGGGATAACCCTCGTATGTGCAACATGTTCTACAATTTGTTTGTTTGTAAGGAAATGGTTATTATGAGACAATATAAACAGAAACCAACGGACGATTATTTCAATTGTACTTGCATGAATGATTGAAAGTGTATTAAGATAAAGAGAGAGAGAGAGAGAGAGAGAGAGAGAGAGAAGAGAATAGATTGAAACTTTTATAAAAAAGACAATTCATTTAACCCAGCACGATTTTATTTCGGAAGTTGATATGTCTCAATCTTATTCAAGACTTTATTTGTTAGAATGCAGTAGGTTTGTTCGTGCACATACAGCTACATGTTGCCAAAAAGGATAACCGAAATCGGTATCTACATACATATACGTAATATACATATGTATGTATGTATGTTTATGTGAGATATATTTTAGATCATTAACTTAACTTTATCATTTACAGATTGAAATCTTAAATAAGCAAGACGAATGTATAAAAGTTTCAAATACAATTTCAAGATAAAAATATCTTTACTTTAGCGTAAGTATTTGTACCTTCAGTCCCGTGAGACGATTTTATGTTCCCAAACCATATTTGTTATGTCAGTTCAATTCTCAAATATTCTTATTTGTGTTTTTGTTTTTGCTCTGTTCTTTAGATTTTTTCAAGTATCATGTTTATATTTTAAATTTAGTTGTTGTCTTTGTTTTTGTGGTCTTTTGTTCATGTAATCACGAATTTATATTTATTGTAATTTAGTGACAAGTGGCGCTCCAGATGCTTGTTTATTCATAATGTTAATGTTAAATGTGTGTGGGAATATATTATTTTGTTTATTTATTAATTTTTTTTTCTATTTCTTACCTTTTTTGTGGCAAATTTTTGTTAAACTTTTTGTTAAACTTTTTATTTTGGTTAAGCTAGAAAATAAAAAATAAATATTGTGCGATTTAGTTTTATGCTGTTGTACTTTTGTGATTTAAATGTTTATTGATACGATTTTTATTATAAAAAATTATTGACTTTGGGGAGTTAATCTGTTTTCAGTGCTATTTATCTGTTATTGATCGTATTAAGTTATCAACAAAAGAAAATCCGGTTAAAAAATCCAGCTTTCTATTACTTATTGAGATATTTATGAATGAAAAACACGGAACTGTCTTTTAATCGACTTTAAAAAGTAGAAGGTCATAATCGTGTATTCTTTTTTTTTTTTTGAACAGACTTCAAAAAATGAAGCAGCTTATCAATTGGACTGAATGTTTTTATGTTTATTTGTGCTTCCATAACTCATTTATTTGTGGAGCGATTTTTAAGTTTTTTTTATTTAAGTGGTGATGCTTGCAAATTGGTTTTAAAATTAAAGTGTGTCCGATAAGAACATACAAATTAAAGGGTGTTCCTTTCAACTGCTATGTTCGTTATAGTAACAAGTATTATTACCCAAAAAGGATGCCTCAATAGTTCATTTAGTTTGATACACATGGCCATACTTTTGAACAGTTGTAGACAGACGCTTGAAATTTATAAGGAACCTGTATTGCTAATTCCCCTATAACAACAATTATAAAATTTGGAATTGAAAATTAAAGGATGTTTCAATAGGTCATGTAGTTTAATATATGTAGACAAGCTTTTGCGCCGTTATATACAGACAGCTAAAATTTACAAGGGACCTATATTACTAAGACCGCTATAAAAACAAGTTTATAATTTAAATTTATAAATTAAAGGGTGTTTCCATAAGTGATGTAAATTGATTTATATGGGCCTACCTTTTAAACCGTTATATTCAAACACTTGAATATAAGACAGACTGTGTACTTCTTTGTTTGGTATAAATAGAAGTATAAATATTTTTAATTATAAAATAAAGGGTGTTACGATAAATGAAGTAATTTGATGTATATGGCCAAACTGTGGAAAATTTACAAAGAACCTGATTGCTAAGTCTTCTACAACAGCAAGTAAAAAATTGAATTTAAGGTTGTCACTCTAGTTAATTAAACTCTTTTTGAAGATAGTTTTCTTGCAAGAATTATTTTATAATTGTAAATATGGAACTAGTTATGTCAAGACAGTTTTTTAAAATTGTTTTCTCTAACAGATGTTCTTTTTATATCTTTTATATCCTTTTAAGTGCTTCAAACTTGGATAGAGTGTTTATTGCGATGGCCCCCAATGACAAAAGACAAGAAACAATAAATTAACTTTAAAACTAAAGGTTGCACGTATAGATGGGATTCAGGTACAGTAGCTAAATAAAGTCTACTTACAGTGCTAAAAATATGATTTATTTTATTAAAACCGCATTTATGACCATAGAGACATGCTAGCATACTACAGATGTTATTCCTGATCTTGTTGACTATTGCACTCCAAAACTCTCTATCACAAGGGGATTTTTCCACGGATGGCTCCAAAAGAGGATCGAGAGTTGGATGTGGGGTCTACATTGAGAAATTTTGGATAATGATGACTTTTAGACTCTCAAATAACTGTAATGTTTTACAGGCAGAAATATCCGCATCGCTGAATGGGATGAGGGTGGTTTCAACAGTCACCCTAATTTGGGTAAGTGGACATTGGACCGTCTTGGGAAACCATGTTGCTGATTAACTGCCAAAGAGGGATAATGCTTGAAGAGAGTACGGACAGCGTATTGAGGCTCCTCTTTATGATTTGGCTCAGTTCAGAAGATCTAACGAGTCGACATATTCGATCGCCAGAACCAGAATCAGACCCTCTTTTGATCTGGGCAGGGTGGCTGCACTAATACAGCTACCGAGGTGTCTATTGTGCCACTTGATGGCTGCGGTTAGTTGGCACTGTCTGTTTGAGACTCTTTCTAAGAAAATGGGTCTCCCTATGAAATGATTTCTGTAGAAGTTGTCAGGACGAGGAGGAGGAGACGGTGGAACACCTCCTCTGTCTGCCCCGTGCTGAGGTATATACGACTGAGATACCTCGGTCAACGGTACTACAGGAGCCTATCTGGTATCACTGGGACCAGGTAGGATCAGTTTCTTTTTAAGGTGCAGTGGGTAGTTCACTGGCCCACAATTGGATGTTGCGACCCAGTCAACATAATGAGCCTATTCCTTAAGCAACGGGCCTTATCCGCCGAGGTATGTTTTGCATTTTTTACGTCCACAGTTCTTCCTCTTTCTCTATTCCTTATATTCATCTCGTTTTCTACGTTCTGATTTATTTTCTCGCTCTAATTATTCTTCCTTCTCAGCAGTTAGCACAAAGGGACCAATTAATAGACCCAAGTGGGCTGTGGTAACACAGCTGCCTGCCTAACCTAACCTAACATAGCCCTCCCCAATCAGACATATTAACTGCAATGTGAATGGGACTGCTAACGGAACAATTTTTTATAAAACAATTTATTGCTTGATTCCTTCAAATATAAATATTTCATGATATTCTCATGAAATATTTTTTTATTTAAAACTACAAATTGAATGTATTACTGCGGGGAAAGCATATCCATATGGCCATTTCACTACTGCAATTTATTTCTCTTAATCAATTTGCATTTAAAAGAGTTCTAAATTTTGAATTATTTTTAAAGTAATTTTATCTCTACTATTTTTTATATATAATTCTTAAAGATGTTAAAACTAGTACATGTCTAAGTATGAAAAATAAATAAACGATTAAAATTAATATAGTTGTCTTTGATTTAAGTCATTACATTCACACGGTTGCATACAAGTTAAATTTTATGTTTTTTTTTCTTTTTTTTTTTTTGGCAAACTAAAATCACGAAATTTACATGCATGATATAATATTTAGAGTTACTGTTTTTGCTTATAGTTAACGATAACAGTGGCGAACAAAACAATACAACTTTATTTAAGGTGCGTTAGCAATGAACTATTGATATTTGAGAGCGTTTTATTTGGCAAAAAGTCAACTTTTTGTAATTTGCAATAAAAACATGGTTGCTAGACAACAGTTTAACGGTTTAATTTATTTTCTTGTAACCATAAAGATTGCTAATAAGCGGGTTGCACAGTGTTGCTATTAATTTATGCGCAAATTATTAATATTGTTTCAACCACATTTTTTTTTGCAGGATTTAAAAAAAATCCTTTTTATAGGCGGTGTTTAAAATAATAACTTTTCATATATCGTGCATAAAAAATCCTTTTTCAAATTTTTCGCCTGGTTCACAGTGGTTAGAAAACAGTTTATTTTGGACATAATTCGGTATCTTAATTAAATTTCCCAGGCAAAGCAGCGGTGTTTCTAAGCAGAGCTACTAATGGTCGGCCTAGGGTAGGGGGTTTCTGGGTAGGCCCCCAACGTTGGGAACATTGGGCATATAATTTTTGGAAATATCAAAAAAAGTTTATTTTTAATTTACATGTTAAGATTTTTGAAATTAAATTAATTAGGGGGAACCAGTCCCCCGGTGTGCAGACACTGAAGCTGGATAGACAGTTGGGTACTGTCGCAGGTTTTTACCAGTTTCCTTTCTTAACAATAAAACGTGTGAATAATAATAGCCTAAAAAACCACGAGAGCCGGTAGCCCATACAGAGAGCCGCTCATCTCTGTAGCCGGTTATTGGTGAGGTCCCTTCGGGGTACACGTGTTGGTTGTGGTTAATTTGCCTATCTCTGCGGGTCTGGCGTGGAATAGACTGAAGTGTGCTTTTGCACTCTCAACAGAGGAGTTTATGATAGGCTCCAACCCTATTGCAAGTGGTAGATTCATGGTCCTGCAAACCGTGGTCTTAAAATTGCACAGAATAATGGTTTGACCACCGTCTGATAAGGGCTTACTGCCAGGTACAGACGTTAATCTAATCACTTATCTTGTACATATTTGCAATCAAAAGAGCTCTCATGTTTGCAAAATGAAAGACATAATATTAATAGTATTTTTTTTTTATCATCAATCACATTGGATTAAATTGGATGTTTATTTATTTGCCAAGTTTTAAGCTTCACAGTATTTAGTAACATATTAAGACATATTATTTTAAAACACAAACATTCGATTTTTATTTATTTATATCTTTTTTTTAACAATTTCGTTTTGTTGTTAAAGACAACATAATTCGTGTACAAAATAAAACTTATCATGACAAAACACAAATAAACCAACTGCCATAATTCATGTCTGCACGAATTTATTAAATATTTTGCATTTTTTTTTCTAGTTTTTTTTTTTAATTTAATTCTGTACATTTGAACTTATGTACGTTGTCTTAAAATTTACAATTTGGCTGATGATGAAGGCAAATTTTATTAAGAATAGTAAAAACATTTTTCGAGAATTCCAGAAACCAATGAAAAAACAGTAGCGTTTTATTAATGTCAGTTTAGTTTTATTTGGAATATGCATCAATTCATAGTTTAATTAGTTAGTTGTTCAGTTACAACAACAACAACAAAAAAATATTGTAAAATAAATAACAACGAAAATTCTTAACATACGAATAGTAAAAATCCATTAAAAGCTTTTAACACTTGACAAGAGTTCAGTTGAAATGCAACAAATTAAAGAGGATTCGTTATAAGCACGAAGAGGGGTTAAAGCCGACTTAGTTTTTAACTACAATTATTATTAAATATGTCGCTATAGGCTAAATATGCGAAATGAGCGATTTTTTAATTAAAAACTTTTTTTTAGTTTTTTGTTTTATAAAATTTCGACTCGAGTGAAAAAAGTCGTTGAGGACCTTTAAAGAAGACTTTCAGAATTATATCAACCATAATTGTACTTATTTATACCCCTCACCATAAAAATTGAAAATAGGGTATAACTAGGTTTGTCATTCCGTTTGTAATTATTACAATATCCATTTCCGACCACATAAGGTATATATATATTCTGAGTTCTTATGCACAGCGAACTCGATGGAGCGATGTCCGTCTGTCCATTTCCTGTCCGTGTTAGTGTTGAAATGAAGTTTGACAAGGCACTAGATCAGCTGGTGAAAATTTAAATATGCCAATCGAGGTGGTAAAAGAGGCGCTATTGAAAATCAGCAGAATCGGTCCATGCCCTTTAATGCAGCGGGCAAAATACCACGCCTTTCTTTAATTTCTTCATGTCCTTTGGAACAATGAAGTAACTCCAAGCAAAAAAATAAATATATGGGGCGATAGTGATTTAGAAAATATGAAAAAACATCAGGTGATAAAATTGGCGCTCACCCATATTTTCCGAGTCACGGGCCTCTGAAATTTAAAGCTTTTAAAGATATCTTTAAGGAAATACTAAAAATTTTAAAAAATACTCAACCCATTAAGAGCTCATGTTTTTTATGTAAAATTATATGTGCAGTAAAAAGTTTTTTTACAAATATGGTGAAGGGTATATAACACTCAACATGGCCGAATATAGCAGCTTTACTTGTATGTAATTTAATTCAAATATAAAGGACATTTGTGTATTTAGCGTTTTTTTATCGGTTTTTTTTTTTGTCTGACTGGTTTATTTTTAACCATCAGCTGTTTGTTAGGCTTGTAAGCATCTCGTAATCCTTCTTGTAGTAAAAAAAAAATAAATCGCTTCTTTACGAATTTTTCTGATTTGAGCGGTTTTTTAAGATTACAGCGCTTTTTTATATTTATCCGTTTCCAGATAATAAGTTTTATTATGTATTTAAAAATTTCTCAACACTTTTATTATTCATTTTATAGACGATAATTTGCGTTTTAGGTTGTTTTAATTGGTACTTCAGCTACTTAAAATAAGACCCATACATTTTTAAGAACTTAAGGTGAATTGTGACATTTGATAAGGGCCTTTAAAATGCATACTAGGTAACAGCTAAAGTTGCTGACTGCTATTTTGAGAGGATCGATATAGTTTAAGTAATAAGAGGCTATTGAAAGCTAGTTATTCGATTATTCGAAATTTTTCAAAACCCGGTTTTCGAAGTTGAGATATTGAGTTTCTTCTAAATGAATTTGTACTTTAAAATTAAAAAAAAAACTGTAACGCATATATATATATTAAAAATTAGTTTCTTTACGCAGCTTCGATGAAAAACGTGCAAACTAAAAAAATCCAGTTGGTAATTAAAATAAATCATTAATAATTGGACTATCTGACTTTCAAAAATTCAAATCGACAGCTGTACGGTAGAAAAAACCGGGATAAAATCTGGTTAAAAAACCGAGCCAACCACTCTAGTCTTTAATACGTTTTACGCAGGTGTTCCAACCCTTAGCACATAAAACGGAAGGTCGTCTAGTTATGAGATGCGGCATTCTGCTTTAATTTTATTTTTTTGACATTGCAAATGATATAGAACAACGATCGATTTAGGGTTTGTTCGTATGGTCGTATAGATGGTTTATCTACGACGCGTTCGGGAGCTATGAATTTTCATGACAACATGTGATTTTGTCCATATAAAAAAACAACAACAAATACGTAGGCGCCTTTGAGCTAATGCGGTATGTACACGGTGTGCTGACTACATACACACGGTATTCAATGTTTATATTTATGCGTGACGAAGCACGCCGGGATCCGCTAGTATAATTATAAAAATCAAATCTACTTCCACACTTAGTTAACTATTTTATGAGTGCTTATCACCGAAATTAATCGCTACCCACCATAGGGTATTAACAATCAAAAACATGATTTGCAATGATACAATATTTCCATAAACAAACATACCGGGACTAAACAACACGCATGCCTGCATTTATGCACATTTTGAATGGAACCAAAAAACAAAAAAAAAAAATAAAAAATCAAAACATCAGAAAAAGTTCCAAACTAGCGTCATGCAGTCTATAAGAAATCTTCTCTTTCTCGTACTGAAAAAATTTTTAGTAGCAAAAACATGAAAGAAAAAATCTTAAAAAAAAAACAAAAACTCTTAAAAAGTTGTTTTACACTTCACCTAATTGCTAGTTAATGCTTGCAACCCCGGAGGGGTGTATTATTTGTTGGTTTTTTGTTGGCTTCGGTCATAGTAATAACATGAGCCTGAAACAAGAAACAAATGCAAAGTAGCAATCATGTGATGAGATGCCTACAACACCAATAACAAACAACAACAACAATAACAATATGCCATCACCTTTAGCAGAAGCACAGGAAAAGAAATGACTAGTGACTTGTATGCGAGGAATAAAAACTTTTGCCTCCTGATGATCCACTTTACTTCCTTCCACACTTGGATTTTCGTAAATTTCTATATTTTTCATGCATATTTTCTTACGCTTCAGGTTGTTTTATATGCAAATTACACGTTTGTTTTGTTGCTTTTGACCGTCCTCTCTAGTTGGCACATTGTTTGCGCTTTTTTCATTTAGTATCATGTGCATTATTTTTTATAAGTTACTCTCTTCTTGTTAAGTTGTATCTCGGTTTGTGTGTTTGTTTGCCACAAATTTTATTTTTAAGTGTCTGAAGGCGGATTTGTTAGCTTTTGACATGGCTTTTAGTTAGTTAAAACATAAGGCGGCACATCTGTTTCAAATGGGTATGGAGCAGAAAAGAAAACCTGCGACACAGACAAACTGAATTTATATAAAAAAATACCGAAATTAATACAAACGTAAATAAGTTTATTTGAATTTAAGGAAAAACTTCGAATAATGGTAAATAAGTTTTGGTTTAATAATAAATATGATTAAAGTTTTTAAAGTCCAGATTTTTAGCTTAAATAACCGATAAAGAAGATAAAAGTCGAAAATTTCAAAAATGTAAGTAGCTAACTGAAAAACGGCCAAACAATGCCCCTGGGGTTCCGTTCCCTGTTATACTGTTTATACAAATACGATGTCTGTGCGTCTGCCAAGGACGGCTGTGTGTTGAACCTTAATAACGACCGCTACAAAAACAAAACAAAAAAAAAAAACAAAATTAAATTAAATTAAAATCTAAATGGGTCTCATAGAAGACGTAATTATGAATGTAATGGGTAGACACTCTAGATTTTCAAAAATAAATAAAAAGTCATACGTTTAAAAAATTAAGCGTGCGCAAGCTTCATATGAGTAATTTCAAATCATTTTGGGCGGATTTATTTTCGAAAATTTTAAAAGTCTTTTAATTAATTTTTTTGTGGGTTTCTCTTTTGTAATTGTAATTACTTTAACCCAACGTTCGTCAGTATAGATTATCAGGAAGAGGTTAAGTAAAAATTTCTTATGATGGACATGAGTGTCGAGAGCAAAGTGCAGTTGGTTTTAGAACTTAAATAACTCATTGGCAGACTCCCTTAAGATTTTGATGACACTTAAGATTTTGATGTAAGAACATTACGCCATAGGTATCTTACTTCTTAGTTATGGCACCATTTGACTAGTATCTATTTTTGAAACCATTACATTTTTGTTCGAGAATTTTTAAAAATAAAATTTTTATTCGCAAATATTACTTTATAAATCGCGAAGAGACTTTTTAAAATGAATAAATAAAAGTTTATTTTTAATCAAGATATAACTCTTGAAACGAGTACTTAATCTATTTAAATAAATTTCACCTAAAATATTATTTGATATTAAAATTTAAAAAAAAAAAAACAAAAAAAAAATAAATATGCAGAAAATATTGGTATTTCAAAGAATTTACACAAGAAGAAATAGCTTTATAGAAAAAAAATATATATATATATATATATTTTATATATATAAGATAATTCGTATTTTTATAGAAAATTTATATTTTAGATTTTTGTATAGGATTAAGTTTTTGTGTTTAAATAAAATTTGTATGTAACATGTGAAATTGAAATAATTATGTTTTTGGCCTAATTTGAAAGGAAAAATGGCATGAAGGTGAGTTAAGGAAAGAGGAATCTGAGAGCATACGGGTTCACAAAAGGAAGTTGGACATGGATAAGAATTTTTGTGACAAGGTTGGGAGGGCAGTCTGGTGGTAAAACATCTGCCACGATTGTTACTGTTTGTGTGGACGTGTTGCATTGTTTAAGTTTTTATTGTGTGAGTTTTCTTTTTTGGTAAGTTTGTTTAACTTGTTGTGGAATATGTTTTATGTGCGGCGTACCCAATGAGAAGGGTTGGAACCTCGCTGAGATGTGTTTACCGTCCTCATAGAGCTAGTCGGAAACCTCATTGGCCCCTACGGCCGTTTATGTAACAGCCGTAGGGACCAGTAGGTTTTCCAGCTAGCTCTCTCAACCCTAATTCGACGGCAAGCACATCTCAGCAGGTTCCAACCCTCCCACTGGGTACGCTGTTCATAAAAAAAACCTAACATAAAAAAACTACAACAAACGCATACCACAAAACAACACACATCGATTTCTTCACAGGCTGATGTGAACCTGTTCTGCCCTCCCAACCGTGTCACAAAAAAAAAATCCTTATACGTCAGCTTTGTGACGTATTAAACAAACATCAACTTATTGCTTAAGCAATAGCAAACGTCTTTAACATAAATGCTTTGCTGATTGCTTTGCTGCAGAAAGAAACACATAGTCAGCCTAAGTAAATGCGTTTCTTTCTTTTTTTTTTGCATTTGCTTATTGCTGTTGCTTTGTTTATAATGAAATGTTTTGTAAATGCTGAGACATTTAGTTTTTTTATTTGCTGAAATACATGTTAGCAAAGATTTTAGTGCTGCTGCTATTTTTGAGCAAGCAATTTAAACACTAGTATCATTTAAAAGCTTTTGATGTGATCTTTCAGGATATACTAAAATGTTTAACCCATTAAAAGCCATAAAATTATATAAAGGACTTAATTTTTTCTTACTTCTTATTTCTCTGTTACCCAAATATTTTTTTTTTATCTAAGTTATTTCACTAAACTAGATTTACATTGTATATGGTGAACGGTATATAAGATTCGGCATAGCCAAATATAGTACTCTTACTTGTTTTAATAAAATTAGGAAAAATCGAACTTAAAATTATTAAACGATTTTTTCCTAATTAAAAATTAATTTTAAACATTCCGCACATTGAAAAAATATTCGAATTTCAAAAAGCAAAATATTTTAACCGAATTAAACCTAAATTCAATTAACTCTTTAAAAAAAGAATTATGTTATTCCTGACCTTTACTATTTTTTATATGAAGACTTATTTGTGTAAAAACCAGCGTTAGACATTAAAACTAATAAAAAAACTAATTCATGATATAATTGAATTTAAAAACAGTTGAAAAGAAATATGCATTTAAAGTAAAGATTTTTCCTTAAATCTAAAAATGACAACTCAGTGCACAGCCCACGTAGTAAGAACTAATTCTTATGCGGCGTTGAACAAAAGCCGAAGAAGGACACATCTCATACTAGACACAAAATAAGTGAAATTAAAAACGAGCTGTTGAAAATCTTTATGAACGTGAAAAGAAACCTGTAACTTTTTTAAGTAATTTTGTCTTTAACAGGATTAGCTTACAAAACCTAAAAAAATAGACAACAAAACTAAAGACAAACAAAAAAAAAAAGTGAAACATAGAGACTGAGTCTAATTAACATTTTTAATGTTAAAATCGTGTAACTTTGCTGGTGTTTTCCACCCAAAAATAAAACCCACGATATAAATAAAAAGTTAACTGAATCGAAACAGAAACACAGTGACTTTTAATTGTTCGGTATCAGTTTACAAACTGCATTTAATTGAGTTAAAGTGATGAACATTAACGCGAAAGTGTAACTGATGCTGCTGGATGTTATTTTTTTTTAACTCATCACAGACAAACTGAGATAAGAATCTAATCTTAAAAAGTGTCAAAAGTTAAATTAAAAACTTTTTAACATTTAAAAATGTTTAAACGGTTCTGTTACATTTTAATTGAACAATTTAATTTGCTCGATTTTTTTTGGCTTTTTTTCTACAAAAGTCTTTTTTTTGTTGTAAATTTAAAATAATAAAAATTTTGAAATGGCAACTTTAGAACGTGTGTGATAGCTTTAAGGTTGTAGACAAAATTAAGCTTTTTAACTATAAAAAACGAATTACGTATAAAAGTATTTATTTTAATTAAAGCCATGTGCTTCAAGCATTAGTTTTCGTGCAATATTTCTTGACCACATAATTTTTCAATACAAAACTAATCATCAGTGCAAGCTCTCTTTCTTTACATCAGATAGAGTTAAAGTTGGTGGCTGAATACTTCCTAAGACTAAAGGCTTTTATACGATATTGTTTGTCTAATGTTAAGATTAGGAAATACAAAGGGGTGCTTTTAATAAAAATGTTTGTGTATTTAATAATTATTTCACTCATATTTAAAATATTTGATTGATTTAGTCATCGTCTTTGTACTGTCCAAAATGCTTTTGTATAAAGACATCTTGTTGTGTGCAATGCTTAAAGTATACGTTTCGTATATATACGTATACGTGCTTAAGTATTACGTTTCGACTGTAAAAAATTTGCCTGCCTTCCAGCTACTACTGTCGTCAATAAAATTTATTTCAAAAAATTCAACTCCTTTTTGTGTGCATTTCATTATCTTTGCTGTTTTGTTGGATTTTTATTAAGCATCAGATTACTGTTTCGCCATTATTAAGACTTGTCGACGCCTGACAGTAAAAATAAAAAAATAATAAAAAAATAAAATTATTTAATATTCAACATTTCCTACTTAAACATTTGTGTAACATTATTTATAATTTAAATATGTAATAATGGAAGAGTGAAGATATGAAAACTGGGGAAATAAAAAGCTTACAAAGTCGTTTGTATTGGGTGTTTTTTGTAAGTCCGACAACACCAACTAATGAAGATTTTTTTTATGCAAGAGATTAGAACATTATAATTTCAAAATGATTTCGGGCACCGCGCCTGCTCAGGACGAAGCGCATTCTAGACTTCCAATTTTGGGTCAAGTACTACTGGCCGTATGTCACGAATAACACAAACAATTTTGGCTTCCAAAGCGTCAATTGTTGCTGGTTTATCAGCATAAACCATTGACTTCACGTGGCCCCACAGGAAATAACCGAGAGGTGTCAAATCGTACGACCTTAAAGGCCAATTGACAGGTCCATTTCTTGAAATCAGCTTAGAGCTAAATTTTGATTCCAATAACTCGATCTTGCGGTCGCCGTATGGCACGTAGCGCCATCTTGTTGAAACCACATTTCATCTGGATTAATTTCATTCATATTTTTAACCAAAAAAAAAAAATCATTAATCATTGTGCGGCGTTACCGCGATCTCCATTGATCGTAACGTGAAGAAATAAGGTTCGATGATGCCACCAGCGTGTAAAAGACACCAAACCGTGTGGATGCAATGGAGTTGTAGGGTATGCTGTGGATTGGTCTCACTCCATAAGCAAAAATTTTGCTTATTAACAAACCCTTTAATTCAAAAATTAGCCTCATGGGTGAACGAATTTGTCGAATTTGGAGAAAGAACCACGCATATAATGGTTTAAATTCCTGCACTCGATAAATCTTATACCTGTGCAGACCATGATCTTTGCGCAAAATTTTTACGTAATGGACGGAGAGAGCCCTAATTCGACGAATCGGAAAATTTGGGTCTTCTACCGCACGTTTGTTTACAGCAGCTATATTCTCTGCATTACGCACATACTTTCGACGTGTTGGTGTTACTGCATCCTCTAGAGAGTATGCGGTGCGAAATCTCGCCGCACTTCGACGGATGGCTTGCTTAGACGAACGATTATATGCACCATAAAAATCACGGTGTCATCTACAAGTTGCTTAAATTGATGACTAATTTTTAAAGAAAACTTGGATGATTTGATAGCGTTGTCCAAGCGTGAGTCTATTCATAATGATTTGCCAGAGTTTCCTGAAAAATAAGAAAAAATTTATCATCAAAATTTAATTTTTAATGTTATTTTTTATAATATCTAGTTCTATAATTATTAAATAAAAACACCTTTTACTAAATATCCACCAGCAGTGGCGCCTTCATTTACATATCAGTAAAAAATGCTAGAAAAATATTCCCGTTTCCAATTAAACAAGCAGTCTGTGGTAAGTTGCATACGAAAAACGACCACATTCATGCAAAAATGTATTCTAAACCTCAACAGATGTGCCTTTATTAACAAGGTAATATTGAGGTGTTTAACAATACTAATAGAGAAGAAGATGCCTTTTGGAATATAAAATAACCTTTTTTTTTGGGGGGTTGGTCCCCAAATATTGTGCGAGCTACGGTGTCACAGTAGCTAGATTTAATAAATCTAGAAAGCTTGGAAAAGACGACTACATGAAGGCCGTCTGGAAGGATGTTTAAGTAAAACCAAAAACATTAATAAGTTACAAACGAAGTACCAGAGCTGGCTTACAGCCTCGATGAAAGGACACGACAACTTCAGATGTCATCAGATTTAGAATGGGGAAGATATATTGACAGTCAGAAATCACGAATCTAGAGCAGTGTGTGGAACAGTTCTATCTGATTATTAAGAGCTCATCACTGTGGGACATGTGGTGGTTAAAAAGGGACACAAGAAAACGTAGCGGTCTACTCGAAGATCAAATGTACAACACAGGGTTATTATTGGAATGTTACGTTGACAAATGTCTGGTGGAATTTTTTCTTGATTGCATTAGTGATGATTTTGCATTAGTGTTTATAGATTTCGTTGATTTAAAAAAATGTATATAGTGGTGAATCACACGATTCTTATGTTCGATATTTATAAATGAAATGAGAAAGTACAGCCGCAGAAAATGTTTAATTTGCTTTATGACGTATGGCTGCTTCTTGTTTAAATCAAAGAAGTTTCTTATCATGTCGCTATATCGAGCATCAGTGAAATGTGGTCCAAGGATTCCGTTAGCTTAAGTATGTAAGTTTCTAGGAATCCATGTGGGAAATGCTTAATAAAGGGATAAAATTAAAATATACTTTGTCGCTCACGAAGGTTTGTCTCGAATAGAGAGCTATGTAACTTCCGATATATATATTTTATTGCAGTACTCTGTCAAGTTGTGGAATGTTTGTTGAAGGATTGTAAGAAGGCGGTAAATGTTTTTTTATGCTTAAATTGAAATATTCATGCACTGTAGTTCATCTTATGTCTGCCTTTATTGCAAATAAAAATGTTTGTAAATGTTTTTTTATGACATCATTTTGTAGTTTTTAAATTGTTATGAGTTGGCGGTATCCTTTCTACATAAAAACTAAAAAAAATAAAAAATAAAAAAAAATATATAAAACATAATTCAGATGAGCACTGCCACAGTGGCTTTTTTCTTTTAAGAAAAGCACATCACAATCATATTCATTAAATTAAAAATATGAATACTTTTATGCAAATGTGTGTGTGTGTGTGTGTGTGTGAGTGAATGTTTTGCTTTTATTTGTAAATCTTTTATGATAAAATCATGCCGCTGTGTTGATGACAATGAAGTTGTTGCTGTTGAAGTCATATTGTTTCTACCAATGGCACAAAGAAGTCAACTAGATTTAATCTAGGATGGTTTTCACATACAATTTATACTTTGAAGTTTTTTGAAAGAAAAAAAAAACAACAACAACAATTCCCACGACTTTTTAAGAAGTTTCTAAATTAAAAGTACGAAGTGGAAACTGTAAAAAGAAGAAGAGAAACTAAAGTTTTCTTAACACTTTTAAATTCTTTTTTAACCACCTTCACATTTTAACAAAAATATTGTCACACACGCGTTCGAGTCTCTGAGTCCTTTAGCTAATAAACCTCACCAATCAGTCGTATTTGTTTAAATGTATTATTAGATTTTCAAAACTATTACAAAGTAAAAGATTGATTGAGAAACAATTGGGCAAGATATTCGCAATTTAAATTGGAGGGTGTAACTTATTACTTTCAGTTTAGGTGTATTTTGCAAAAAATATATAGAACAAATACGAAGCGCTCAATAGAAATCTGCTTTCAGTTTACATTATTTTAAAGCTTTCCGAAGACAATTTCTTAATCTGTTTAGAAGCTTTTAAAGACAAGTGACCCTTCTTAATATTTATTATAAAACATAATTGTGTTTTATAAAATACAAAAATGATAATTAATGAAAATTGACTTATTTTTGCTTTTTGCTTCATTTTTAATTTAATTTCTAAACATTTTTAGAAAGGAAATTATTTACAAATGTATACGGACATTTTCCTTTCTAAAAATGTTTATAACTTTATCCCTCCGATGAGTAACAGTTCTGAACTTCACGACCGTGTAAAAAGGTCCCTACGGACCTTTTTTGTAAATCATGTTTTTTTCATATAAAAAAATTTTTTTTTATTTTTATTGTTTATAACTAAATTCTACATACAAAAATAATTTTTTTGCTTGAATTTTCTTAACTCTTTTAGGTTTGGTGGTCAGTTAACTAACCACCTATTGTTGGGTGTTTAAAACATGTTTTCGTGCCATTTATTGAGAAAATGTAAGCTAATTACTTTTTGAAAGTCACTGTTGATCGTTTATTGCAAAGTTCAGTCGTAAGGGTGCCCTGTTATATAATTATATAATATTATATATTTTTCTGAATATATGCCAATCCATTACTTTTTAATTCGACTTCCCTCATTAAAATAATAAAAAATATTTTTCAATTTTATTTTAGTGGTTCTTACTTCCTTAAGACTTGTATTTTTATTTTGTGATACCATAAATATATATTTTATTATATTCATCGATAAATAATGTAAGTAATAGGGTGGTTAGTTTACTAACCATTGTGACTGTAGTATATTCTACATTATTTGTTTTTCTGTTTATATTTATGTTATGCTAAAGAAAGCCTTGAGTACTCGATGGCCTTGAAATTTAAATATTTTGTTGGAAGATATACCTTCTGATTGTGGAAGTGTGTGCAGTCTTGAATCAGACAATTGGGACCATGAAACCGATATGATGATACTCTCAGATATACCTGATGGTGATTTTGTCTCGGATGATAAAATACCTTTATCGAATTTGTGTCAGTTACCCGCAACCTGAGGTGGTGCAAACTAGAGTAGACATTTCGAAATGGAAGAGGTAGGTGCATACACAGGAGGTAGATGTGTCCATAACTATATAGTAGAAATAGAAGGTATCACACCTTATTTTGGTTAGATAATTTAGTTGAAATATTTCTTACATTAAATTTAGTGATGGGTATAAAAAAATTGCCAAAAGTAGGCTCTAAGCGCTCCCGTTCTGCAACAACTTCGCCATTATCAGTACAAATAAAGCGACACAAACAATCAGTGCCAAAAGAATTACGTCTGAAAACAGTATGCATAAGCCAGAGCGATCCACATCCCGAAGATGTACAAAATGCCGCACCAAAAAGAATCCAGTGCGTATAATATGGCAATACAAATCCTGCAAAGACCCCCTCTGTATATAAACAAATAAGTCTTGCTTCTCCGATTTTAATCAAAAGTAGTTTTGTGTTCTTAATTTGGCTGCAAATCCTAAATTTTGGTCGAATATATATATTATGCCAAGCGCCACGGTGGTTAGATAACTAACCACCTCATTACAAAAAAACCTAAAGTGCTAATTTGTTTTTTTCTAATAAGAATATGTTATTTTAACTAAAAATGCATTCGTTTTGTTTAAAAAGTTATAAACGCAAAACCGTGGCTGAAAGAGTTAAGACTATTATAAAAAAGTTATTGTTGTTGAGCGTGTACTTTTTGTCCCCCGCCCTGTGCGCAAGTGTTGCAGCGATGTAAAAGTATGCTATGTTTTCCGCAAACAGCGTTGCCGCAGCCGAAGCAGTTTGCCTGCGTTTTCCGCAGTCGCCCGTACTCAGAACGGCAAAGGCGACATGACGGTCTACGAGTACTTGACGACGGTGCGTTGCTTTTCCATCGGTCTTGGTAATACCTGAAATGAAAAGAAAAATAAATAACAAATAACTATATATTCTATTCTTGAATTTGAAGATTTTTTTCTTACCCTGACATCGAATGCTGCCATCGCATTGCGTTTCCTTGGATATGAGGCTATATGGTTGTTCCGGGCACGTTCTTCGATATTTGGTATGGCCAATTGTTTCGTTAGCAGTAACAAGAACGACCGCCGTCTGTCACTCCTTTTTATAGGCTCCATTTCGTTGTAAATCGTAAAAGCAGCCAATGCAGCGACGTCCTGCATATTATAAAACATGGCCAACGGCCATTGTTGTGTTGCTCTTTTGCAGCTGTAAATGCTTAGCATTTGATCCATGGTATCAACGCCGCATTTGTTGGCATTGTAATCTAATATGGCATAGGGCTTCCGCTTCTCGGTTTGCTCGTCAACGAGACAGGTGTAGTGCATTGTGGAGAGCACGTTCACACTTTATTTTTTTTCGGCACGTATGAGCTTAACGCTATATCCCCTTCGTTGAGAACAAATAATGTACTATTGATGGTGCGCTTCGGGTTCTTCTTGACCTCCTGTGGAATAGATAAATGTAGCGCACTGTACCAACATATTCGGTCTTCGTCCTCAACAAAATACGCGCCAAGTCAAGAGTGGTAAAGAAATTATCCGCGTATATAGTACGGCCAGAATCTAAATATTTTTCCACAAGATCCAACACTACGTTCTGCTCTTGGTTGTTGGTTTGGCAGTTTTCCAGAACATATCATTCCCTTCACAGGATAATAACTCTGTGATTCGCATTGCTACTAGTATAAAATTAGAATATTGTGCCTATCCTTGAAAGCAATAAATTTCATGTCTTCGAATTTTTCTTCGAATTTTTTGTTTTTATCATCATCCCTAATGTCTTTGAGTTTAGGTCTTTGTGTTCAGAACAAGTAAATTATGTGTTGAAACAATAAAAAAATTATAATGATGCCCAAAAACATGCATTTATTAGTGAAATTCAGTACAAAGTCCATACGGACCTATTGACCCGTCCGCGTACTATTCTCACTAAAACCTCAATATCTCCTAAAGTAATGATCCGATCGGCTTGATTTTTTTTCCAAAAGATGCGCAACAAAATACTCTTGGTATAGAAAGCAAGTAGGAGTAATTTCAGTTTGAAAAGGCAAAAAGGTCCCTAGGGACCTTCTCACTCATCGGAGGGTGTTAAGTAAAAATGAACCAAAAAGCCGAAAATAAGTCAATTTTCATTTATTTATAAGATCAATGGTTCAAATCCTGGTTGGGAAAAAAATTAAAAATTATACTTTTTTTTTAGTTTTTTTTTCATGCTTTTTAATTTTAAATTATTTAATATGGATTTCAAAGCGCTTAAAATGTATCTTTATTCCCATTATTAATTTTAAATAATAATTTCCAAAGTGTCCGTGTAATTATCAAAGTGTATTTCGATATTTTGTTTGTTTTATTTTTCGCTGTGTTTTAACTGCAGAAGGAGGCTTTCTGCAGAAGAAAAAAAAAATTAAATCAATAATTGGTTACTTATTGATTTTATTATTCAAATAACAACGTGCTTGAAAATGATTTTCTCACATCGAAAGCGCTCCCCACTCTCACTATACAAACATCCAGTGAGGATGGATTTCACCGAAAGGTATGAAAATAGTGGGTTGATCAAAAATCTTTAGTTTATCCTTAAATTATTAAGAATTTTCCTGAAGAAAATTTAACTAATCTGTATCGATGTGTGTTTTCACCATCAATTTAAATTTAATTATTTATTTGGCAAAGCAGCACGCTTAAAATTATTTTAAACAATTTAATTTTGTATATAAAAATATAAATCTTTTGAAGAAAAAAATGCAGATGACAGTTTCAAATGTTTGACTCTGGCATTCGCCTTCTATTCCTTAAAAGAGGAAACGAAAATCATATTTAAAATAACTCATCGCTTGCCAACTACTAACTAAAATTTAAATTCCTGCGGTTAGATAAAAGTAGAAATTTCTCTACTTATGAGAAAATAAAATGTAAACTTTGTATTATCATTGTCCAGCCATCAATCAACTGAGTTGCTATCTCCAATATTCTTGGAAATTGTATTTAATATGAAATACTTTATAACAATAAAAAGGAGGAACACATTGGAACATAATTTAATGACTCATAAAAAATTATTGTAATTATTTTGATAACAAATGATCAGCATACAAAGTGCGATCGGGGTATTAAAAACATTTTTCGTTACGTTTTGCATAAACAAGAATTAAAGAAGTAATATTTAAGAAAATATTTTCTGAAAGAGAAATTGTCTATTTCTGCGTTTTTTCTTCAACGGTGTGTTCGTACGAATTTTAAAAGTATTATTTGGCATTTTAGTTATTTTTTTATTATGAATTTGGCAACATTAATATGTAGATAGTGTCAAGACCCAGATATGCAAATTGATTTCAACTGAATCGATCAAGTACAACAAAAACAAAAAATAAAAATTTATTAAAAGAAAAGAAGCAATAAACATTTATAAAACAACAACAATAACATAAAATTCCACGAATTATACCGACACAGGTGCAACATGAATATAAATTATTTCTTAAATAAATAAAATTAATAAAAAAACAGGCATTAAAAACATTGTGTTATTCTTTTTTTTTGTAATTTTATTTCATTTTTTAATGCTGACGACAATTCAAATTCAAATATGAGCGAAAATTGATTTTAATAATGTGGTTAGGTTTTTACTGACATTTAAATACACTTGAAAAAATAATAGTGCAGCTGAAATATAATTTGAATAGACAGACAACTTTTTCAAAAATAACAAATTTGGGATTACTTACGAAGAGTTGAAAACTTAAAATCGCTTACGTCAAGGTAAAAATCAAATTAGAAACACTTTCTTCTCCCGACCAAGTAACCATACTTTTTGGGGCTGCATTATATAATAATAATATCTCCCATTGTAGGTGCTTAACGAAGCGTGTTGTTTAATTTTTTTTTACTTTTATCTGTAACGTTATCAGTGTGCCCAAACTACTATAGACCAATTAAATATTTTCGTAAATAAAGCACAAAGCAGTGCTAGTTTGTAACTGTCGTACCAAGGCACATTTAATAGGGTGCATTTAAGGCGAAATCATTGCTTTTTCATGGTTTAAGTGTGTGAAACAAAGCAGAGTAAAATACAAAGAAACAACTAAGAGTGCTATATTCGGTTATGCCGAATCTAATACATCCTTCACCATGTATGTAAATCTAGTTTAGTGAAGTAACTCCAATAAAAAAAGGAAATATTGGGGTGACAGCAGCCTTATTCTGTAATTCTCGTAGCTAAATCTAATTCTTGATCGCTAAAAAGCTAAAAATAAATTACGGCAAATATTTTAGCTCTATCTCCTAATTTGTATTCTGTATCTATAATCGCTTAGCTAAAATTTTATATTTTCGCCGTAGCTAATTTGCTATCACTATACTTACCCTTTCCCTCTACTTTTATGAATTGCTGTAAAAAAGAGACAAATATATTGTGACAGCTTCGTATTAGAGTTACCTTACTTTATGATTCGCTTTCCTTGCAATGATTAGCGTTTACCCACAAAAAGTTTTCAATATATGTATATGATGTATTTATAAAAATTATTTTAAATTTATAGAAAATTTTTTAAATCCTCCGAATATACACACTTAAAACGCATGTACTTGAATAAAAAAATGTGTAAATTAAATGTTGCGGTTAGCCATGGAATTATTAACCGTTGCAATGATGGAAACATATTTTCAAGATGCAACACTATTTTACACTAATATTTTGTACAAAAAGTTAACACAAAACAATCGTCGACAACAGCATTTGAAGAAAAAATAGATTTAAATTAAAAATAATAAAAATTTAAAATTAAATTACGCGTATTTTAAATTAAATTTATTACCTTCAAAAAACTTGTGCTAATTATCCCGAACAAATTATTAAAATCTCCAAATTTGATTATTTAAATTGGCGAATATATAGTGAATTGCATATATTCCTGCTCTTTCATTGCTAAAATTAATAAAATTTACATAAAAAACACAAATAGAAAATGTATATGTTTTACCCAAATTTGAGCACTCAAAAATATTCGTTGCTAAAAATTTTTTTTAATTTTTTTTTTAAAATCGCTTATTTGAAATAGAGAATACAATATTAGAAAATTTTAGCGATGACGACGAATTTACGGCGAATTGGATTTTTAGACATCGCCAAATTAAGCAATATACATTACAGAATTGCCTTTACAGCTAAAAATCGCTAAATGTATTTTTTAGATTTTTAACGATGGAGTTTTAGCTTTAGCAACTTACAGAATAAGGCTGCAAGATATTTAAAAAATAAGACAAAATAAATTCCTATAAATAATTTTACATAAAAATATCATCGGCTTTTAATGGGTTAAGCATTTTTTTAAAATTTTAGTATTTTCTTAAAGATCTCTTTAAGAGCTTTAAAATGATATCCATATTGACATTTAAAAAAATTTGAACATTTTAGAAGCCCGTAAATCGGGAAATAAAGGCAAGCGCCAATTTTTTCACTTGGTGTTTTTTTTTTTCTTATTTTTTAGTTCTCTATTGCTCCAAGTATTTGTTTTATTTGTTGGAGTCACTTCATTGTTCCAAATGATATGGAAAAATTATAGGTAAGCGTGATGTTTTGTCCGCTGCCTCGAAAGACATAGATCGATCTTGCTAATTTTCAATAGCACCTATTTCGACACCATGTCTGATCGATTGGCGTATTTTAATTTTCTCTAGCTGATCTAGTGCCTTGACAAACTTTATTTCAACACTAACATGGATGGACAGACGGACATCGCTCAATCAACTTCGCTATGCATAAGAACTAAAACGTACGAATTCTTTTGATTACAAATACCACTGTGGCTTATAAATTCTGTACTCTTACTTTTTGGTTTTATCTGGCTATATTTCTTGATCCTACGCCCTTGTGAATCCTATGGTGGCCTACACAATTGGGTTACTCCAGCGAGACATGAACTACGGGATCCTTGTTTAGTAACCTAAACCATGCACAGCCAAATCCATTACGGCTTTACATCCAGCCAGTCATTCCTTTTAATCCAATAGCCACAACATACTTCTGCCTTACACTGTTGTTATGCTATTACACATCCCTTCGCTAACCGCTACCATTCTTACTGTGTGTTATAAAGGGCGTCTTGAGAATTATCTGTTACTCTTATATTAAATTGGACGTCACCACTTATATATCTGCCATGGCTTCAGACAATAATTGGCTTTTGCTTTTCGGGAGGTTTTTACTGCTGCTTCTTAGTTTTTAATTGCATTACAACAATTGTTACTTTCCTGGGTACGCATGTTCGAAGGTGGGCTCAAAGTCATGATCTTCTGTTTTACTGTACGCTCCTCTAACAACGCAGCCATTGTGTTTGCACAGCTTCTGTTAGCTAATTGTGGTATTATTCTATGCACATATTATTAGTGGAAGTAACTTATTCACTACACTCATACGGGCAACAACAACAACAGGGTTTGCCAGATCTGATTTTCCTAACAATGTATACTTTATGGGTTCCGAAATGGATGTTGAAGAAATTACAAATGGACTGACAAACTTAGTTATAACTTTTTTCTACTTTTAATGGTGAAGGGTACAAAAATAAATTAACACAGTAAATTTGTAATCAGATTTGTTAAAAACATTTTTTATATAAAACTAAAAGTCCTTTTAGCACTTATCTATTATTTTTTTTTTAATTTAAATAAATGTTGACAATTTCAGAAAAAGAAAATTAACTACTGCGATTATAGTGGCCATCTGTCGCCATGTGTCAAATAAAATCTCTAGGAGTCAAAAGCGTAAATTTTTTAATTCGGCCTTACACATATTCACCTCTTTCACTTGATACAATAAGTATCTGCAGGTATCAACTTGCTTGAATCGTTATCTCGACGTATTTCAAATACACTCAGTCTTGTTTGAATATATTAAGGATATGACCATCTAAAAGGACGGTACTGCGTTGGACTGCCAATTTAGCACTTGTGGGCCTTTGTTGGCAACTTATTTTCAATCTGTGTGCAATTAAAAGTCGAACAACAATAGTGTAGGATGCTATTTGCCTGATATTGTGGTTTAGGGATTTATATTTTAAACAAATGGGAGAAGAGTCTGAGAAGTAGCAAGCGATTCCTTAAATAAATTAAGGACAGTTAGAACAATAAATATTACTGCTCCTAAATTCTAATCTTAAAAACCACCATAGTTTATATTTGATAGAAGAACCCACTTTTTAAATTATTTACTTTACTCAAAGAGGTGCCTATTCAACTGGAGGAGCTAAAATATTTTTTGACAGAATATTAAAGAAAGCATCACACAGATTTAAGAAAATTTAGGAATAAAATGAATCAGGTACGTCCGTGTTAAGCTCACATGTTTCGTACCATGCATGATCTACACTTTATTTTTTAACTTTATTACCCGACTTCAAAAAAAGTTATCAATTCTTTAATTTTATACATGAATTGTGCTAACAAAACTTAACCTTTGTTAAACCAATAGTGAAAAAATTTTCTAACTGAAATTAATTAATTTAGTAAAAGTTTTCTGCGTATTTAAATTAATTTAATTTAATTTTATAATTTGCAAAGTGACAGTGTATAAAAGTAAATTGTCGTAGTGTTTGTGATATTTTATTTTTCATTATCTTTTAGCTGTATAAAAAAGCCGAAAAATGTCGGCCGGCGGATACAGTGAAGAAAGAAAAATAAAATCATTGTTGGTTATTGTGGTTTTTGCTTAAACTTTGATTTTTGTCTTTACTTTGTTGTTTGGACAAAAATCGTGAGTTTATTTAAAATGTTTGTGAGAAGTTTCCTGAAGTAAGTTGTAGCGAAATGGCCATAGACACATTCTTGCACCCTAAATAATCAATATCGTTTTTTTGTTAATAAAATCGGAATTATTTATTTATTTCATCATCTTCTAATACAGAAAGCCTGCAAGGCCAAAGTCGTATTACTGAATTACAGCTGTATTATTAAATAAAGTACAATATAAAAAATACATGAGTTTTGAATGTATATAATCAAATTGATCAGAATAAAAAACAAAGAAAAATACGTGGATAAGATAATGTCGGTATATTCTTGAGAGAGGGAGGGTGATTAAAGTGATAATAAGGTATATAGCCCTAATCGGTGAAAATACAAGTTAACAAATTTGTTTTTTTTTATATTATTAATTTACAGCTAAAATATGACTAAAAATTCGTACTTTAAATGTGTGCCAAGAGCAGTCAAAAGACCGCAGAGAGCGTGGCAAAGAGTTCCAAAGTCTTGCAGCTCTGACCACAAAAGATCTTTCAAACATGGAATTCATAATTACCGATACAATGATTTGGGGTGATCTCCTTGATCGAGAGAACGAAAATTTGTTAAAAAGATAATTTGGAATTCCATGTTTGATTACTTTGAAGAAATATATTAGAGTCTTAGCTTGAAGGTATTGTCTGAAACTGCAGCGTAAGAAATCTTTAACAAAATCAGTTACATCATCACGATATGAAACATTGTAAACGAATCTTACAATGCGTTTTACATTACGTTCGATAGCGCGAATGTTATACCCAAGAGTACCAGAGTAAACCTCGATGCAGTAGTTCAGATGTGACATTAGTAAAGTACTTGCAAGTATACGCCTAACCCTGGTTGGAAGATACAAGCCGCAATGATAGAGTTTCCTGAACCCGAAAGTAATACGAGAGGAGAGAGTGTCAATATGTTCGCCAAAATTTAAATGCTGATCAATTACAACTCCAAGACATTTGATGGAACGGACATGGGAAACGTTAGTATAATTAATTCTTATGCTGGGGTAAAAAGGTTGTCGATGCATAGTACGAAACATTATAGCCTTTGTCTTGTTAGCATTAAGTAAAAAAGAATTAGTGATCATCCAGTTATGGAGGTTATGAAGGGTAAAGTTTATTATTGCTTCCAAGACATCGGGAAAATCTCTTTGATTGCTGAACAATAACTGAATATCGTCGGCAAAAATAAATGGTTTTACTAAAGTCGAGTCTAAAATCTCGACGCAATCATTTAAATACAGCAGAAATAAAATAGAGCCCAAAGAAGATCCTTGAGGCACCCCGTAATGAACCGGAATAGCTTCAGAGTTAACTCCATTCATGTTAACGAACTGCCGTCTGTCCAGCAGGTAGGAGTATATTAACCTACATGCCATTATTGAGAAGTTAAACTTGTCTCTCAACTTGGAAATAAGTGTGTTATGATCCAAACGGTCAAACGCTTTAGATAGATCAAGAGTTAACATAACGCAGTCTCTACCTTCGTTCAGGTTTTCCCTTATAGTGTCTGTTATGCCAAGAAGCATGCCAGAAAATAGCACAATAATTTATGAAAATTAATTAAAAATCAAACGGTTCCCACTAAATGTCTATTGAACCGTAACGGGGGACAAGATAAAATTTTAATAAAGTAGGCATCACTTCCAGTAGCAGAATTTTATAAAACAATAAACTTTTAAATTAAAATGTGTCTCCACAGGTGACGTATGTCTGATTTAACAACAAGTATAAATATTTAAAATTAGATGCTAAAGGGTGCGCCCATAGGTGCTGTAATTTTATGTAAACCACCTTATATTTTTAATCGTTATAAACAGACAATTGAAATTTATACAAGACGTTTTTTGCTATAGCAATAAGTATAAAATTAAAAACTAAAGGGTGTGCCTCTAATTAGTGTTTATTTTAAAGTTGGGTTTTTTTTGCAAGAATTATATTTTATTTCTTGCTGCGGAAAGTAAAAAGTATTTTTTCAATCCAACAGATAAATAAATGCATGTAATATTTTTTTAACTTCTATGGAGACACCCCTTAATTTTTGGATTTTAAACTTGTTAATATAGAGGAAAAAGTGATACACACTCTGTGAAAGGTGTTCTTGTTATGGGTTAAAAAAATCCAAAAACTGTTAAAAACTTTTTCGTGGCGCCTTTTGTTTTATTATAGTTTGACTGTATTAATTGTTATATTTGTGGCCACAAAATACACCTTTTGTAAAAGTATAATCATTACGGTGTTAAAGATAGATAGTTGCGTTACTAACAAGGCAACGTTTTTATCCTGACGGAAGAATGTAAAAACAAATAGTCAATCTAATGAATAGAAATATTACCAAGGAAGGCTATTTCAATCAAAATTTAAGCGAAAGGATACAATATGAAATAATATCGCTGTTAATAAATATTAAGAAAATTAACTGAAAAACCAAAGACTTGATCATAACATATTCCGGAAAGAGGTTGAATCGGTGTTGCTAGGATTTTTGCGACCTCAACAAATTATAAATAAAAGTCCCTTGAAGCAATACCTCTGAAAATGTTAAAAATTTATTATTAATTTTTATCATTTTTTGGTTGAAGACTAACATTTTTTGCGATCCTATGTTAAAAAAAAGAAACCATGTGTAATTTAACTGTCCTTTAAGTTTTCGAATCAACAAAACTGACACATTAAAGCCAGTAATTTACAGTTTCACATTTGTTTCTTTTAATTAGATGTGATATAAATTTTCTTAAAGTGTAATTGAAGTGATGGACAAAAATTAAATAAAAACTATTTAGTATGTACAACATACACACTTACGTATACTTGAGTCAGTGTTATACGATCTTATTCCACTCTTTATTGTTTTGTTTACAATTGATTTTACGATTTGAAAACTTTCAAGTTTTTTTTTATTGTTTTATTTTGTTAATTTTTATTGTTATTGCAGTATTAGTTAATGCTAAATGGGGATATATGTATTTTATTTTTTGTCAAAACAGTTAAATTAAAACACAAAAGCAACAACAACAACAAAAACAAGAAATACAAATCTTTATCACTGGGGGAACTGTCAATGATTTCCAGTGAATCAATCATTCGTTACAATGAAACTGACTGACTGACTACCTTAGAATTTACTGGTGAATGTCAGTCAGTATTTATTTTTATTTTTTTTATATAAATACACGAGTATGTACCTGTGTGTGCATGTATGTGTTTGACTACTCTATGGAAGATCATCACAACCTGCTGGCGTTCATTTAAGACAGTTGCCAACAACAACAAATATAAGACACTCCTTAGATCTTTGTACCGCCAATAACCCTCCCATAAAAACAAGTCACATTTAAATATAGAAAATAGCGTTGTTGCATTTATTTTCATTTTTTTTTTTAAATTTTTAATTTTTAAAGAAAGTTCTTAACATTTTGTAAATAGATCTTTATTTTTATTTGTGTGTGATTTTTCTTCGTTTTTTTTATCTTGCTGTCATGGCGACGCTTTGTGCATATTGAAAATGGTGATTATACGACACAGCGAGGCACTCACTCGCCCGTTTACTACTTTGCTCTAGTGTTTATTTATTTAAATAAAATTTTACAAAGGAAAAAAAAAAAAAACTCAACGTATAAAAGAAAAAAAGAAAAATCTTTTTTTATTTAACGTCACCGAGTTTAAGCCCTCAATTATTGTTGTTGCTGGCCAGTATTGTTTGTTTGGTTGGTTTGTAGGTTTAAATAAATAGATGGATGGTTGGCTGTTTGTTTGGTTAACTTGGCTCTGTGATATATGAGCATGTGTTATGCGTTGTTGTGATATTCACTTGTATTTTACTACTTATTGTAACTGGGATGTCAACCCAGCCAACATTTCTAAACTGAACAGATCTTTGTGCCAATTCAATAATAGCAGCATGATCAGTCCAAACGATTTTTATTGAGATAATTCAAATGTTTCGTGAAAAGTGCCTTGAAGTAATCGAAATTTTGTATTTAGAAAAAAGTTTTCAGTTTCAGGAATTAAAGACAGTGTAAGCGAGGTAGTATTTTGGGACCCATCTTTAACTTCCATTTTTTTCTCTTTGTTGAGGCCTTTAAGGTCAGCGCCTACTTTGTAAGCCCAAACTAAGGCAAACTTTATACAAAGAAAGCAGAAAAAAAACTGATAGTTGTGTCCTGAACAACATAAAGTTTTAAAAATTAAAATTTTTTGTTACTGCTTATGTCCCAGCGTCAGAAATGTTGTGAAATAAATATTTCACAATAAGAAATAACAAGTAAGAGTGCTATATTCGGTTATGCCAGGGTGACAGAGGATTATAAAATAAGAAAAAATTAAATACTAAATATAATTTTATAAAAAAGTGTGATCGGCTCTTAATGGGTTAAGCATTTTTAAAAGATTAAAAGCATTTCCTTAAAGATCTCTTCAAAAGCTTTTAAATGATATCCATATTGATATTTAAAAAAATTTCAAAATTTTAGAAGCCCGCAATTTGGAAAATGTAGGCGAGCGCCAATGTTTTTATTTGATTTTTTCCCCTATTTTTTACTCCCCATATATTTACTTTTTTGTTCGATGTTACTTTATTGTTCCAAATGACATGAAAAAATTAGAGGTAGGCGTGGTGTTTTGCCTGCTGCCTCGAAGGGAATGGACCGATCATGCTGATTTCAAATAGCACCTCTTTCGCCACTATATCTGATCGATTGACATATTTTTTTTGTGAAATTAATTTTGCCCCGGACAGACGGACAACGCTTAATCGACTTCGCTATGCATATATACTCTATGGGGTTCAAACTGGATATTGTAGAAATTACACACGACAAACTTAGGTAAACCCTTTTTCTACTTTTTGTAGTGAAGGGTATATAAAAAAAATTATGGTAAAAATGATTATTGTTTTAAAATTTCTCCATAATAGCTGATTATTCGAAAAAATTAGCAATTAAAATTTAAATAGAGCTTCAATTTGTGTAAATTTCCAGTGCGCTACGCTACCTTAATAGAAATAATCGAACCAGATCTACTCTTCTACTCCAGCCAGCTTTTTAATTGATTATATACCATAATAAAAATTTCAACGCTCTGCCTATTACAGAGCTCCAGGTATACGATAATAAATTTTTATTATGTGTGGGAGGTACCACGCAATCTGTTCTAATCAAATCTGTGTTCCGTCAGACTATAAAAACTAATCTCTGAGTTACTTATGCAAAATCTCGAGACTCCAACTATAGCTGTGCTTTAGGTCCATGATAACAATATTTACGTAGAATGAAGGAAACCACGCTTAATATTGCAAACCAGTCTGCAGTTTGCTAAACTATTTTTATTGACGCGAAATTTTAAGACTCTACTTATTGGAGTTTTCTCGCTTTGCAATAATAATTTTTAAATATTGTATGGGAGTTACCACGCCCAATTTTACAATCCAGCCAGTTTTCCGCTATGTTCTGCGTATTGATAAGAAAATTATGTGAAAGATTTTCAAGGCGCTACCAATTACAGTTGCCTAAGTAACACGATAATAAATATTTACTTTGTATGGGAAATGCCACTCCCACGTGAAATATTCAAAAATATGTAACCTATTTTACCAACCACATATCAGATAACAAGCAAATGCCTTTTGTGGTATATAAATTAAGATATTGCAAAAATATTTGCTGGGTAATATTCTTTAGCATTTTGTTTGTCATTATTCGCCGTTAAATTTTTGTTTTAATTTTTTTTCTGTTTATCTATTTTGTGTGTGTGTTTGTACGTACGTAAAGTTTACAATATATGGTCATTAGGATTTCAAAAAACGTATACATATATGTTTATTTTTTATTTAACTTTTTATACATTTTTTTAATATAAAAAATGTTGAAAAAATTTAACGTTCCCAGTAAACACTCTTTGAATACGTAATTCTTTTTTTCGAAAAAATAATGTTCGTACTTGTATTTGTATATGCAAAGACAAATTATTTTTATGTTATTTACATATGCATACACACATACATATATATATAATATATTTACGTATTTATATATTAATATGTATGAGTAAATAACGAGATTGGTTGTATCCAATACATAAACATATTCATACGAACTTTTTGATATGAATAAGAAAATAATAAATGGACATACATACAAACATATACATATATACATACACAAATTTATACATACAATCGCTCATTGTATGTTTAAATTAATGTTATATATTTAAACATTTTATATGGTTTTTATTTACCTGAACCGACAGTCAGCCATGTTGTTTTATTTCGATTTTCATTTTTAGTTTTGATTTTGACATCGAAATTATGAAATTTAAGCATTTGTTTATACGAGGAATACTTAAGAACTTTCTAAGCTGCTTATGTCAAATTTTTGCAGAATAACTTCGAAGCTGTTTCGAACAATTATATATCTAAGCAATAGTTTGTGTTTGTAAATTTAATTAAATTTCAATCTAAGAACCAACAAAACTTTTTATAGGTGCAACAATGTTTTCTGTGGGATCTGTGTGATATCAAGCGTTTGCTAAGCGCAAATACGAATAACGCTTTTTTACATACAATTAAATCGATACCTTCCCGTAAGAATGTATTAAGCGACACTATTTTCGAAAATGACTTTTTGATGTGGTACTATACTAGAAGTTCAGCGCCATATTTTGGCCTGGGTTTCGCTGCCCTATCATGGATGCAAAGGAAACTAGAGAGAAAATAAAATTGTATCAACCGCCAAGTTTTCTCACTGAAATAATGTTGCTCCCTGAAATTCGTATTATCCGCCAAAAAAATTGTGGTAAGCGACATTTTAAAAAATCTAATTGTCGTTAGCATTAAAAGGTCCACACAAAAATTTTGTTAGATGTCGCTTAGTTTAGATTATGATTAGATTATGATTTTCTTTGATTTTAAATAATTTTTCTATGAAGTAGGCTACTGCTTTTTCCCCCATTTATTTTGTGTTTTTTTTGGTCTCGTCGGTTGTTATCGTACTTTTTTGCAGTGAAGAGTTAGTTCATCATTTCGTGGTATTTTAGTGAAACTATTTCTAATTTTACCATGAACCATGGGTTGGGGGTATAATTAAAAAGAGCTCGTGTTGAGAAAAAATAAAAATCTGTGCACAGAAATCCATGCAAGAGCTGCCATTGCATCAAGCGCCAATGTCTTGATCACGAAAATGTACTAAGCGAGAAAAACTTCTTATCTGATTAAAATTTTAGTTTTGCAATGATGTCAAGTATTGTATTTTGAAAATCGCTTTCCAAATATAATAATAATAATAAATAACTAAATGAGACGTTTTTTTTCGTTTCCTAAAAAATTTGAAAAATTTCGCTTAATACATTCTTACGGGAAGGTATCGAAATGTATAAAAATTGTCCTAGATTGCCGCCGTGTGATACATTAAAATTATTTTGAGAACGAAAAATATTGCTAATTAATAATTCTGGCAAAAAAAAAAAAACAAAAAAAAACGATTCCAAAACCGATTTATTCTGTCTCTAGCGGTTCAAATGTAGGGCCACATATATACTTGTTATAGCAGACTTGGCACTAAAACTCCTTGTTAATTTCAATTGTCTGTCTGCAACTGATAAACAGTTTAGCAATATACATCAAATTACAGCAACTATAGGGGGATCCTTTAATTTCCAAATTTCAAATTTTTTCAAATCTTTATACTTCCGAATATAGCAAACACAGTAGAGCACATTCTTTCTAATTTTCAAGCGTTTGTATATAAGGGTTCAAAAGATACGGCCAAATGCATAGGTCGCATAACATTAATTTTGGCAACACCCTTTAATTTCTAAATTCAAATTGTATACTTATATTGCACTTAGTAATACATGACCCTTGTAAGTTTCAAAAGTTTAGCAATATTCAACAAATTACATTAAGTATTGGGGTACCCTTTAATTTCCGAATTTTTTACTTGTTGTTATAGCGGAGTTAGCAATACAGGTTCTTTGTAAATTGTAACCGTCTATCAACAACTGTTTAAAAGTACGGCAGGATACTTCAAATTAAACGAACTACTGGGGCGCCCTTTAATTTATAACTTTGAATATTAATACTTGCTACTATAGCGGCCGTTTAAATTATACTTCAATTAAGAGGGACACCCTTTAACTTTTAGATTTAATTTTGTATCACTTTTTGTCATTGAGAGCTGTAATGATACGTAGTTTTTTAAGCTTTAAAGTGGTATCCTTTACGGTTCCTAATACAAGTAAAAAACTTGTACGCTATACGGGGATACCCTTTAATTATCAATATTATAAACTGTTCTTAAAAAGAAAACCAAAATCTATGGCATCACCTTTCAAAAAAAGAAAAAATTTTCAAAATCTATTCAAATATGACTGAGTTCTACGGGCACAAACATAAAAAAGCATCATTCAATCGAATTGATAGCCTCTATCATTTTTTGAAGTCGTTTAAGAAGAAGTTACTCACGACTACTCAGTTATGGGCCTTGTGTTTTATTGCAGCTTTTTTTGCTTAAAGTTGAGATCTTGTTCTGTTTCATTATTTAGACATAAGAGAATCTTACTAGTCCTTGTAATAATCGTATGACAGCAAATGGGATTTTGTTTAACTTCATAGAACATCATGTCACTAAATATAAAAATGAATACATTTTATCTACTGACATTTCAAGACATATATGACATACGATTTTTTATCATTTAGCATTCAATTAGATCAAATTACAAATTAATCAAATTTGTTTTATACAAATTAACATTAAATATTCTACAAAAAGCAAAAAAAAAAATAATAATAATATAATATAATTAGATTAAATATTTACCCAACAAGTACTAAATGTTCTAACATGCACACATTGATATAAAAAAAAAAAAAATTTTATCATATTGCGACATCAGAATGATAGACATTCCCTTTTGAAGAAAAAAAAAATAATGATAGAATTAATTTCAGTAAATTCCAAAAGAAAAACATACTAATCAACTAAAGTAACCTGACGCACAAAACCTTCAAAAGCTTACAATTTATGCATACACACACACACACACGCGCTAATATACATACAGTCACACATACACACATCCAGTTGAAATTTGAAGATGAATATACTGATGTACTTGTTTGCAGTAAATAATAATGGTCCTGGGTATATAATTTGAATCTACAATAAAACAGCCATAATGTTGCATAATTGAGGAACCATTGTGCAAATAAAACACTCAAATAGTGATTAAGTTACACAGTACTGGAGTTACTTACTCTCAAATAATATTATTGCACACGGCTACAATCGCATGTTTTATGTACGAGTGTGCTGTTAGTTATAAATTATTTAGTGAGTTCACAGATTTCACTAAACAAGTATAAAAATTATATTTTTTTATGCAAAAAAAGCCTTAAATATTTGAGACATTAGAATTTGGTTCTAACACGAAATATTATTATTATTTAAACAAATAATATTTCTTTTTTGATAATTAAGTACCTTTATTCCTTTAGCCGATTTAAAAAAATAAGGATGTTACCAATTCTTTTGAATGTTGCTTTTGTATTAAATAACTTTTTAAAAAAAGCATTTTTTCGTGCGATTTTTTATTATCTTGATTTAATAATTAAATCACCGATATTGATTATTGAGGGTGAAAGCACGTCTCTATGACCATTACTTAGCCACTTACTTAGCTCTTCAGGAAACTTCTCACAAACATTTTAAATAAACTAAAGATTTTTATCCAAGCAACAAACTAAAGACAAAAATCAAAGTTAAAGTTAAAAAAAAGAATCAACACTGATGATACTTTTCTTTATCCACTGTCCACGGCTGACTTTTTTTCGGCTCTTTTATACAGTAAAAAAATGATGAAAAATAAAATATCAAAAACACTGCTTTTAATGTTTGTTCCCACTGAACTCAGTCATTTCTTAAAAGATTTTGAAATATTTTTTGGTTATATGAAAGGTTAAACTTACAGATTGGTTCCGTTTTTGAAACAATTCATAATTTTAAACATTAAAGGGTGTGTCTTTACTAAAAACATATTTTTTACGTTTATTAGAAATCGTAAAGGGCACCACTTTAAAACTAAAGTGTATCTGTGTATCACTGTAGCTGCTAGTCCCAAAAAGTAATGCAAAATTAATGTAAAAATAAAGAGTGTCTCCACAGGCGACGTTAATTGACTTGTACGGGCCCGTTGAACCGTTATATACGCAAATTTGAAAATTATACAGAATACCCACCACTTTGTGTGTTATAATAAGAAGTAAATAGTTAAAATTATTAATTAAAGGGTGTCCCAATTAATGTGGCCAAACTCTTTAACCATTATTTGTTTTAAAATTGATTTTTATAGAAAGAATTATTGTATAAATAAATGTTATAAAAACATGCGAATGTCTGCCATAGAATCTCATTGCTTAATGAAATAATTTTTGTCTTAAGTCTAATAAAATGTATGAAACGAAATACAGTCTTTAAAAATACGTTTCGCATCCTGATTAAGTACTGGTGGCAGGCAAAAAATCCTTTAAATTAGACCATTAAGTCTTACTTAGAGTGCCTATCGCAGAAATAGCTTTCACTGTATAAAGAGCTCGAAATGTTGTAATGATTACAACATTCCTTAAAAAACCAGATCATGTTAACTTCTTATGCTGCTTAATTGGCATGATAGCGATTGATCAAGACGTATTAAATGGGCAACGACCACAAAATACACTGCGCAGTACGGTCTTTAGGAAAATAAAAAACTTTTTTTTTAATATTTTTATTAAATTAATTTGAACTGTGAATATTATAAATGAATTGAAATTATTTTGCCTTTAGTTAATTTATTTTTAATTTCTAAAAATCTTTTTAGAAAGAAAATTTATTTAACAAATGTATGCGATGTTTTCCAAAGAAAACAAGAAAAATTAGACGCTAGCAGAATGTAATGCTGCACTTTCTGGACCGTTACGACCTTCGCATCTATCTACCTTAGTTGTGTAATTATAAACATCATCTGTTTAACCAACTAAATTAGAATACGAGATATATTCATATCAATATTAATTTGGTTAGACGAAATTTACACACAAACCAACGTATTTCTTCACTGTTCTCTTTGTATTTCGTGTTGTACATTTGTTTTTGCTTTTGTTCCAATCATCGGTTGAACACGAGTGCAAATTTTTTGTTTTTAGTCATTCTTACTTGTTTACTCACAACATTATAGATGCTGTTTCAGTATCATATTTATTGGAAAACGGCAACATATATTTGTAAAATAAATTTTCTTTTTAAAAAATTTTTAGAAACTAAAAACAAATGAACTAAAGCTAAAATAATTTCAATTCATGAAAATAAAAAACTTAATAAATGTAGACGATATCAAAAAAATTTGAATGAAAAAGCAATGAAATAAACAAAGAAGAAAAAAACTATATTTTATTTTACAAAGAACAATATATAAACAAAAAACTGTGAATGTCCCTAATATTTGTTGCTTCTAACGCAAAAACTTTATCTTCTATCTTAAATTTATTGCTGCATATGGCTGCCGTGTATTCCCTTTTCAGTTCTACATTTCTATAAGGATTTGAATTCTTGATGTAGAAAATGTGGAAAAAAACGTCCACAAGAAACAGAAGAGAAAAATAGCGACAAAAATAATACGTCTTTATTTCATTTGTTCTACTGAGGTGTTCTTACTTTTAAGTTATTTCGATTACATTTCTTTTGTCTTTTTGTTTTATGACTCTGATGTTTAAGTGGCTTTTCTGAATTTCAGTTAATATTGCAACATGTAATCCTAGATGTGTTTCTTGGATTTGGGTGGCATGTGGGAGTGTCATGTAGAAATAAATATTTAACAAGTTGTGGTAAAAATAATGGAGCAAAAGCTCATAAAATAATAAAAATGTTAAAGTATATTTATGTATAAATGTGCTTATAGGTTTGTGTAAAAATTCTTTTTATAAAAATTAAAAAAAATCTGAGTAAATATATTATTTAACAAGTCGATTAAATCAATAAATAATTTGTTAAAAATCAAAAATTCGAAAATCCACAAATACATTTAAGAGTTAAAAAAGCGTTTTTTTAGTATGTTTTTCACCTTCAAACAAAAAGACAGTAAATTTCATGAATTGACCAATTAAACCACTCACTTTTGTCTAAAAAAACGATTTTAAATCTTTAGACAAAATAAAATGAGTTTTGTGTATTCTCCTATTTTAATGTAGAAATGAAAAACGATAATCAAATAAAATCGAAACTGCTGCTACCGGCGGTAAGCATGAGTAAAGCATGAGCTTGCCATAAGTTATGGAACTTATTATAGTCTCAATCAGTCCATCAGCAAAACTTGTCACTTAAAATAACCACATTCTAAATTTGATTTTTCACTTCCACATGAGCATTTATGTCTATCATTTGGCTAAAAAAAAATAAATTAATTAAATCGATTACTTCAAAGCCGTCAAAATTGTTTTTCAAATGTAACTAACATTTTTGTTCGTTCGTGACAGCTGATTATTTTTGATTTATTAATTTTATATACATACATAAGTACATACATACATACATAAGTATATTTAGAATATAAATGTATTTCAATTCTAGCTTTATGAACAATTGTGCCATGGTCCCTTACAACTAGGAATTTGAAATAAACCTAAACATGTCTCAATAAAAGGTCTGCGAATTGTTAAAAATGCCTTCAATTCCAGTTTAGAAATATTTCATGAAAAGCCTATTTTGCGAAACTTAAGTTTTTTTGCCGAATGAAAAAATGGTATAAAAATGTTCGTCCAGAAAATCGTCTTCGAGATAGGTTGAGCGTTCAACGTATTTTATATAAAATATAAACTTAAACAATCTGAGAAAACGCATGTTAAACAAGAGACGTGTTATATATATATATACAACGTATGCAATACATACCTCAATATTTTTTTTCATGTTTTAATTTTGTTTTTATGACTTGCTGTTATTTCAGTTTTTTTATTATTTATTGTTATACAAAATGGTCTTAGAACTTTTCTTCAACACTAATGTAATTTTAAATAATTTTCGAGCTTAAAGGTCCTTGTTGTAGTATATATTTAATTTTTTGATATTTCACCAACCTACGGTTAGCATGTTCAAAAAATAATATGAGTTGCAATAAATAAAAAAAAAAAAAAAACAATTCCAATTAGAGTTTAACTTAACGTCTGTTATTGCACTTTAAACTTCGTCTCACCAAATTAATATAGAGATTAGTTGGTTTAATAGATGATGTTTACAACGTAATTAACATAAGGTAGATAGATGCAAATAATGCTGATGAAGGATGTGGCAGTCCAGAAAATGCTGGGGTCAGATTACGGCATTCGATATCAACTGGAATTTACATTTAAATTCTATTGAAATTTCGATCGATATCGAGTGCCGTAATTTGTCCCCTGCATTTCATTCTGCTAGCGTCTAATTGCTGCTGCTCAAGAAAGTGTTCAAAAGAATCCATTAGTCTTAATTCGACGCCGTCCTCAGGAGCTTCGTCTTCAAAAACCACTTTGGCCACAATTTTGGACAAAGATTTCCATTTGCTTGCATTTAAGATTCGGTTGACACACGAGCTTTTCCACAAGACCATTTACGCCACCGAACATATGCCAATAGAATGTTATAGCTCGCCAAGGACAACCCCGATTTTCATGAAAAAAAAAACAATATGAGGGAAGAGGATGGATATGGGAATAAACAGAATAGTCCGTTCTAGGCAATGGAAATCCCTAAAACTATTCATTTTTATATCCATTAAAAGTTACAGTCATTTGTGCAATTTTTCAGAAGGAATCATTGGACTTTACTTCTTTGAAAATGTAAACGGCATAACGGTAACTGTGAAAGGGAAGCAATATAGTGATATGATTAAAATCTTTTTTAACGCCACAACTGTATGCTTTTGGCATACAGCCAGGATTAAAAATGAAACAAAGTATACCTTCCCCGCGGGCAGCCATTATAAAAAAACTTTAATTCAATTCCAAAAATTAAAAATTGCGCCAACCCGTAGCATGAAAATATTTTATTTTTAGTTTTCACTTTCACATAGAAAACATTAAGCGTTGTGCTGTTTAGATCTTAGACAACCTTTTTTTTTTCTTAGTTTTACTAAATAGAAGACTGGAAGAATGGTTGCTTTTTCATTGCCTACGAAATGAATAGAATTGTGAAAAGACAATCATTATTTCAAGAACGATTCTTTAATATATCTTTGTTAGAACTCAAAAGGTACAATTTAATTGAGAATAATTTAATTTAGTCAAAAAAAAAAACAATATAATATAATAAGCCACCACCTAATAAAACGTCTGATCAAAATTGTAAAACCTTTGCGTATTTATACATATTTAATTAGGTCGTACCTATCTTGAACTGAAATTTAATTTAAAAGTTTAAATCAAAATTTATAAATCGATTTATTTAATTTGCTGCAATAAAAAATAACAAAATGTAACAGTCTTTAGCAAACAGAAGCTTCTTAATCTCTCTCCTCATCAGCAAGACTTTTGTCTACCAAAATATTATGATATGCAAATAAAACACACTCCAGATTAATCTTTTAAACAACTCTTTCATCTTAAGACAAAAAAAAAGAAAAAACAAAAGATACACAGACTAATCATCGCATCCACCCAAGATCATACGCCAGTAAGAATAACAAACAAATAAACAGACACCAAAGTTTCTAAGACAATGAATAATAAAAAGGGTTTAAAATTAGCATAATTACAAGATATAAATATAATTTTGATACATTTTCATAAAGCAACGACTAAAAAAAAACCAGTAGCGCAAATTTATACATCTTAAAAATCCACAAAGTCATTTAGAATAGAACTTCAACAGTATTTGAGTGTTTGTGTTTGTGTTTGTGTGTGGAGTGTTGCATGGCGGTTAATAGTGTTGAAAAAGGCGCGTGTTACTTACTTTCAATGCCATGAACAACATTTAATTTAAAAGCTAAACATAATTTCCGGTTTCCGTTCAACACAAACTGTAAAATTTCCAACAACACCAGATATTGAACCTCAAGGGTATTTAAAAGAAATTGGTGACAATGTTCTGGAACAACAATTGCTACTTTTACAATTTAAAAGCGTCCATATTTGGTAGCTTAAAAAGACAACTTAAAGGAAATATAGAAATATGAAAAATTCATTTTCTAGCAAAACACAAAAAAAAAAAAAAATAAACTGAAGAAGGGAAAAATGTTTTAGAAAATAAAAATAAATAAAAAGAAAAACAGTGTCATAATTCATAAAACACAACAGAAGAAAATGGTCATTTATCATGTGACAGAAGTACAAGAAAGAATGTGTCACTGGAATCTGACGATGGGATTTTCAAACAAACAATACAATAAATGGCAACAAATTGCAATATTGTGTTTGCTTGTGGGGCGATGTGTGTGTGTATATGTTGTAAAATAAAAATTATAGTGGTAGAAAGTGTGATAGTTATAGAATAGTATTTTTGTCAAATTGAGTTAATTTTTCAATTGTTTGTTAGAAGTGTGTAATTTTTATAGAACTTAGAGCGGATGGCCTTGGCAGCTAATGCCCTAGTTTATAAACCTTTAGTCTAGGAATTTATTTCTTGGATTAAATTAATGAATAAGAATAATAATAATATAGAACTTAAGAAACAGCAGTTCATATGAAACAGGAAGAATCAGGTCAAACCTGTTTGTATCAGCTGTAAGCCTTAGGTTTTTAATCTTAGTTATCGGATTGAAATGCAAAAGGAATATTGAAATTATTATATCAAAGATATTATTTTTGTCTCATTCTTGAAATCATAATCCCGCATTTCTGCTTTTTATTTTTCTTAAGTTTTTTTTTTAATTAAGAGCCAAGGCGTAAGAAAAAGCTGAAATTAAATATTTTCTTTTAAATTTTTTATTAAATTGTTATTAGTTTAATAATGATTATTTGACCCTTTTTTATTAAATTATTTTCTATTTTATTAAGCTTTGGGTCCTTATATTTTTTTTATTAATATTTTATTTCAATATTTCGGTACTTTCTGCGTACCTTCTTCAGGAAACAAAATTAATATTAATAATTTAGAATAGAATAGAAAATAATTTATTAAATTGTTATTTGAACTGTGAATATTATAAATGAATAGAAATTATTTTGGCTTAAGTTCATTTATTTTTAATTTCTAAAAATCTTTTTTAGAAAGAAAATTTTTATTTTACAAATGTATGCGGACGTTTTCCAAAGAAAACAAGAAAAATTAGACGCTAGCAGAATGAAAAGCTGCACTTTCTGGTCCGCTACGGCCTTTACCAGCGTTTTTCGTATCTATCTACCTTAGGTTGTTTACATTGTAAACATCATCTATTTAACCAACTAACTTTGTAAATAAGAATACGAGATATATTCATAGTAATATTAATTTGGTTAGACGAAATTTACACGCAAACCAACGTATTTCTTTACTGTTCTCTCTGTATTTCGTCTTGTACATTTGTTTTTGCTTTGTTTCAAACATCGATTGAACACGAATGCAAATTTGTTTTTAGTCATTCTTACTTGTTTACTCACAACATTATATATAGGTGCTGTTCCAGTATCATTTTGATTGTTACTCGTATGAAGTATGCATGAATGCTCGCTGTGCCTTGCGTGCTGTCTGCATACATTTGTAAAAATAAGTTGTCTTTCTAAAAAAGATTTTTAGAAATTAAAAATAAATGAACTTAAGCCAAAATAATTTCTATTCATTAAATATTTTCTCTATTTAAACACCACATTCTAAAGAAGGACAAAAAAAAAAAAAGGTTATCAAAAAAGTTTGCGGCCATCGAAAGTATAATAAAAAAGTATTTCGTATAAACCAGCTCAACTAAAAAAGTGTTTCATATTTTAAAAACGGAACTTTGGAAGGAAAAACCTTCTGCCAGTTTTAAAGAGTGCAAGTCTACCACATCTTTCATGTATTTTTGGGAAGTAAATGCTTCCAGAGATTTAACAATAAAGGACCAACAATAACATTGTTTAAATTTGCAGTAAAATTGTAGCGCCTTCCATTTCTTAGGACTTGTATTTATGAAGTCTTAATTATTTAAAAAAAACATTTTCATTACCAGAAATCTTTTCAAAACTACTTAAACTATTTTATACTCTTCACCACAAAAAGTGGAAAAAAGGTATAACTAAGTTTGCCATTCCGTTTGTAATTTCTACAATAACCATTTCCGACCCCATTTAGTAAATAAATTCTCAGCTCTTATGCAGAGCGAAGTCTATTGAGCGGTGTCTGCCTGTCTTGTTGAAATCAAGTTTGCCGAGGCACTAAATCAGCTAGAGAAAACTTAAATACGCCAATCAATCAGACATAGCGTTGAAAGAGGTGCTATTGGAAATCATCTAAATCGGTCCATGTCCTTCGAAGCAGCGGGCATAACACCACGCCTACCTCTAATTTTTCCATATTATTTGGAACAATAAAGTAGCTCCAGTCAAAAAAAAACAGATATATGGGGCGATAGAGAATCAAAAAATAAGAAAAAAACAGCAAGTGAAAAAATTGGCGCTCGCCCATATTTTCCGAGTTACGGGCTTCTGAAATTTTAAAATTTTTCTTTAAATATCAATATGGGTATCATTTAGAAGCTTTGGATGAAGTTTTTAAAGAAATACTAATAATTTAAAAAATGCTTAGTAGTACTTAATTTTTTTCTTATTTTTTTTAATTCTCTGTCACCCCAATATTTGCCTTTTTAATTGGAGTTACTTCACTAGACTTGATTGACATAGACGGTGAAGGATATATAAGATTCGACATAGCTGAATATAGCACTCTTACTTGTTATTATTATTTGCGCATTACATGTAGGATTTGAATATATTCCCTTTCCTTCTTCTTTAGTTGTCAAGCGAATACGGTAAAAACCGGACTGAGTGAATCAGTGAATTAAGCGAAGGAACAATTCCGATAGCTGCACATTAAGGAAATACTTATGCACTGAACCGAGGCTTCTATTTAAGCTACCCAAGAAAGTGTAATCCTTTAAACCCAACTTAAATATTTTAAGTTATCATCTTTTGTTGTTGTTGTTGTTGTTGTTGTTTTTTATGCGAGTGATTGATCATTTTACTTAAATTTCTACCAAATTTCTACTCGCATTTTCAGTTTCACTTTTTTAAGAACTAAACTTTGCTATTTTTATTTACACTTCTGTATGTTACCTAATATCACAAAGAATGCACCACACTAAATTTACAGACAGACATAAAATAAAACACAACAACTAACACCAAGTCCATTTAACATTCCATAAGGGTTTATTTCACTTTCCCTCATTTTTTCATATTTATTTTTTGATCCTTTAACTTGCTTTAGTTTTAATGAAAAATGACCTGTTATTTTCATCAACCAACAAGAAACTGGGGGGGGGGGGGGGGGGGGAGGGTAAGATTTCTCAAACTATTGTCTTAAAGTTAGAAATATAATGTCATATTAGAGTGTGTAAAAATATGAAAAGAATCAAAAGTTTTTTTTTTCTAAACAATTTATAATTTATAGTCGGTATTCTTTGACACACCAAATGACATGTGACTTAAGCTTTATATTGGCTGTATGATAGAAGTGGAAAAATTATTTTAACTTTTTTTCTTTTATATTGTTTAAGGGCTTAAACTATTGGACGCAATTTATATGTTAATCTGGTTAACATTTACTTTGTTTTTTTTTTCTTTTTAAATATAGCTTTTCGTTATGGTAAAACTTTGATTAATGTTTAAAATATGCAGTTGAGAAAGAAGTTAGATCTGACAAATATTAAGGTAATATTAGAAAAAAAAATATTTTATACGGACAGTATGTTGTGTAAGAGTTAGGACATTGCAAATAATGTAACGTACATTAACCAAATTTATTTATTTTTTGCTTTTAGGAATTTTTGAGCTATTACCTTTATCCAATAATAAGGGAAACAAACAAGCAAATTTAGCTCAATAGGAATAATAGAAACAGTGAAAATAAAATAATTTTTATTAACGGGCTGCTAGACTTTCGAACGTATGCTTTCAAAATATGAGTTTGTTCTGTTTTTATTAAAAAAGGAATCAAAAACACGATTTTAGAATCTCAAAGTGAGTTTGATATGTGTCAATCTCATGCGTACTTCTCTTTTTTTTATTAACAAGAGTTGTATAGTTCCTGAACAACGTGGTACTGTGCGGCAGAATCAAAATACTTTGGAAATAACTTAGCCAATTGATCCAAAATTTAGCGTAAGCATAGCAAAAAAGCATTTGAACTCTTGGTTTGAAGCTTGGTATCATCCACTCTCCAGGGATGGTGTTATGTTGTCTCAAATTTTACGGTACAAAATTCAAAAAATCGTACCCAATATTTTGAAAAACTGAACCAGGATATTGAAAAACCAAAAATTTTAATTTAAACTCGGTCATTATTAAATAAAAACATGCAAATTAAAGCATTATTTTGTAGGTATTGACCCTTAGGACTATCCAGAATTAAAAAAACAAGACGAAAATTGAAAAAATCCCAGCCTTACAAAAATGTTTAGGTGCAAGGTACCCGACTTTAAGACCACATTGCGCCATTCCTGGAAACTGCATGGTACCCAGCCTTAAAAATTAAGCTCAGATGCTTCTCTTCTATGCTCGTACCAAGCTTTGGATAAATGGACCAAGCCCTTTAAATGGCTGGGTTTTTTCCAAATATTTTGATTCTGCCCTTCTGTGCCTGTTTCGTTTAACTGCAAAACAGCTCATAACCTTAATGTAGCTTATTAAGGTTATAAACACTGTTGCCAGAAGTGCAGATTTATCTGCATTTTGCAGATTTTAGCCCCTCAAATTGCTAAAAACTAGATTTGAAGATTTTTGGCCTAAAATTGAAGATTTTTAAAATCAACCGTTTTTTTTAAAGAAAGAAAAAAAAAAAACAACAACTTTAAACGTGTGTATTTAATGTTTATATATTATGTACTAAATAAGATTTTACATAATTAAAATTGACTTTGGGCTTAAGTTCTTTTTTTTAATTTCTAAAAATCTTTTTAGAAAGAAGTATAATTTTACAAATGTATGGTGACGTTTTTCAAAAAACAAGAAAAATTTATACACCAGCAAAATGTAATGCTGCATTTTCTGGATCGCTACATCCTTCCTCAGCATTCATCGCTTTTATCTACGTTAGGTTGTGTATATTGTAAACTTCATCTATTCAACCAACTAACTTTGTAAAGAAGAATACGAGGAGTGTTTATATCAATATTAATTTGATTAGATGAAATCTACACACGAACCAAAGAATTTTTTCCATGTTCTCTCTTTAACTCGTCACGAATGCAATTTTTATGTTAAATGATACTTACTTGTTTCCTTACAACATTGTAGATGCTGTTTCAGTATCATATTGATTGTTATGAGTTAAGTATAAATGTACCCGCGCGGTGCCTTGCGTTTTTTATTTTAATTTTTTATGAAAATTAAGAGTTGAACTGTGGTGTCTAATTTTTCTTGTTTCTTTGGAAAACGTCCGCATTTGCGAAATAATTTTCTTTCTAAAAAGTTAGAAATTATTAGAAATTAATAAAATGAACTTTAACAAAATTCAATTTCAATTCATTTATATTATCCACAGTTTAATTCCAATTTTCATAAAAAATAAATTAAAAAAACGACATTTCAAATAAAAAATCCAAAGTGAAGCGACAAGAGCCCTTCAAATTTTCTTAATTATGAAAGCGCATATCTAGATGCAGTTTTTTTTGCGAAATATTGTTAGATTTCGCAGATTTTACACATAAAAGTTCTGGCAACAGTGGTCATAAATCTTTTTCGTTCGCTACGTTTTGGTTCGGTACCGAACGGTTTAGCATAAGGTTCTTTATGTATAGCTTTTTATACACGTTTTTATGCACATTCTTGTTTTTCATATTGTTGTCTCTTTTTTTCTTGGCACGCATATCAAGCAAGTTGAAGCAGTAGTAACTGTTCGCCATTAATGTCAATTATCTTTAATAGAACAGTATTTTGCGAACAATTTTCTTTTGAAAAAAAATTTTACTCTTAAAGTTGTGTTATTTTAAAAAAGTATGCGTCAACACTGGTATGAACTGATTCAACTTAAGCTCAGTTAGAGATGTTGTTGCAAAAATGTGCTAAACTACTTAGCGAATAAACTATTGAATTAAAAAGATCGCTCACTTCAATAACTAACCAGCTCAACTCTAATGTTATTAAATGATCAGTAATATACTGGGCATATTTGAAGTTTAATTTGAACATCTAGCAACCTCTTTAAAACACATGCATTCTTTCTTTTTTCGACTCCTTAAACGAATAACAATAATTGCTGTTTTTCTGTAATTTATGAGGTCATATACTTTTGGACACGCGTATAGTTTCATGAAATAAATCATGAAAGGTAATAGGATATCATAATTTAGCAACCTTAATGACTGCTGTAGTCTAGGTGGTAAGCACGTTGACTACAAATCTGGCTGCCCTGGGTTCAACCCTTGCGGCAGTCAAAAAATAAAAAATGTTTTTTTCTGTTTAATGGTATAAATACATAATCAGAATTAACATAAAAACATGCAGCCTCCTTCGTCGGTACTTCTTCATAGCATATTCGCCGGCGAAGTAAAATAATTAATAAAATGGCTATCTATCTCCTTTCACCACCTGTCTTCTCTCTCATCTATCCCTTTCCTAAAGAATGTTGCACGGTTACAAAAACTAAGTAGGTACTAATGCCTGAAAAAAAAAACAATGTGCTGGTGACATACAGGAGGACTTTGCGTTATTCAGAAGCAGCGTTATTCAAGTAAAAAAATAAAAGAACATTGAAGCCTGATCATTGAGGCTGCTATGAATCTGAAGAAGGCAAACCTGTCTTATTATTTAGACATGAGTTTGGTGAAAAGGCTATAACAAGAAGCAAGTGATTTTAGGTACAACAGGCAGTTCGATGATGAAATCGAAATAACAGCCTGGCAGTATGACTAATAATTTGTGTTGTCTACTTTGGAATAGGGTACTATAGTGGTTGGCTGCCGAAGAAGAGCGAAACAACAGTTTTACCACTCTGCACTCCACAGATTGGAAGGGTATTATAATTTTAAAGTCTTTTTATTAGGGTTCCGTACATTTAGTGTAAAAACGTGACCGTATTGTTTTCGTCACAATGTCTCTCCGTCTATCTGTCTCAGCTCTCTATGTAATAGGTGGACAATTGAAATCATCACAGAAGATGTATTAATATATCCGTTATAACAACAATAACTAAAAATCAAAGGGTGTTCGAAAGTGACGTGATATTCATAAAAATAATAAATTTGCATAGTGTTAGTATGCGCTACGGAACTAAGTTGAAAAAATAAGACTTTAAAAGGTGTTCCAATATTGACGTGATTTTCGTAAGTATGGCCTTAGTTATTCGACCATAATAGATAGACATTAAAAATTCATACAAAATATATACAAATATGTCCTTTACAAAAATACATTGTGTATAAAAAATGTGGAAATTAAAGGATGTTTACCAAAGGCCGTGCAATTGATGAGTATAGTCTTATCTTTTAAACTGTTATAGGTCGATGCTTTCTAAGGAGCATGTGCTGTTGTAAGAAGAAATTTATAACGAAAAGAAAGGTATCCTGACAGTTACGTGATTTTTATGTATTTGGCCTTATCTTAAACCGAAATAGGCTTAGACTATAAATTTACACAGGGTTTGTATTGCTATATGCTTTGAAATTAAAATTAAAAATGGTCTAACTGATTTATTTACTATGACCTTGCGAAACCCATAGTATGACGCGAAGCGGTTAAAACTTTCTGGAAAATAAAAATGTTTACCTGTGTGTCTCATTTAGAAAAATATCCATAATAATTGCTTGGCGAAGAGGTGGAAGAATAGTCTTCATAGACGCACCAAAGAATGTTATTTTTTTTTGTATTTGAACATTTTGTAGAGACTTTTAGGTAGCAGCGTTTAATTTAAATATTTTATCGAGCTAACGCCGTCAATACAAATATTATATTAAACGGCTGGGGTTTTTTTATATTACAAATGCAACAGACCAAAATTCGAATTAGAATCTAATTGGAAAAAAACTAGGTTTACTAAAAAAAAGGTTTCAAACCAATATTAGATACATAGAGACTTTCAAAATAATAATTTTAAAATGAAAAAGTCGGAAAAAATTTGGAAACTATTCCTACTACATCCTCCCCGAAACAAAATCCCAACTTTGAATACGCTGTATGCACAATATAGGACTTTGCCTTGAATATATTGTTACAAAAATAAGATCTGGCAACCCCTGTTGTTGTTGTTGTCCGTTACTGCGTGGTGAAAAAGAGTGGTGAAGAAGTTTGATCACTAATAGTGTGTATATAGAATAATACCACTATTAGCTAACAAATGTTGGGCAACCTCAATGGTTACGTATAGCCTTGGCGTTTGGTTTCATTTTTTATAATTTGTTGCAACTATTGAAGGCTCTACGTAACATGTATAATTTTGTTTTATTTGTCCAAATTATCGTAACTTTTGGTAAAGACAGGAAATAGAGTTATATTCATTATTTAAAGTAAGAACCTCTCTTCACACATCAACCTTTCTTAACATGTCAATTCGATTTTAATAGCAAGAGTACTAGCAAAATCCCATATAAAATATAAAAAATATAATGTTGGCGAAGTTTTACTCTGTGAGAAATCACGAAATGTTGCTTGCTTCATGTATCGAAACATGTTTCTGTCAACAACTTTTCCCTACTGGCAAATAATATGAGGTATTTCGTGCGAAAAATAGGTACTATTTTCAAACTTGAAACATTATAACTAATTTTAATTACTCCGCTAAAAAAATTTGACATCCTGCCAATAGTACCGAATCAATACCGCGATTTTAATTTTCTTGAAGATGTGCCGCATTACATTACTTTATCTAATTTTATTGAATGGCGAGAGCATGCACTTTTCCATCCCGGAACATTAGTAATGGGTCCTGATTTTAATACTCATGAGTCATGAGTATCATCGGGATAAAATTTTCTCATACGTTTTTCTTTTTTTTAAATTCGTTTTGTTGTTGTTCCTTAAATAATTTGGTTGCCTTGTTATTTTCCCTGAAATGTAAAATAAAACTTTTTACTATATTTTATAAAAATTACATTTAATTACTTTTTAATCAAGGACAATTTCAAAATGTAACTTTTAATGAAAACATGTAACTTTTTCGAAGGAAAAGCGTAACTTTTTCCTGTCTTTCCCTGACACCAATGGTTGCGTTAGTCGAGGTGCGTATTGCAAAACAGAACAACGTGAGTTCGATCCTAGTAGTAGTGCAATTAATATTTAAGAAGCAGCACTATAAACCTCCCGGAAAGAAAAATACAATATAGCCATGACATATAATTGAGTAAAGTCGTTTTTTTAATTTACAGTGGCTGATAATTGTCAAGACGACGCTCTTTACAATAATATAAAGCGAACTGCAGCTTCTGGCGCAATGACGTAACAGCATGAAAATGGTGTAGAGCAGATGTGTGTTGTAGCTATTGGATTAAAGGGAATGGACTAGCTTAATGTAAGACGTAATGGTTTGCTCTGTGGACGGTTTAGGTTACTAAACAAGCCATCGAGTTGTTTATGTGTCGGAGGAGTAACACAGTAGTGTAGCATGGATTTACAGTACCGTAGAAGTATAGCCAGATTGACGGCACAGAGTAAGGAATAGAGAATTTTTAATGTACCACAGGGGTATTTGTAATCAAATGAATCCGTACGTTTGTCCAAAAAGGGAAAACATAACAATATTGAAATTCCTTAGCCCTTGACTTTTTCTTTGCCTTTTTCAGCCTCTAAGTACGATTGTACTTTTAAATATTTTTGTACATTTGGTTGTACTTATCGTTAAGTTCAATATATGTACATACATTTGACAATAAATTCTTTAATAAAATACAAATTTGTTCCCATGTGTTCTGTTAATAAAATTGTTAAAATAATGTGTTTTATGCATATTTAAAAATTTTATAGACTCGGGTACAATAAATGTGAAAGGCATTATTTGTACATTTTTAGCCTTTTTATTTTTTATTTGGGCTAAAATTTAAATGTTCTTTTCTTTTCTGTTTTTTTTTTGATACAAGTGAAAAAATACAGGAAAAAAGGAACAACAATAAATTTCAATATTAAATGTACATTTTTATAAAGTACGAAATAATTTCAAATATTTATTGTTCAATACTAAACACAAAAGAAAATTGTACACAAAGGAAGAAAATATTCTTTTGACAGCATTTAAAATGCATTTCGATTACGATTACAATGCCTATTGATGATAACGACAGTGGTAAAAATTAAAGTGTGTGCTCGAATGAAATGTTACGTTTTTTTTTTCTTAAAATAGTTAAACTACGTCATTGCAAGCCATCGAACTTAAACAAAACGTTAGCAAAATAACGAACATTCATTTGTTAAATTTTTCTCTATTTGGAAAATAAATTACAAACTTATAAAATTTTCACGAATCAAAATCGTGTACAAACAAGCAATTAAATAAAGGCCGGTAGAATCTTTTCTGTAATACTTCATTATTGACGAGGATAAAAATCAGTAACACATTTTTATTTTATTACTTTTTCCCTGTTGTCACCGTGATAAATAATTCTTTTGTCCAGGACTGTAATTACAAAGCGTTGTGTATCAGTTTATAAAAAACATTGTTTTGATCTTTTTTCCTGAGTTCATACAAGAAGATTTGATTTCAAAATTTATTATTTTATATCAAGTTAAAAACGGAAAAATGTATAAAAAAAAGATTGGTAATTTTTACATATTTTTTAAACTGGAAGCGCATAAATTTTATTAATAAGCTGCACAATATTTTTAAAAATAAATTTACAACTTGATGAAAGTATTCATCATTCTACGGTATTTTACAACGAGCGAAAAAAAAGTAAAAAAGGGGAACAACGTCTGGGCAATACAACGAGTAGGGCGAAATTTCATATTCACTATTTTCAAATTTTTTTAATCG